>CAIGQQ010004375.1:4423561-4443759 GCA_903798035.1 Danio albolineatus | reverse complement strand
GATAGATAGATAGATAGATAGATAGATAGATAGATAGATAGATAGATTTAAAAAAAGATGTATTTACAAAATAATACTTGTCTTCCCATTACTCTATGAAATCAAGCAAGACCATTCAAACAGTATAGGACTGTGATACTAGTTGTTTTGACTGGTAGTGTGTGTATGTGTGTGTGTGAGCAGAATAGGATGGAGGTCGGCTGATGAAGGGCATGAAGAGGAGGAGGAGAGCTTCACTCTACTATCTGTTCCCTCAGCTCCTTGTTCCTGCGGACAATTGCAGCATGTCGCTCCTAATGGAGTAAAATCAGACACATTGTTTAACATGCATCAAAATTATGATTATTAACTTATTAACTCATAAAAGATATATACAGTTGAAGTCAGAATTATTAGCCCCTCAGAATTATTAGCCCCCCTGTTTATTTTTTTCCCCAATTTCTGTTTAACGAAGAGATTTTTTCAACATTTCTAAGCATAATAGTTTTAATTATTCATTTCTAATAACTGATTTCTTTTATCTTTGCCATGATGAATGAATCAGGGGTGCCCAAACTTTTTCTTATGAAGGGCCAAAGTCCAAGCTTGAGAGCTGCGGGCCAAAGGTAATTACAATATTACAATAAAGTTGCCATAGGTAATTTCCGAATTTATGTCATAAGAATTAAAAATAAAAAGTAAAGATTGCTTTAACCGTATTTACTAATGCATTCTAATTTTTCGAAAATGTATATTATTTTAACAAAATTTGCCTTGATTTGCATGCTGATATTTAACATTTAATTAAAACATTTCAGTTTTGTTCGTTTTTATTTTGTAGCTCAACAATAAAACAAACAGACAAAAGGTTACACTAAAATAGAAATAAAAAAATGATCTGTTAAAGGCATTCCCCAACCCTTACTAATCATTTTCCATCTGGCGGGCCAACACAAAGGATACAAAGAGCCAACTTTGGCCCCCGGGCCCTAGTTTGGGCATCTCTGCAGTAAATTAATATTTGACTAGATATTTTTCAAGACACTTTTATACAGCTTGAAGTAACAATTATAACCTTAACTAGGTTAATTAGGTTAACTAAGCAGGATAGGGTAATTAGGCAAGTTATTGTATAACGATGGCTAATAATTTTGACCATAAAATGGTTTTAAAAAAATAAAAACTGCTTTTAGGCGGAACACTTTTCGTATTTCATAGGTCTCAAGTTCGATTTCTGGAGGGCCGCAGCTCTGCAGTTTGCTCCAACCCTATTAAAACACACCTGATCAAACTAATCAAGGTGTTGAGTTTGTTGTTAACACCTTGATTAGTTTGATCAGGTGTGTTCTTGACTCAGAGTGAGTAAAAGGGCTCGAGATTGAGTAAAAGGGCTCGCAAAATCACCCTGGACGCCTCGCACCCAGCACACTTCCTGTTTGAGCTGTAACCATCTGGCCGGCGCTACAGAGCACCAAGCACAAAAACAGCCAGACACAGGAAAAGACACTTTTATACAGCTTGAAGTAACTTTTATAACCTTAACTAGGCTAATTAGGTTAACTAAGCAGGATAGGGTAATTAGGCAAGTTATTGTATAACGATGGCTAATAACTTTGACCATTAAACGGTTTTTAAAAAAAAATGCTTTTATTCTAGCTGAAATAAAACAATTGAGAGTTTCTCCAGAAGAAAAAATATTATCAGACATGCAGTGAAAATGTCCTTGCTCTGTTAAACATCATTTGGGAAATATTAAAAAAAGAAAGGAAAAAAAAATCAAAGGGGACTAATAATTCTGACTTCAACTGTATATGTTTATATGTATATATATACTCTCAATGGCCACTTTTTTTAATGGATATTTTTTATAAAGAAACTTGTGTGACTGACAAAAAGCATAGAACGGGCACGATAATAAAATGAGTTGTTAAAGTTTTAGTTCACTCAAAAAGGACAATTCCGTTATGAATTACTCACCCTCATGTCATTCAAACTCCCTGAGACTGCTGTTCATCTTCAGAACACAGATTAACATATTTGGACATTCTGACATTCCGTGTGAATTCAGTGGTCCACCTGTAATCTTACGAAGATCCGTAAACACTTTTGAGCGGAACACTTTTCGTATTCCATAGGTCTCAAACTCGATTCCTGGAGGGCCGCAGCTCTGCAGTTTGCTCCTACCCTATTAAAACACACCTGATCAAACTAATCAAGGTGTTGAGTTATTGTAAACACCTTGATTAGTTTGATCAGGTGTGTTTGGTTAGGGTTGGAGCAAAACTGTGCGGAGCTGCAGCCCACCGGGAATTAAGTTTGAGACCTGCCGCAAACAACTTTGTTTGCCAATGTTTTCTCTTTCTCCTTACTGCGTTTACTACAATGCCACTGGAGTCAGCATTTAATCATTTTTACAGATTTCTTGGGGCACATGAGTGTTCTTGGAGCTTCATATGATTAGTTGAACCACTGAAGTAGTCACAAGGAATGTTGTAATGTTTTTAGCTTCCTGGTTTTTGATTTGTCTTACAACCCTTGCCCCCTACGAAGCATCAAACAGCTCTCCTTCTAAACTATCTTAAATAGTTCCAAAGATGAACGTTCCAAAGATGAACTAATGCCATGAAGGCAAATGGAGGTCCAATGCACTACTACTATTCTGGTGTACCTAATAAAGTGGCCTGTTGTTGTCATTTTTACCTTGTTTTACCTCAGTGTTTTTCTTACCTTCTCATGCAGGCGATCAATCATGGCTGCCAAGTGGGCCTCACGGTTTTCCTTGTTCTGCTCCATCTTGAGAATGAGCTTTTCTTCTGCCATCTTGCTGAAGTTGCTGTTCTCCTCCATGGCTTTGAGCAGCACATCCCTCTCGTGCTCGCGTTTCTCAGCCAGAGCTTTGAGCACCTGAGCTTCCTGGGACTGTTGAACACACAGTAGGTCAATATATACATGTGCCTCCAACTGTTTAGGCATAGAAGTGTATACGTTTCCAGAGAGGTATAAGAGTACGATTTACATTGGATAATATTTCGATATAAACACGACTAAGACAACACTCTGATTAGAGGCTCCATTATGACAATCCAGGCGCAAAGTCGAAGGGTGCAAAAGCATTAAACACATGTCCGAATCCACTTTTGCTATTTTAAGGACGGAAAAACACACTCCAACAGGGTTGAGCTTATTCTCTTAACGAGTTATGGGTGTGTTTTGAGAATAAACCAATCCAATCTCATCTCCCATTCCTCTTAAGAGTCAGCTGCGTCGTGCCATGGCGAATTTGATAAAGAATGAGCCTCCTCCAATAGGCCTTAACTTTCACTTTCTCTGTCTCTCTTTCATGGATAAGGAAACGGTATTCGCACAGACATCCATTAGCCTACATCATTAATTTTGTTTGTTAAGCGCAAAGATTTGTTTCAAAACTATTTGTTAAATTCAGTTCTAATTTCCAGCAAATGAATAAATGAACAATAATAAAGAAGAGTGGTCAATAAAAACAATACAGTATGTCCAAACACATGTCCTATGCCCCATATGGTCTAAACCTGACAGGTGGACAAATCTAAGCTTGTTTTTAATAAAACCAATATAAACATGCATATATTAAATAATACTACTAATAATAGTAGCATTATACAAAAGCAAGTCGCATGAATAATCAAAACAAAAAAAAGCCCCGCGAGGTGAAGAGGGCATGCAGGCAGTGGTTTTTATATTTATGTAAAAAGTAATAATTATTGTAATATTTTCATCCTTCAATTCTTTTTCATTTGTGATATTTGTGTATTGCTGTACATCCTGTGTGTATTAAGCAATGTGTAAGCAAGGTGCACAACTAACAAGATCTGTGCTGGATTTTAGACCTGCTTTGAGCTGATCTATTGCGCAGTCTATTCAAGTTCCTTAAAATAGCAACGCGCCAGCAATGCGCCTTAACACACCTCCTTTCTAGACCAGAATGCCTATGGGCGCACATATGAGCACAAATGCATTTGCTATTTAAACAGCGTGGCACAAAACGTCAAACGCATTGAAGAATAAGGTCAATAGTGTACATGTTTGTTGCATTGTGTGTGTTTTTTTTCCTTGTTTATTTTTTTTTATCTGCAAGTTAGCTTTATGCTACATGCCCTATATGTTCGCAACTTCGGTTGTCTTTGTATAACAATGTCGAGTGTATTGTCCCTGTTAAATAAACTTCTTTGAGCAAAAGTTTGCATCCACCGTTATCGGTTTTCATTTTTATACGCTTTCATACAATTAAAAATCAAACACCCAAAACTGTATGTAATACCATACCAAGACAAACTGCCTGTTGATACATGATCTAGTGGAAGTGTAAATGTAATGGCATGTGTCATTAATTGTGCAATGTACTATATAACATGTAAAACAGGAAGATGAAAAGAATAATCTAAAAGCAACTCATAAACCATTTAATCATAATGTTGTCTTTTTTAAAATAAAACAAATGATTAGATTTATGATATTCATGTAAATATACAGAATAGCTACATTTCCATCCAGTATTGCATAAAAGTATTTGTGCTATGCCAAAATTTTATTGCTTCCAAAAACAAAAGTTTGTTTTGACATAGTGTGTACTGTCTCTATTTATTATGCATATATAAACACACATGCATGCACATATTTAAGAATATGTTTATTTATATTTAGATAGAAAATATATGTGTATATAATACAAAATTATATATAAATTGAATGAAATATATATGTAACAAAATATGTATATATACATATTAACACACACATATTTACACTACAGGTGAAAAGTTTGGGGTCAGTTGTTTTTTCATGCTTTTTCTTTCTTTAAAGAAAATTATTCTGTTCATCAAGACAGTATTTATTAAATGTAAAAAAAAAAGTTAAATTGTTAAATACTCATTTATTAAATATTTATTTGTTACTTATTGTATGTACTGTAGTTTCAAAGAAATTTTGAAACAATTACCATAACCAACTATTACAAACTTTTATTACTATTACTATTATTAGTATTAATAATAATAATAATAATAATAATTATTATTATTATCATTATTATTATTATTATTATTATTAGAGAGATTTCTACAGGATCATGTGACTCTGAAGACTGGAGTAATGAAGCTGAAAAATCATCACTAAAATCAATGGATTAAATTCTTAAAGGATAAACTACTTTGAACAGTTATTTTAAAGTGCAATAACATTTCACAATTCTACAATTTGTACAATATTTTTGATGAAATAAATGCAGCCTTGGTGAGCAGGAGAAGCTTATTTTAAAACATTTAAAAATCCTACTGACCCCAAACTTTTGACCGGTAGAGTATATTATGTCAAAACACAAACTTTTATTTTGAAAGCGATAAACAGAGATTAATCTGTGCCCAGTGCTAAAAGAAAATCCTTAATGGAAACAACAAGATGTGCATAAAAATTAAAAACGTGTATAAAATTTGTATGCACACAACTAAACGTTTTATTAGATAAAAAAATGTGCATAAACTACAATGGAAACACGTTTACTGATTAAATTCCAGCATGCACAAAAAAAGTCATGTGATTTTGTTTTAATAGCTCAAGTAACAACAAAAATGGGCACGATAGGAAAGAATTAATGTACAAATCAGCAGACTGACCACATTGCACGATATCTGAAGTGTTGTTTTGGTCATTCTAAATGTTTGTGCAATATTTCACGCATACCTTTAGTTTGCATGTTTGGATGGAAACATAGCTATTGGTTCACTTATTAAAGGGATAGTTCACGCAAAAAAAATGAAAATTCTGTCATCATTTACCTTCAAACCTGTTTCTTTCTCCTTTTGAACATAAAAGGGAGATATTCTGAAGACTGTTAGGTAAAAAACAGCCAAGATATCATAAAAACAACCACCTTCATGATATTTTTTGTTCTTAATATGGCTGTTTTTCCCAACATTCTTCAGAATATCTAGTTTTGTGTTCTACATGAGAAAGAAATTCTTAAAAGGTCAGAGCCACCTAAGTGGGTGTAAATGGTGAGGAAATGTTTCAATTGTTCGCGTGTGAGCTATCCCTTTAAATGTACATTTATCTGTGTTAAGGACATCGTTGCAGCTTAACCCCATGCGTTTGCACTAACCCTCCTGCGGTCGTCAGCCGCCTCCAGCTTCTTCTGGATGTCATCCAGTGACATGTCCCTCTTCTTTGGAGGAGAGGTGATGCTGTGGGCCGCGTCTGACACTGGTGAAGGAGGCTTCAAGATCACCTCAAAGGCCTGACCTGAGGCCCTTTTATTTATGGGTTTTACTTCCATATCTGCAAGACAATGGTTAGTCAATGACATTACTTAATTAAAGTGAAACCGATTCAGTGAATGCATGTAATATAATACGTCTTGGGTGTAATTAGTAACTAGTTATTGTGATTAAATCACTTAATCATTCAAAGGATTAAATCTTCATTTTTAGGTCATTTCATTTTAGTTACTTAAAACTGTGTATGCACCTGCCTTAAATACTGAATATAAATTCAACAGTTGTGTGTAAAAATGGTTTCTTTAGTCTTTTGTTACACAATTATATTATATTTAGAATAATTCTACTTTTCATCTAAAGATTACATTTATCAAAATCACACTTCATTTTCTTTTCGGCTTAGTCCCTTTATTAATCTGGGGTCACCACAGTGGAATGAACCGCCAACTTATCCAGCATTTGTTTTACACAGCGGATGCCCTTCCAGCTGCAACCTATCTCTGGGAAACATCCAAACACTCATTCAAAGGCATACACTACGGACAATTTAGCTCACCCAATTCCCCTATACCACATGTCTTTGGACTTGTGGGGGAAACCGGAGCACCCGGAGGAAACCCCGGCAACCACGGGGAGAACATGCAAACTCCACACAGAAATGCCAACTGACCCAGCCGAGGCTCGAATCAGCGACCTTCTTGCTGTGAGCCGAACGTGCTACTCACTACGCCACCGTGAGTAAACTAATTCAATTCCTTTGTGAGAAAATGTAGATGTTATTATGTATTTCTCATAACTTTTTTTTTATCGTTTTATTATTATTTACATATTTTTAAAAAGGAACAGCCAACACTGAATATTATAAATAAATATCAATAATTATAAACAAGATAATGATGTATATGATTAAAAGTCATATTTTAACCTTACAAATCACTGATCGCCAGTGGTGTAAAGTAACAAATTACAAATAATCATTCATTCATTCATTTTCTTTGCGTCTTGGCCCCTTATTAATCCGGGGCCGCCATGACCGCCAACTTATCCAGCATATGTTTTACATAGCGGATGCCCTTCCCATCACTGGGAAACATCCACACACACTCATTCACACACATACACTACGGACAATTTAGCCTACCCAATTCACCTATACCACATGTCTTTGGACTTGTGGGGGAAACCCACGCAAACATGGGGAGAACATGCAAACATGCTAATTGGCCCAGCTAAGACTTGAACCAGCGACCTTCTTGCAGTGAGGTGATCGTGATCGCCACCGTGCCACTCTTACAAATACTCAACTTACTGTAATCAAGTAGCTTTTCTCAGGAATTTTACTTTACTAAGTAGCTTTAAAATGTTTACCTTCACTTGAGAATATTTTTAGTGCTATATCGGTACTTTTACTCCACTATTTTCCTTCAGCCTGCAGTCACTACTTTCATTCATTCATTCATTCATTTTCTTTTCGGCTTAATCCCTTTATTAATCCGGGGTCACCACAGCGGAACGAACCGCCAACTTATCCAGCATTTGTTTTATGCAGCATTTGTTTTATGCAGCATTTGTTTTATGCAGCGGATGTCCTTCCAGCCGCAACCCATCCTATATTTTTAGTGCTATATATGCTATATATAATTTTCATTCATTTATTTCTTGTCGGCTTAGTCACTTTATTAATCTGGGGTCGCCACAGCGGAATGAACCGCCAACTTATCCAGCATTTGTTTTACGCAGCGGATGCCCTTCCAGCTGCAATATATATAATTATTTATATAATTTATTTAATAATATATAATTTTACTTCAATATTTACTAGGTAAAGAAATGGGTGCTTTATAAATGCAGCAAATGTACAGTGTGGAAACATTAAAAGGGTCTAAGAAGACACACAATCATTACACACAATGACCGAGAGACTGTTTAGATGACAATGAAGTAATCTACAGATCCCCAAATGGCCTTGGACAATAACTAAAATCAAGTAAACGCATCAACCTTTCCCACTGTACTACTGACTACTCTTGAGTACTTTTAAAGGGGCTCCAATTTACTCATACTTTTAGTAATATTTCAAACGGATCCTTTTACTCTACATGCAGTACATTTTTGGGCAAGTAATGGTACTTTAATCGAGTATTCTTTCCATCACTGCTGATCACATAATTGTGGCTTAGTATAATTTGCATTTCATCTCATAACTATGATGTCATAATCTGACTTTTCGTTGTAATTTGGACTTCGTCATAATTGCTTTTTTTTATTTCAGTTTCAACCTTTTTTGTCATCACTTCATTATGAATTTTTTTCTCATAACATTGTCATCATTTATGGAACGGGCTTCCGCTATTAATTAATGTTTCTGAATTGAAACAAAAAAAAGAGCATGATTAATCAAGATCCTAATAACCAAGTCAAAATTATTATCCTTCCTGTACTCTCTTTATCGATCTAGTCATTTTTATTAAATTGTGGGAACCCCTTCGCAAGCATGTCTAAACTCTTCAACTTGACCCTGCTCCTTTTGATTGAGTCCCCCCCCCCCCCCCCCCCCCCCCCCCCCCCCCCCCCCCCCCCCCCCCCCCCCCCCCCTTTTTTTTTTTCCCCCCCCCCCCCCCCCCCCCAATTCTCAGCTTGGTACTGGATACTAGTTCTAGGCTTATTTCTTCTATATATAAGATTGCACTAGTTTTTTTTTTTGTTTGTTTGTTTTTTGTTGTTGTTGTAATTATTATTATTATTTTTGCTCAAAATACTCTTCAGTGTATTCGCTTATTGTTACATGTTTATGTTGTCCTTTTTGTATATTTTTGTTATGTGTTTTACAATGTATAAATAAAACATAAAAAAAAAATTACTATCCTTCCTGTTTTTTTCCTTTTTCTTTTTCAGATATTTACCAAAATATGTTTAAGGGATTATGTTCAAGGAATTTTCACTGTATTTTCTATAAAAAAAAATATTCTGGAGAAAGTCTTATTTGTTTTGTTTTGGATAAAATAGTTAATAGGTTTTATTAATAATAATTTAAGGTCAATTTTATTAGCCCCTTTAAGCAATGTTTTTTTGTTGATGTTGTTGGTTTGACTGTCTACAGAAACAACCATTTTTACACAATGACTTGCCTAATTACCTTAATTTGCCTAATTAAGATAATTAACCTACACTCTAAAAAAAAAGGTGCTAAATAGCACCAAAACTGGTTCTTTGGTCGTAACGAGGGGGGAACCTTTTTTGGTGCTAAACAGCACCTTAAAAAAATAGGTACTATATAGTACTTTTGTGATATGGTGCTATATAGCACCTATATTTTAAGGTGCTCATAATGTTACTTTACCCTTTCCGCAAATAAAACCGGCATAAGAGTTATGAGAATTAGCTATAAGAACAAGTGCTTACCAGTAGTAGTGGTGCTATATAGCACTTTAACCCCCCAAAGAACCACTGAAAAACCTTTATGTTGCTTTAAACGTTTTTTACACAGTAAAAGTGCTATTTAGCACTCTGACCACCTTAAAGAACCACTGAAGAACTTTTATGGTGCTTTAAAGGTTCTTTACACAGTAAAAGTGCTAAATAGCACCTCAAATACCGTAAAGAACTACTGAAGAACCACTGAAGAACCTTTTTTTAAGAGTTTAGTTAAGACTATAAATTGCACTTTAAGTTGAATACTAGTATCTTCAAAATGTCTAGTAAAATATTATGTATTGTCTTTATGGCAAAGATAAAATAACTCAGCTATTAGAAGTTAGTTTTTAAAATTATTATGTTTAAAATTGTGTTGAAATGTCTTCAATTCAGTAGGGCTAATAATTCTGACTTCAACTGTATGTTAAATGTTGATTAGAATCTTATATATTCTGAATATATATACACCACACAGTTACAACACAGTACATTACATTTGGCATATATTAACAAGAATACTCCATTGTTCTCCCACTTACCTTCAAACTCGCAGACAATGTTGTTGCGTGTCTGTGGGCTGAAGCAGGAGCAAATGAGCGAGAGCATGGACAGCTCCTTCATCTTCTCCTTGTATGCTGAAACAACACATAATTGGCCCCCTGTTAGTCATACGGCGCACACACTTCCACTACTCCAGCACAAATGCTGAAGTTTACAGGCCAGAGGATATTGGCCAGGCTCCACAGCTCTTCAGAGGATATAACAATCTCTGTGCTTCACTTTCTACCCCTCATACAGGAGTGTCCGTCTCTATGATGCTTCAACTGAATGACTACATTAGCTCTTTTCCAAAGCGAGCGGTTCTCATTAACCAGTCAAATTAGATCCAATGAAAAAAGTGGATTGAAATAGTCCATGTGAAATCTAAAGCTAATGTGTTTGTTTTGCTAGCGCACGTTGTTATTCTTTAGATGAACAAATAATACATGCACGTTAATCCACTGAAGGAAAAACGGATAGTTTTGGTATTCTTTAATTAAAGTCTGACCATTTGCTTCTATGTTTTGAGCGGTGGTTCTGCTCTGTTAATGTCAGTTTGATGGCTTGCTGTTAGTTTGCTATTAGGAAATGATAAGCAAAAAGAAAGCCTCACCCCTACTCAATATTCGGTTTCAGTCAAAAGTACATCAAGATACTGAAAGAAAATTCTCAGTGACCACTGGTTCATGTGGATAACAGAGATGACAAAATGGAACATTTCCAAACAGAAAGGGTTCATTCTAGTCGTTGATGATTCAATGAAGAATCTTCAAACATGCAAATTACATTTCCAAAATTTTATGTAGAGGATTTAAATGTTCTACTTTTTTTTTTTTTTTTAATCCTTCGCTTTCTTCAATTGGTGAAGTTTTTTCCTTACCGCTGTCGCCACTGGCTTGCATGGTTCAGGACTAGAGCTGCGCATCGATGGATTACTCTTCAGTGTTTGGACTCTTAGCAGTGAATATTAAACCACACTGAACTAAACTGAACTGCTGTTTCAATTTACTGTAACCTTCTATGTTACTGCAACCTTCTATGTGAAGCTGCTTTGGCACAATCTACACTGTAAAAGCGCTACAAAAATAAAAAACAATTTGATTTGGTAGTTTTTACTTGGAAACTGATATATATATTATAAAACTGGTAGTTATTAACATATGTATTTGTGGCTCGTCTTTAATACAGTTGCGTAATATACCATCAAGCCCACAATTACTCATATCCTGGCTAGTTCTGACTTAACAGTTTTCGTTTAAATGTATATAAAAGAGAATTTTTCCCGCCATAATGATGCCTCTTGTACATCGTCGTATTATCTTTTGGGAGAATTCTATGTCACTTCCAGTCAAAAACAAAAAGTTGCTGGTTGAATAAATGTAACAGAATTTGCCAGGTTATGAATAATTTTGGGCTTGACTATATATCCTTGAGCACAGAAAAGTAGTTTCTGAGCAAGTGCTAATTCCCCTGATGCAAGTGTTAAATTATTATGCACCAAACCTAGGATACTAAAACCCATTATCTTTTTCACTACAGTGTAGTATAGTATAGTATAGTATAGTATAGTATAGTATAGTATAGTACAGTACAGTACAGTACAGTATAGTATAGTATAGCACAGTACAGTACAGTACAGTAAAGTATAGTATAGTATAGTATAGTATAGTATAGTATAGTATAGTATAGTATAGTATAGTGTAGTATAGTATAGTATAGCACAGTACAGTACAGTATAGTATAGTATAGTATAGTATAGTATAGTATAGTATAGTATAGTATAGTATAGTAAAGTACAGCACAGTACAGTATAGCACAGTACAGTACAGTACAGTATAGTACAGTATAGTATAGCACAGTACAGTATAGTATAGTATAGTATAGTATAGTATAGTATAGTATAGTATAGTATAGTAAAGTACAGCACAGTACAGTATAGCACAGTACAGTACAGTACAGTATAGTACAGTATAGTATAGCACAGTATAGTATAGTATAGTATAGTATAGTATAGTATAGTACAGCACAGCACAGTACAGTATAGTATAGTATAGTACAGCACAGTACAGTATAGCACAGTACAGTATAGCACAGTACAGCACAGTTTAGTACAGTATAGTATAGTATAGTATAGTATAGTATAGTATAGTATAGTATAGTATAGTACAGTACAGTACAGTATAGCATAACTGAACATAATCTTTTATCTCCTTTGTATCTGTTTGCTAACTATGTTAATTTCAGTAATTCAGTTAGGATTTGTTAAAGATATTACTTATCTTTTCTTAATTAAAAGGTGGTATTACAGAAATATACTAACTTGACAAAAAAAGCAGTTGTCCAAATATCTTTAAAATAATAATAATAATAATAATAATACTTATTATTATTATTATTATTATTATTATTATTATTATTATTATTATTATTCTAAGCTCTTTTAATTGCAGTGTTTTAATAATGGCTTTACATTTATCGGTGAAAGAAAATTAAAAAGGTTTAATGGCAGAAAGACTCTTCAAGGGCCCTGAAGATGTTTTAAATTTTGATGACAAAACACTTGAGAAACTGCAGTCTGTTGCACAACATGATATTACAATTAGCACTGGAACTGCAAGCAGCATTACAGGGACCATCAGCATTACTGGTTATAGTACAAGTGAATAATGACTTTTCTCTGCCAGTTTTGGTTATTCGTTTTGTTTAGGCTAATTCATTAGCATGTTACACAGTGTTGGTTGTTTGGTAACTGACCTGAGAGTGGACTGTTGGCATAATTGTAGATTTCCTAAGATAAGATACAATTTTGTACGATAGGATGAACTGAAACAAAATATTGAGCAGGGCTTCCTTTTAAGCATCATTCCCTTGTAGCAAATTAACGGTAAGAGGGGTGTGGTTAAGAATACCGTGGCTGAAGCTGTCAAACTGATGTCAACAGAGAAGAACCACCACTCCGAATGCAGAAGAAAACTGATGTTTTTAATTCACAAAGACTTTAAGATATAATTTTGTAATACTAATTTCTATTTCTTGCTCGAATATTCTAGAGATTAGTGAAATTAACGGGCAAAACCGAAACATATGGCTATACAGTATGTACTAACACTGCACTTACACTTTGAGGAACAGCTCAAAACTAAGAAATAAAAAAAGACCTTCCCCTACTTTCGGATGTCTATGAGAGACCTAACTCTAATGTTCTAACACCATAAATACTTGTACACTAACAAAAAGTGTGGCTCTAATATGAAACAATTTTCACTCCGAAACTGCCAGTATATGTAAAAATTACAAAAAAACTTCTGAAAAAATTATGATTCAAAGATTTTTTTTTAAGTTAAGTAGTTGTAAACAATTTATTTGAGCTGAATTTAAACAAACAAATTCAGTTGAACATTACTAAATTTAATTTGCTTGTTTAAATTCAACCCAAATAAATAGTTTGCAACAATTTTGCAGACAATTTTTTTTTCAGTATAATATGGAAGCCAATAGCTGTAAACGGTGAACATTATTCAAAAATATATTTTGTTTAACAGAGAACAACTTAAATTGATAATTAAATTGTTAGTAAGCTTAAATTCTTGAGCGAACAGTCCATCTAAAATTCAAAATTCAACTCAAATTTTGAGTTCATGAGACTTTTTTATTCATTAGAGGGAAGGTTAACCCAACTCAAAATTCTGTCATCATTTACTCACCCTTGACATGTCACAAACTTTGAATGAATTTTTAAACTACAAAATTATTTAGCGTTAAACACTCTAGAGACATATTTAATGTTAAAAACTCGAGAAATCATTTGCAAAGAGATTTAAATTAGTCTTCGTGGAGAAAATGAATGCATAACACACAAGAAACCAATAAAACCAATTGGAATTGAACAAAACAAATGCCTAGAAAACATTACCCTTAAAAAAAAACTTACATATCTGGAGAGGCTTGTCTGCATTTAGACAAATGGAGCTTGCAGACTCATGAAAAATGCAGGAGGTTCACTAATGACACTTGCCATTTCCTGCCCTCCGTAGCGCTTTACAGATTACAAGCACATCCTACAGCCCATTAGCTGGAGAATGACAGTAAGAACACTGTACAGAGCAGACTAGAACACACTAAGCAAACGGAGAAAAAAATGTAAATATAAAAGTCACCAATGAGTTATCAGAATCAAAGATGACACATAAATCCCATGCTTTCAATTTGCAGAGCAGAAGCAGGAGCAACGTCCTTTCCGGACGACACGCTGGTGTCCACATATAGTTTCTCTCAACACTGCAAAGACCATGTGCGGCATCCTGGTGCTGCAGGGCTGGCCACTCTCCCAGTCTGCATCCACTCGGCCTCCAGCAACTCCCAAGCCTTTCTTTTCAATATTAACAACCAGGCCCACCAGTCAGGAGCCTCACAAAACAGTAAATCCTGACAAAAAAAGCTCTGATTGATTGAGTGAGGTGACTTTTATGGTTCAGTAATTTTGCTATACTTGGAGCCTAAAAAAAAATAATAATAATAACATTCTGTAAAATCCACCCATGCCATATGCTCATGGGTCTGCATCCACAACATATTTCACAGAAGAAATGCAGAAATTTGTTCATTTTATATTATTAAAAAGCTCAAAACAAGAGCTGATGGTTTTATTATTGTTGTTGTTTTAAAACAATGCATCTGCATTGCATGAATTGGTCAGGCCTGCGTGATAAATGCCAAACCAGCAATATGATTTGGCTTCCGAATGCACAAATAAAAAGGTAATTACCAGCAAAATGGAGTATAGATGAAAATCATCTATTATCTCCCACACTTCATCTATTAAATATGAATGATGACAAACATAACCAAAAAAAAAGCGGCTTGAATTTTCATAAGCACTTCACGTTGTGCCTGGATAAATCGGAGTTCTTGAGACAAATGCGGGATATGGAGGTATTTGTGGGATTTTTATGGCTATATTGTCTGACCGGTGCTTCTTGGGTGCGGTCTTTCTGCATTATGATGTGAGGCAGCGGGAGCAGGTGCGCCATCGACAATAATCTTACATCCATGGCACTATTTTGATTAACACCTTTGTGTAGTTTATTCGAATTCTTAATGCGAATTATGTCTACTTACGTGACGGATATTAATGACAAACGCACCTTTTAGAATCCCGTCGATAATGTGAACGTACGTACACTCCAGGCGCATTTGCTTACACGGAATATATATCGACAAATAAAGCTCTACGTGATATAACGAACATGTTGATAGAACATTATACATCATGTAGTCTATGAGTTTGGTGTGGTATAACGCGCTCAGTCGAGCTTTCCATAGACTCGCGTATTTACAAACGCAACTATAAAATAACATGACTAGAAATACGCAGCACGTACCGATAGCTGTCTTGGCCATGGTGTCGTTTCTTGAATCCGTAATAGTTTCCACAATGGTCGTGGTTTGTGCCAGTGGCTTGAGAGCGGATGATGCTTAAGGCACTGAGTCAGCAGAGCACAATGAGGAGCGCGGAGGGATGTGAGGAATGGGAGCGGCTGACTTATGATCCAGTCCGCGCAACAGCAGATTGGCCACCGGCAGCACTTCACTTCACTGACGTGTGCGTGTTTGGAAGGAGGGGAAAAAATCTGGCCTCCATCTAATCGAGCGCGAGATGCTGGACACCTATCGCAATCCGCCTTATGTGTGGGCTCATAAACGGCACATGGAATTTTCTACAAATAAGGCAGCCTGCAAAAATAGAGCTTATATCTTTCTTTTTTTAAAGATACATTAAGGATGTACAAAGCCTTCAGACACGCTTATCACCATCTTTGAAAGGTCAAACTACATGTATTAATACCAAGAGGTCATGACACACAAGCTGAAACGTCAAGACTGGGCCAAGAAATATCTCAAGACTGATTTTTCTAAGGTTTTATGCACTGATGAAATGAGAGTGAGTCTTGATGGGCCAGATGGATGGGCCCGTGGCTGGATCGGTGAAGAGCAGAGAGCTCAGTCCAACTCAGACGCCAGCAAGGTGGAGGTGGAGTACTGGTTTGGGCTGGTATCATCAAAGATGAGCTTGTGGGGCCTTTTCGGGTTGAGGATGGAGTCAAGCTCAACTCCCAGTCCTACTGCCAGTTTCTGGAAGACACCTTCTTCAAGCAGTGGTACAGGAAGAAGTCTGCATCCTTCAAGAAAAACATGATTTTCATGCAGGACAATGCTCCATCATAGCGTCCAAGTACTCCACAGCGTGGCTGGCAAGAAAGGGTCTAAAAGAAGAAAAACTAATGACATGGCCTCCTTGTTCACCTGATCTGAACCTCATAGAGAACCTGTGGTCCATCATCAAATGTGAGATTTACTAGGAGGGAAAACAGTACATCTCTCTGAACAGTGTCTGGGAGGCTGTGGTTGCTGCTGCACGCAATGTTGATGGTGAACAGATCAAAACACTGACAGAATGCATGGATGGCAGGCTTTTGAGTGTCCTTGCAAAGAAAGGTGGTTATTTTGGTCACTGATTTGTTTTTGTTTTGTTTTTGAATGTCAGAAGTGTATATTTGTGAATGTTGAGATGTTATATTGGTTTCACTCGTGTAAATAAATCATTGAAATGGGTATATATTTGTTTTTTGTGAAGTTGCCTAATAATTATGCACAGTAATTGTCACCTGCACACACAGATATCCTCCTAGCTAAAACTAAAAACTACTTCCAAAAATATTCAGCTTCGACATTAATGAGTTTTTTGGGTTCATTGAGAATGTGGTTGTTGTTCAATAATAAAATTAATCCTCAATAATACAACTTGCCTAATAATTCTACACTCCCTGTAAATTGTTTTCCAAGAACCAGCGATTTTCATTCTGGGTCTTCCTTTGAACTATGTACTATCCTTTTTATCAATTAAGTTTTAGTTTGATCGATAAATCAAAGATAGCTTTATCAAATTCCAGATTAAATGTGCAATAAGAGATGTTGGAAAATGATAACATTAGCCTGATAGAACTGAAAGCCCACGGCCCTCACTGCAAATCACCATCCAAATCCACACCTCTTCAATGCATACTAAATCGTATAGTACATCATGTAACATTTCCCAGAGAGAAAACTTTATAGAGCGGGGGATTTATTTATTTATTTATTTAAGTTTTAATGCCATATCAGCAACATCGGCTATATTCATGGCAAAACATCTACTTAGTATACAATATATGATCATATCAGTTTCTTAAACATACATTGTGAACATTTTTTTAAACATAAAAGAACACACAAATGGCAACAATACAGAAAAGAGTCATATACGATCTTTTAGTTTGATAAAAGATAAATATTCTAAAATTGCTCCAGAAGGCACTTTTTCAAACATTTCACTTAAAATATTTCCAGAATAAAAATGCTCTAATATCATTTAAAAACACACATTCTATTAAAATATGTTTTATCGTCAAAATATTCTTACACAAATCACAAATAGGTTTTTCTTCTCATTTCGATAAATATGCGTGTGTAAGTCTTGAGTGTCCGATTCTACATCTCGTATGAACAACCTGCTCATGTCTACTTTCAAAATTGTAATTATTTCTTTAATTTACAAATGGACTCACTTCACACAATTTGTTATTTTTACACTCATTCCATTCCATTTGCCATTTCTCATTAATATACAGATTTAAAACAGGTTTGACATCAGACACAGGAATTTTACATTCTGTTATTTCCAACTATAGAGCTTCCTTAGCTGCTTTATCTGCAGGTTAATTTCCAACGAGTCCCATATGACCAGGTATCCAACAGAAGATAATATAAAAGTCTTTTTCCTTTAAAAGGTCCATTTTTTCTATTATACTAAAAATCATAGGATGATCAGTTCTCTTTCTGAACCATAACGCGCAGATGACATAATCCGTTGTATTAAATTACATATTTTAACGGGCACGTAGGACGTAATGTTAGGACTGAAAGTTTTGATTGGACAATCTTTTCTTGGTCTTACACCTTCCACAGAATATTAAAATACATATAAATACATTTGGACCACCTAATTGAATTATTTCTATCAGGATCTGAAGAAACTTTCAACCACCATAACAAAAGAAAAAACGTTTCTGAAGGCAATCACCTATGGATCCTTTTCACGAGACTGTTGTGAAACAGTCATCAGCATCTTAGATCTTTGAAAGTTTTTAATATTTTGATTTTAAAGGGCTGATCCAGAGTGTATTTTCAAAGCTTGATTGTGTTATGGGGTGCAAAGCAATGTGTGCTCATGGTTCATTTGTGAAAAATCATGCTATTTTTTCATATATCTTACTTTAATTATATACAGCTACTCAGCTAACATGAAAATGACTGTCATATTTCCTAGTTCCTTCAAAAGCCCACCCTCAAGAGGCTCTGATTGGTCAGCTAACATAATGATAAGATTCGTGATCAGCTACATGTCACTAGGAAGCTGCTATGACATTGCAGCACATCTGGCCACGCCCCTTCGCGGCATGGAGTGTATGCACGTAACCTGAAGGGTTTATGACATCAACCGGATGTATTTTTTTTTATAGTCCCCAAACTTCATTTGCTGTAGGCTTTGCTAAGCTAACTCTGTAATAGCCAATGTCTTCCTTTGCATTGAACTTTGAGCGTATTACATTCAGAGATGTTGTTTATGTTCACACAGCTACATTACTCATTAACTAAAGTTTCAAATATGATATTGTAGTGGACCACCCCTTAAAAAACATATGAACATTTATATGTATTACATCATCTTTGCACCACATAACAAAAAATGAGTTACCATTGTGTGAGGTGTTTGAAATGCAGCATATACAGTATGGGCAGGACAGTAAATTTAACATTCATCTTTCTTCTGGCTACTGTTATCAGTCTCACACAATTTGTTTCCTTTTTCTGAAAGTCTTGATAACACAATTTTTTAGTTTTTTTATTATTAATATTTCAGCAAATAGGATTGTAAAAAAATTATTTGTTGTACTCTTCCATTTACTGCACTCTAAGTTTACCAAACTATGACGACTTCTTCCACTACTGAGATATCCAGAAATGTGAAGAGGATCCATTGCACCTTTAAGTTTGGACTCGCAAAAGATATGTGTGTATATACAGTATGAGCAATTGCAGCGTACAAAACAACTATACACAGAGTTATGGGAGCAGGAAAATATCAAACTGTAAACAATTTTTATACTTAAAATAAAGAAAATAAACGTGCGTTATGGATGTGACGAAAAAACTCTGCGACTTTACAGGGAGTGCAGAATTATTAGGCAAATGAGTATTTTGACCACATCATCCTCTTTATGCATGTTGTCTTACTCCAAGCTGTGTAGGCTTAAGCTTGTTAGGTGATGGGCACCTCTGTAATAAGAAGGGGTGTAGTGTAATGACATCAACACCCTATATCAGGTGTGCATAATTGTTAGGCAACTTCCTTTCCTTTGGCAAAATGGGTCAAAAGGACTTGACAGGCTCTAAAAAGTCAAAAATTAGTGAGATATCTTGCAGAGCGATGCAGCACTCTTAAAACTGCCAAGCTTCTGAAGCGGGATCATCCAACAACCAAGCGTTTTTATTTAAAATAGTCAACAGGGTCGCAAGAAGCGTGTGGAAATACCAAGGCGCAAAATAACTGCCCATGAACTGAGAAAAGTCAAGCATGCAGCTGCCAAGATGCCCCTTGCCACCAGTTTTGCCATATTTCAGAGCTGCAACATCACTGGAGTGCCCAAAAGCACAAGGTGTGCAGTACTCAGAGCGATGGCCAAGGTAAGAAAGGCTGAAAAACGACCAACACTGAACAAGACACACAAGCTGAAACGTCAAGACTGGGCCAAGATATATCTCAAGACTGATTTTTCTAAGGTTTTATGCACTGATGAAATGAGAGTGAGTCTTGATGGGCCAGATGGATGGGCCCGTGGCTGGATCGGTAAAGGGCAGAGAGCTCCATCCGACTCAGACGCCAGCAAGGTGGAGGTGGAGTACTGGTTTGGGCTGGTA
>CAIGQQ010004375.1:4401552-4423551 GCA_903798035.1 Danio albolineatus | reverse complement strand
TTGAGGATGGAGTCAAGCTCAACTCCCAGTCCTACTGCCAGTTTCTGCGAGACACCTTCTTCAAGCAGTGGTACAGGAAGAAGTCTGCATCCTTCAAGAAAAACATGATTTTCATGCAGGACAATGCTCCATCACACGCGTCCAAGTACTCCACAGCGTGGCTGGCAAGAAAGGGTCTAAAAGAAGAAAAAATAATGACATGGCCTCCTTGTTCACCTGATCTGAACCCCATAGAGAACCTGTGGCCATCATCAAATGTGAGATTTACAAGGAGGGAAAACAGTACATCTCTCTGAACAGTGTCGGGGAGGCTGTGGTTGCTGCTGCACGCAATGTTGATGGTGAACAGATCAAAACACTGACAGAATCCATGGATGGCAGGCTTTTGAGTGTCCTTGCAAAGAAATGTGGCTGTATTGGTCACTGATTTGTTTTTGAATGTCAGAAGTGTATATTTGTGCATGTTGAGATGTTATATTGGTTTCACTGGTGAAAATAAGAAAATTGAAATGGGTATATATTTGTTTTTTGTCAAGTTGCCTAATAATTATGCACAGTAATAGTCACCTGCACACACAGATATCCTCCTAAAATAGCTAAAACTAAAAACTACTTCCAAAAATATTCAGCTTTGATATTAATGAGTTTTTGGGGTTCATTGAGAACATGGTTGTTGTTCAATAATAAAATGAATCCTCAAAAACACTTGCCTAACAACTTGCCTAATAATTCTGCACTCCTTGTACAGTATACAACATACTTTGTAGAAATTCTGTGGATTAAACTGCACAACCCAAAAGAAATCATGCTAATCACATGGTTAAGAGCTGGCTCACTTTAGAACAAACATGGCTGATTTTACATTTTTGCATTTATGAGGGAAAGGCTGCGTTATGGATGTGACACTTTTCTGTTATGAATGTGATGGATGTGAAATTTCCACCTGTGACTTTGGTAAATCAAATATAATTGTTTGAAAACACAGACCGAGACATTTTTGAGTATTTGTACAGCACTGTAAAATAGAGAAATACACAAAAAAGTGAAAAGGGTTTCGCTGTTTTGGATATTGTTTTCATGGAATTGCTAATTTATATATATATAAATATGTATATTTATAACATTTGTATTTATGTTTATATTTATATATAAATATAAACTCGGCCCTCCAGGACCTAGTTTTGGACCCCCCTGCATTAGATGATAGGAATTTAGACAAAATAATCTATAGCTGACTTAAACACTTCCAATGTTTAGTTTTAAAATAACACTGTAACAATACACTGTGAGCCCTATACACATGAAAAAATGTAATGAGACAAAATAGCTCCATATAACTTTTCATTTTAAATGATTTAATCTGTTCATTTCTCATATTGCTGTATAACAAAACAGTTTCAGGATTAAAATTAAGTGCATGTTAAACAAAACTTAGGGGAAAAGTATTTTGCATTATTTAAGACATCTGTGAGTATTACAGTAGAACTTTACAAACAATCTGTTTGTAACATATCCATATAGCAACAAACATAAGCAAGATAAGTAGGTTAACTGTTATTTGAAGATGCTCTCTGGACCCTTTTAATGTAACTAGTGCTAAAACTGTTCAATTCTTATGTTTCAAAAAATGTTCCCTTTTAAACAACTACTTCAGCAGAAGTAGTTTTAATACAGTGCATTTTAAAAAATAATAAATATAGGGTATTTAAGACAAATCAAACCATCTAGAACAAAAGCTGCTTTTACACTATCAGGCTGAACGTTCTGCTTTGTGAAACCGTTCCAGTCAGCATGAACAGTTTCATTTTCCACTGTGATGCTGATGATGGAGCTATTTGAAATGTAATATAAATGTGCCACTCAAAGAAAAAGTGCTTCAGCTTAGCCTGCTATGGAGAAACTGGCAGCCAGTGGCCACATCACACATACTCTACCAAAATGGCTCAGCATGGTTGTCTAAGATGCCAATCACACCAAACACATTTTTTGTAAAAGGCACCTTTTTTAAATGAGTTTTATTTTTCTCTGTGGTTCTTAGTAAGTCAGCTAAACCACTTTTCTCAATTTTCACTGCCAATCGAAACAATTTTGAATTTAAACAACCAGCGCAGAGCCTCTAGGACTGTAGAGGGGCTGCATTGACCTCTCCCCAGATCCTAAATTGGTTTCTTTTGTCAGTGAGCATTTTGCATGCTGTTTATGTGAACCGGGAGCCTCGCGTTCGAACCGCCTGTTGCGTCTTGAATTTTGGATGGAATGCTCTATGTACATGCAGTTGCAAAGAAAAAAAAAGGCAACTCAAAAGCGCCCGACGTCATGCGCTCCAGCACCAAGAACATTGATACAGTGGTTGCCCAGCCATGTAAAAAGCTCAATGGTCTGATTTATAACATTTGAGTCGAAACCTTTATAAAAGTGAATTTTTTTAATTCAAAATATTCAAACTTTAATAAATCCTTAAATGATTATTTAAAGTGGTTAAATTAAGTTAATATTTAAGTTAAATATGTTTACTTACACCTGTACACATTCTCCCATTAGATTTGTTTTTTATAAACCAACTTTTTGATTGGGAAGTGCTGTATGCTAGTGATGGGAAGTTCAGATCTTTTCCACAAACCGGATCGCTTGAAAAGTTTGTTTCAATGAACCAGCTCAAAAAATAGATCATTTTTTGCTTTAATAAACCAGTTCTTTTACGCTACAATGTTATGACGTCATCCGTGACATGTTAGAACTCAACATATCAAAAATATAGTCAGCAATCAGGATTTTTGAAACATTTCTTACAATTAAGTTGTCACTTAAATGAAGCCTGGTTCACTTACTATTTAAATTCCCTTACAATTTGCTGTTTTTAAATAAACTTGTGTCGTTTCGCCAGTTCTAACAAGTCCAAATCTAATCTCAGTGTACTCTCCTAGTAGCTGGAAAAACTCAGGAAACTGGTTTATTTTGAGTCAGAAGGGTTTCAGGCATGTTATAGAGCAAGTCATTTGTGGATAAGTGCTTACCGTTTCAAACGATTCACTTAGAAGATCCGGTTATTTAGGAGAACGATTCATTTGCGATCGGCCATCACTAGCGTACGCACATTTACACCCGTTTTGGGAGTATGCCACATTTATAAACGAGACCCCAACGCACTGCTCTTTTCTAAAGTCATTGAACGGATAAGTGCATTCGGTGTGATTGAGGCCTTACCCCGCCTTTAATTCTGGGCAGAGAAGGGTTTGCAGTCATGCTGCGTCATTCCCAGCTCATGTGGAATTAAAACATGAACAGTACCTGGCTGTTCTTAGAAACCATTCAGCCTGACATTGCAAAAGCAGCTAATGATTTGGTAAAATGGTAAAACATACCATTTTAAAACAAGAAAATTAAGGTATTACATTCACGAAGTTTCACACGAATGTGTTAGCCTGTAGGACAATGTATTTCTGTAACTTTGGTCACTTTTTATAAAACCAGTCAAATTCTAAAAGCTTATTTCTTTTCTATATATATATTTAAATTATATAATCATCTCTTGATAAAGCTGCACCATATCGATCCCTACCTTCACCTTAGTGCTATGTTGGCTTGGAAAGCTATTATTCTAACTAGCTTTTCTTAGAGATGTTCAGCTTCTTTTTGATGTAATGTCCAACCAGGGCCTGTGGTCTCTGCTGGTAGTTATTCAGGACATCATGAGAGCTGGTCAGCTGATCTCCTTTCTGCCTGTCCAGCAGCGTTACACACACAACCGCAGCTGGGAAAACAGGAAAAAAAAGTTCCTTCTTACGATCACATGACCTTATCCACAATAAACAACATCCATCAGCAGGCTTAATGTGTGACCAATTAAAACTCGGGTTAAGCTAGTAAAATTTCCACATATCAACTGCAACAAAATCATAAACCTGTTCCCATCTGCACTAACTTAAATCAGAATTTGCTGAAAATGGGTTGAATGAAGAACCATACCTCGGAGATTGCTCAATTTGCACATAGCGGCAAACACAGATGATTCCATTTCAATATTACGAACCCCAGCAGCATAGGCTTCAGCAAGATAGTTCTGTTTGTCTTCTTCACTGTATGAGCAGAAAGCACCGTCTAGGCGAGCTTGGCCTGTAAAAAACACATTTAAAAAATGCTGTTATTTTGAAATAATGCTAAAATAGTTAAATGTATCACCGTTTCCACAATTCTATAAAGCAGGAAAAATGTTTCCAAGCTAAAAATCACTGAAAAAATCATTATTAATGATTTTGCACCATAAGTTTATCATAATAGAACAGCAAATCAATATATTAGAATGATTTCTGCAGGATCGTGTCACACTGAAGACATCATTAATAATGCTGAGACTACAGATTACAGACTATAATAACAATGCTGAGACTACAGATATCACAGAAATACCAACAGAATTAAAATTTTAAAGGGTTTTCAGGGAACTCTGTGGTTGTTTTTAATTTTTATTCACGTATTTATGCTGTCAAACTGTTGTATAAATGTCACATCTCGAGAGTAGCACTGCAATATGGCTTTATATCAGCATTGCTGTGATTACCTGCACAGTGCACTCATGTGACATCGCTCATATATTACGGCTGGGACAATAAATCAATGTATTGAGATTCATGGATCAATTTTTTGAACGCGTCACAATTCTTTTGGAATCAATTTTGAGCATGGATGTTAACACCAGATGGCACACTAGGCTGGTGATTAATTCATATTAATTAATATATTCTAAGTGAGCACTGAGAAGAGTGCTTGAGCTTTCGGCCATGTACTGTAAGTTGGCTTTTATTTCACGGATTAATGTAAACAGAGCTCACTGTGAACACTTGTATTTCACTTAAACTTCATTAAATCATGGACATTATTAATGATTGCTTTATGTTCAAGCGGTATAGGGGTAGATTGTGGATGTTTTTAAAGTATACAGCTCCATCTGGTGGTAAAAACTAAGCTCAGAATCGATTCAAGAGAGAATGGCAATGCAATCAAAACAAGTCAGAATCATTTCCCGACTTGTGTGAGCATTTGCATTTGGACAAGTGAAAAAAAAAAACTTACTTGCCCAATCAGACAATTATCTTGAAAATAGTGGGTACATCCGTGGAGAAATTGTTGTTTTTTAACTCATATATTTTCTTGTTCACTGCAATTTCTCCCTCCAGAGAAGCACAGAGCTATTATGTGCAGCCAGTGATGTAAAGTAACTAATTACAAATCCTCAAGAGTAGTTTTTCTCAGGAATTGTAATTTACTGAGTAGTTTTAAAAATGTATACTTTTACTTTCCCTTGAGTACATGTTTAGTGCAGTATCGGTACTTTTACTCCAATACTTTCCTTCAACCTGCAGGCACTACTTTATTTCTTTCTTGTCTATGGTCATTGTCTAAAGTAGACACATCAGTTCTGTGATTCCTGTCCAATTAAATCACACATAGTAAGTAAATCACATCATACTGAACAACCTCAAGACATGGGCGCTTTATAAATGCAGCAAACCTTTTGGAAACACTAAAAATGTCTAAGAAGACGTCCAAAATCTTTACACACAATGATCCAGAGACTTTTTATAGACTGCATGTCACTGAAAATGATGGATGTCGACTGTATGATGACTAAAATCACCAAACAGCTTTAAACAATCACTGAATGGAACGAATAAAGAATGGAAGGAAAGGCCAAATAAAAGAAAGGACCGAACAAGCAATGGAGAGAAGGATCGAAGAACCAAATAAATGAAGGAAGGATTCAAGGATGGACTGAACAAACTAATGAAGGAAAGAAACAAGCAAGGAAGGAAGGAACGAATGAATGAACAAAGGACCTAATGAAGGAGGGAACAAAAATGTGAAAGAATGAGCGAACAAATGAAGGGAGGAAAGAAGGAAGGACCAAACGAATGAAGGAAGAATTCAAGAAAGGACAGAACGAACTAAGAAAGGAACGAACAAACGAATGAACAAAAGGACCTAATGTAGGAAGGAACAAAAATATGAAGGAACGAATGAGTGAACGAAGGAAGGAGGGAACAAACGAATCAACGAAGGAAGGAGAGAACAAACAAATAATTAAAGGAAGGTTGGAAGGAACGAACGAAAATAGGAAGAATACACCACATGTTGTTTGTGCTGGGATGTGTAAACGTAACATTCTGTAAACGCATCAACTTTTCTACAGTGTAATACTCACTACTCTTGAGTACTTTTAAAAGGTCTTCTTTTTACTCATACTTTGAGTAATATTTACTACAGTTACTTTTACTCTACTTGCACTACATTTTTGGGCAAGTAATGGTACTTTTACTTGAGTATGATTTTTCAGTACTCTTTCCACCACTGCGTGCAGCTCAGCAAACCAAGTAGCTCACCTCTGTGAGGGGTTTCATCCTGTCAAAAAATGACTAAACCTCAAGCCAATAACCAAATGTTCACTGACCTTCACTGACTGAGCCGCTGTACTGAGTCTGAACGGGGTTACTCATTAACATTAATAATGCGAGATGTGTCTGCCTCTGTGACATTGTCATCGAGATTACAGGATGTGTAAATGACACTCAAAGAGCAATCATCCTTGCCAAAGAAATAAATCATTTTAATGAAAATAAGATGATAGGACTGTAAAAAGAATCCATGACTGATCATTAAATAACTAAATGCAATGACTAATATATAACTGTGACATCTCAGATCCATACACTGGCAATTTGTTCATGTGTGTGAATCCATGAGCAAATAGATGAAGGATTAAAGGTCCAAATTTCAGTATCAAAGCAGCTTCAAAGAGCTCTACACGATCCCAGCTGAGAAATAAGCACTTTATACAAATGTATGTATTCATTTAAATTCCCAGTTGTTTATTGCCCCTGGTTTTGCATTTCTCCTCTTCATTTGATTATCATTCACAGTGCATTTTAGGATTAAACCATTAGCAGCGATTCTTGTCCATTTGTCTTCAAAGATTTTACTACCTTCATAGAAGTCAAGAGTGCACATTGTGTTTCCAATGACGATCTCAAACTCTCCAAGCTCTTTTCCACACTGAAGCAGCTCCTCGGCAAGTCCCTCATCAAGTTCTGTGCTCCTGACCACTGGTTTACCCAGAATGATCTGCTCAAGGCGAGGCTGGAACAGAGAATCCACTGACTGCTTGGTAACCACTACAGTGCCTGGCTTCAAACCTGACAGATAAAAGACAGAAGGAAATGACTCAGAAAAAAAATCCCAAGGTTTACAACATCAGGGTGAGGTCTGTTTGGAATTCCTGGGTTTTGATTAAGCAGCTAAATGGTAAAAAGCAGTTTACCTATTCCACCTGAAGTTCCAATGCGCACTACGGTGACATCAGTGCAGCGAGCATGATACAGCAGCTTGATGAGCTCATGCAGCATTATAGAGATTGATGGAATGCCCATGCCATGCTACAACATAGAGACAATTCAATGTAAATATACAAACAGCACTGATTGACATCATGATACAACGTCAATCAAACTGCCACAAACGGTCAATTGCAAAAGTGGTTCAGAATTAAGCCTTAGTTTTATTTTGGCTTGAAAGCACTTCAGAATTAATATTAAAACGGCCCCATTCCCTTCCTTTGTTTTTGAAAATATATTTATTAAATTAAACACAAAATCTATAAGGAAAATAAAATTTTCTATTAATTGTTTTTTTTTTACAAAACAATTCATAGCTCTTGTTAAAACCTTTAATTGCTAAAAAAAAGCACTCTTTGTTCCATTTAAATTATAATTACCCATGTCTGCTAAATAGTTATATGTTGTTATTTTTTAAATGGGAGATGTATACGTTTATGTTGTTATTATTCATTCATTCATTCGTTAATTTTTTTTCGGCTTAGTCCCTTTATTAATCTGGGGTCGCCACAGTGGAATGAACCACCAACTTATCCAGAGTATGTTTTACGCAGCGGATGCACTTCCAGCTGCAATACATCTCTGGGAAACATCCATACACACTCATTCACACTCACACACTATAGATAATTTAGCCTACCCAATTTACCTGTACCCCATGTCTTTATTACCGCATGTAATAAAGAAAGGCTTTATTACTTTTATTAAACTTGTTTACATTTATAATGATCTGATCCCTAATAAAAAATATTTAATGGTCATTGTTTCTGTTTTAATATAAATTGTGAAACATTTGTTTTGGAGATGATCACCATAATGACATGACAACCATAATACAAGGTAAATTCTCAGCAGCTATTACTAAGATCTTCAGTAGATATATTTATGCAACCAAATAATTCAAAGGAATCCAAACAAGGTCAAAGGAAATGAAACTTGGGCAACTCTCTAATGCACATGTTTTGTTGAAAAAGGCACATAATGAACTAAACAAAAATGCGTCGCAGAATGCAACGTAATGTAAATATAAAAAAAACCTTCTGAACCTGAATTCTGAATTTAACCTATTCCAATGGAAGAAAATCAACATATGTAAGCAAACCTAGTGTCAGTGATCCTTCATAAATCGTTCTAATATGCTGATTTGGTCCTTCATAAACATTTATTGTAAACATTATACACATCATTTATTAGTTTTCCTTTTTTTTTTTAAATTGACACACTTCTTTAGTATTTTTTGATTACTAGAAAGTTCAAAAGGAGCAATATTTTAATGCTGATAAAAATGCTTAATCACTTTCTAAAAAAATATATAACGTCAGGTGTATGGTAAATGTGCATGTGTAGAGTTCACTCACACTGACAGACAGCACTGGTCCGACTTTGTACATAGCATAACGATCAGTCCCTGCACATATATTTGGGTATTCTGCATTGGGGTCCACCAGTCCCAGTTCTTTGGCGATGTATTCAGTGAAAGATTTCATCCTCCATGGACTTCCCCCTACACACACAAACTGAGACAAAACGTACATCCAAGTTAAACAGAAACACGCGGAGACAAATTTTAGTATTACAGAACATGAAAAGGAAGTGAAGCTTACTTTGACATCTCCAAACATCTTTGGCAAATCGTGAGTTGATGTTCCCAAGTTAAAATGGTAAAGGATGTCATCTGTCATAGAGTCCAAGTGGGGATTGTTTACATATATAGACCTGTGCATTGAAAATATAAGTTTGCAAATTATGTGAAACAGGTTAACTGTTGGTTCTTGTGGTTATTGTATTGCGAGAACGTGATGTAACACTTTAACCACACACCATAATGTAATACTCATGACTACTGTACTGTATGTGTAACCAAGGGTCAGGAGAAGGGCGCCGTGAGAAACCGCAGGGTTTTTTTAATCGTTTCTCATAAGATTGAATAAAGCTCTTGCTTATGAAACAAAATTCCAGCAAAATGTCAAGTGTCATCAAGCCATTGTGTTTTACAATGCTTTGAGTTGCGTATTATACATATAAAATCTTTTAATATGTTGCTGAATGACACCAAACGGAAGAGCTGAAAGTCCATGCACATGAAGGAAGAGCAAGGTTTTATACATACCCATCGCATTTTCCATTTTTCTCTTCACCCAGCGGCATTTTCAGTTTTCTTCTGAATGACACATCAACATACACTTACTATCGACGTTAAATAAACCTTAACCCAAGCACAACTCTTGTCCGACAATTAGTTTGATAAAACAGCATTCCAGTGAGAAGTGTTCGTTACCGTGAGATGTGGTTTATAACCGGTTGATTTGGTGTCCACTGGCAAGCTTACTTGATTAAAATACCGTCGGTGTAGGTCATATATCTTTGCTGCTGCTGCGGCTGTGAAACATCCGGCTGGACTACGTGACAGCCCCACACGAGCATCGTGTGTTTTTTCACAAACCCCGCCTCCAGCGGAAAAAAAACGGGCTAATAGGAGAAGCAGATTGGACCGTTGAAAGGTCCATCAGAGCGACGGGGTGGAGAATTATTTCTATAGGCTGGATACTGTGAAAGTACTGACGTCAGACACAATACGCAAAATCTGGCTATTTGACAGATCCAAACATGTACACAAACAAAAATGGTCAAATGAGAAGCCTAACATTTATTTGTTTAGAATTGATCTTGAGAATTATATCAAAACCCTAAAAGACGTTAAAAATAATAATAAAAACAAACCATAAGAATGTTTGCGATTTCGGAAACATTTTCTCATGCGATTTTTTGCAACTTATATATCCCCTGTAATTTTATTTTTTAGATTTTTTTATTCTCTATTGATTTGTCCCCTTAATGCAAGTCCTGATGATGTAAAAACTGTAAACATTGTATACTTCTTTTTTGTATGCTATTGTTCTTATATATGGTTACTCTATTGGCAAAATTTCACATACAAAAAAACAGAAATTTGCTAATTTATTCATTCATTAATTTTCTTGCCGGCTTAGTCCCTTTATTAATCTGGGGTCGCCACAGCAAAATGATGTGCCAACTTATCCAGCATTTGTTTCACGCAGCAGATGCCCTTCCAGCTGCAACCCATCCCTGGGAAACATCCATACATTCTCATTCACACTCATACACTACGGACAATTTAGCTTACCCAATTAACCTATATCGCATATCTTTGGACTTGTGGGGGAAACCGGAGCACCTGGAGGAAACCCACGCGGACACGGGGAGAACATGCAAGCTCCACACAGAAATGCCAACTGACTCAGCCGAGGCTCGAACCAGCGACCTTCTTGCTGTGAGGCGAACGTGCTACTCACTAGGCCACCGTGGCACCCCCTTTTGCTAATTTATCTCACACATTAACAATTTTTTGTATCCTTTTTAGATAGATTATACTGTGAAAATGTTGAAAAGCAAAAACATCCAAGATATGAATCAATTATTATAATAGTTTTCTTGATTCCTCTGTTAACTCTTAATATCATTGGACGCAAAAATGCTGTACTTTATGCTTTGTGGATTTTATGTATTTATTTTTATTTAATTTTTACCATTATTATTAGTTTATGTTCACCTTTTATATTGTGTTGGTGTTTGTATGTTCTTGATGGTTTGTGAAAGATTACAATACATTATAGTATTAAGTAGCTGCGCTGTGACTCTTGAAATTGAGTCTTTAAATACGTAAATGATCACTGTTCAAATATGCCTGACAAGATTTTATTTTATTTTTAATTTTTTGAATGAATACAATTGTTACACTTTAGACTAGGCAAAATCTGACTACTTGACACTTAAGGATAAAAGTTACAATATAGCATTGTGAAACCTTTAAACCGTTGTGACCATTGTGACCTTTAAATTGAGCCTTTAAATATGTCAAAATGTGTTGTCTTTTTAGTATAAAAATTGTTACAATGATAGCTGGGCAACTTCTGTAAATTACGATAAGAACACAACAAATTCTAATTTGTGGAAAAACTTAATTAACTATAACTATTTTACTGTTCTGATGCTTGCAATCCGTTTTTTTGCTCTAAATAATGTATATAGCCTAATCTGACCGGCCGCTTCATTAGCTACACCATCCACTTAATGCTGAATAACAATGACATATGGCAGCAGTTTAGTGCATTTAGCCATGTAGATGTGGTCAAGACCATCTGTAGATCAGAGAGGGAAACAAAGGTGATTTAAAGGGTTGGTTCCCTTAAAATAAATACTGTTAGTAATTATCTAAATGTCGTTCTAACCGCTGAGACCCTACTTAATCTTGAAAACAGAAATTTAGACATTTAGATGAAATTCGAGACTTCCCTGATTCTTCATAGACGGCCACAGTCTAAATGACCAGAAAAGGAACCAAAAACAGTAAAGACATTCAACATTTGAGACTTCTGTGATTCAACTGTAATTATAAGCTTCAAGAACAAATTTGAGCAAAAAAATAAATAAAGTAAACACTGTTCAACTATTTTCTCTCTCACTTTAGGTTGTGAGGGTGAGCATTTACTATGGGAAGTGGGATTTCCACTAAAGTCAGAGCAAGTATTGTACTGTCCATATATACACACTCTGAACTGATATGGGAGACATTGGCAAAACCAGTTTTTCTATTTAATTTTTTTTAATCACAATAGTGTTCTGGAATTTGAAAGTCTCGAGATTATTGCTTCCTTCGGATGACGAGGGAGCTCTCGGATTTCATCTAAAATGTTTAAAAATTGTGTTTCAAAGATAAACAAAAGTCGGGGTTAAAATTACATTATGTTGAGTTAATTAATAAAAAAAAAAAAATTTTTGGGTGAACTTTTTAATGTTGTATTAATGGTGATGCTAATTATTTACTAATATTTAATCTAGCCATCATAGCATCCATAATCACAATTTCTGAATCAAACAGAGCACCTTTAGGATGTGCTGGAACAGGAGATTTAAATCATGAATGTGTAATCCAAAAAATAAAAAAATAAATAAAAAATGTTTAAAAAAAATTCAAAAGGCTGGAGCAATAGTGAGGGTGGGCATTTATTATGGGAACTGGGATTTCCAATAAAGTCAGTGCAAGTATTGTACTGTCCATATATACATACTTTGAACTGATATGAAAGACATTGGCAAACCCAGTTTTTCTTTTCTTTTCTTTTTTTAATCACAATACTGTTTTGGAGTTTGAACTCTCTGGATTATTGCTTCCTTCGGATGATGAGGGAGCTCTCGGATTTCATCTAAAATGTTTTAAATTGTGTTTCAAAAATAAACAAAAGTCTCTGGGGGTTAAAATTACATTATGTTGAGTAATTAATAAAAAAAAATCATTTTTGGGTGAACTTTTTAATGTTGTATTAGTGGTGATGCTAATCTGTTAATATTTAATCTAGCCATCATAGCATCCATAATCACCATTCTGAATACAACAAAGCACCTTTAGGATGTGCTGGAACAGGAGATTTAGATCATGAATATGTAATCAAAAAAATAAATAAATAAAAATCAAATAAAAATCAAAAGGCTGCAGCAACAGTGAGGGTGGACATTTACTATAGGAAGTGGGATTTCCACTAAAGTCAGTGCAAGTATTGTAATGTCCATATATACACACTCTGAACTGATATGGAAGACATTGGCAAACCCAGTTTTTTCTTTTCTTTTCTTTTTTTTTGTCACAATAGTGTTCTGGAATTTGAACTCTCGGGATTATTGATTTACTTGGAGGATAAGGGAGCTCTCGGATTTCATTTAAAATGTTTTAAATTGTGTTTCAAAGATGAACAATAGTCTCTGGGGGTTAAAAATTACATTATGTTGAGTAATTAATAATACATTTTTCGGTGAACTTTTTAAATGTTGTATTAGTGGTAGGGCTGGGTATCGAGCTCGATACTTTATAAGCACCGACCGAATCGTCTCGATACTATCGAGTATCGAAAAAATCATTTTCGTTCGGGACCAAATTTCGATACCCAAGGGTATAATCTTGTCAACGTCAGTGAGCTAGAAAACCTGCGGCATCCTAAACGTGCCCGGATCAAATGCTGGTGATGAGCCTGAATCAGCCTGCTGCGAGGCTGTCTTGAAAATCAATAGTTTACGGCAGTATTACGCCCACTCGCCCAGAGCTTGTCAAATGTGAGGCTGTAATGCGTACACTACACTTTAAAGCATGGCATACATTTAACGCAAACAATGTTTAAGTGATCAAAAGTATGGCTACATTATGCAAAGATTGGCGGCAACAGCGTGCGATGCAATATCAGTAAAAAAGTTATCGCGACCAAGACTGGCAACACGTCTAATATGATAATGTGGCCGTTTAAGCGGAGAAAATTAAAAGAAGAGACATCAAACGCGGGATGAAAACTTTATGAACCGATATCTTTATTTTCCTCCTCGACACACGCGCTTAAAGGGGAAACACACCCCGTCACTTTCAGCTCTCTTAAAGGGGAAAAACAACAAGCACAACTCGTGAATGCTGTCACATGTATAAATGTATGGCCACAATAAAACACCTCGCAGTACACGGAATTAATTTACGAGCAGAAAGTTGCTCCGTGTGTGACTGCAAGAAGATCACGCCAGCGCAGTCATCATCATCATCATCCTCTCAGTGTTTTCCTGACTTCAACAATGAGCCCAGCACAAGCGTCCTCCGTGACTGATGAGGATAACTGCGCGATGGCTGGGGCTCCGAAATGTAAAAATACATACAATACTAAAATGCTTTAAGGTTAACAGTAAATGATGAAGTTTACATTAAAATCATCTTATTTAAATGTCCACCCTAATGTTGTTCCAAACCCATAAGATCTTTGTTTACCTTCAGAACACAAATAAAGATCATTTGGATTTAATCCAAGAGCTTTCTGATCCTCCCATAGATTTACTGGATATGCATTTTTCAATGCCCAGAAAGGAACCAAAAACAGTCTAAATAAGTCCATGTGATATAAGTGGTTCAATCATAATTAAATGAAGCTACAAGAATACTTCTGTGCGCAAAGTAAACAAAAATAACTTTATTCAATGATTTATCTATGGGAGGATCAGAAAGCTCTTGGATTAAATCCAAAATATCTTCATTTGTAGATAATTAATGACAGAATTAAAATTTTTGGGCGAACTAAACCTTTAAGCAGCAGTAAGCCTCACAAATACTTAAAATTGATTGACTTAAAACTGCTTGAACTTTATTAAAACTGTTTGCACTAATATATTGTGTTAACTACACTTTGTTCATTTTGTGCTTTTGCTCCTTTGTTTATTGGTCTTCAAAGATAGGCCTGCTGTGAAAAGTGTCACAAACATCCTGAAAAAAATAAAACCAAAGTTTCTCTGAGATTGTGTTATGTCATCTTGTTAAAATATATTTCTTAAAATAAAAGTATCGAAAAAAGTATCGTTCGGAACCGGTATCGAATTCAGGGTATCGGTATCGAAAATTTTGGAACGATACCCAGCCCTAATTAGTGGTGATGCTAATTACTTACTAATATTTAATCTAGCCATCATGACATCCATAATCACCATTTCTGAATACAACAGAGCATCTTTAGGGTGTGTTGGAACAGGAGATTTAGATCATAATTGTGTAATTAAAAAAATTTTTTTTTTTTTTTTGTTGTTGTTTAAATCAAAGGGCTGCAGCAACAGTGAGGGTGGGCATTTACTATGGGAAGTGGGATTTCCATTAAAGTCAGTGCAAGTATTGTACTGTCCATATATACACACTCTGAACTGATATGGAAGACATTGGCAAACCCAGTTTTTTTTTTTTTTTTTTGTCACAATAGTGTTCTGGAGTTTGAACTATCGGGATTATTGCTTTCTTTGTAGGATAAGAGAGCTCTCGGATTTCATCTAAAATGTTTTAAATTGTGTTTCAGAGATGAACAAAGGTCTCTGGGGATTAAAATTACATATATGTTGAGTAATTAATAACAATTTTTTTCATTTTTGGGTGAACATTTTAATGTTGTATTAATGGTGATGCTAATTATTTACTAATATTTAATCTAGCCATCATGGCATCAATATCACCATTTCTGAATACAACAAAGCACCTTTAGGATGTGCTGGAACAGGAGATTTAGATCATGAATGTGTAATAAAAAATAAAAAAAATAAACAAAAAGGCTGCAGCAATAATATCACTCTCATGTGAAAATGTGTTGCACCATGCCATGATGAAACAATAAGGCAGTTTTAAATGAAAAAATGGTCTAAGATTGATTAGCATGGTGTACCTTATAAAGTGTCCAAATTCAACATTTACTTTTACTTGGAAAAACAAGGTTCTTTAGAGATTAGCGATGAACGATCATTTGCAATACACCAGTAAAAAATATTCCAGATAAACATCTTCCCAGAAAATAAGTCACATCTGAAGCAGGATGGTCATGGTTGTACAATGTGTGCAATAAATGTACCCATTCCAGCAGCACATGTGTGATACAGATTTGCATGTATGTTCTGGTTAACCAACATATTTCACACAATTTCACTCCAAATTCACTTCATAACATTATTCAAGTGTGTAAAAGAACTTCTTTGAGTGAATAAACGTGGATTCATGTCACAGAATGAGGAAATCACATTTCTACACAAGTCTATGATTATTGGCACTGTATGAAAAATAAACTGTATTCTAATAAAAACGACCTCGATGACATGAATAACTCAGATAATCAATATTTTCCGACAATCATGTGTTTATATTGATTTCATATTTGATCAGTTTAAGTGTTTCTAAATTCTTTCTACTATATACTTCTATGATGCTCATGTGGATGTTATTGTGCAGTTCTGCCCTCTGTCTGCCAGTATGTACACTCCTGATCATAATCTTAAGACCAGGGGAAAATTACAAGTATTCACATTTTGCGCTGGTGGATGAACCAGATTTTATGTAGTGCTTTAAAATGCCATAAGAAACAAGAGCAAGTGGCAAAGAAAGAGAAAGCAGGCAGTGTACTGAAAACTGAACTTAAACTCTGATCAAAAGTTGATCAAAAGTTCATGACCATAGTCCTAAAAAGTTCAAATTTGTGCAAAATTATGTCTTTTAAATGCCATTCTTCTTCATGTAGTGGCCATGTGGGCACATTGTAGGGAGTGGGCATCTGACTATGAATCCTCATCTGTGCTGTAATGACTGGATCTTTCAACAGGATGATGCTGCAGTTCGCAAGCAATGCCTGCCCAATGAAGGACTTCTACGGGAACAATGTTGCATATTTTGACCACCCTGTGTGTTTCCCTGATCTAAATCCTATTGAAAACATTTGGAGATGGATGGCAAGGGAAGTTTTTTAAAAAAAAATGCCGGCCAGTTCCAGACTATGGATGCTCCCACAATGTTCCCAGCAGCCTCCAGGAAACAGACGCATCAAACAAGCCAAATCAAATGTTTGAAGTGATCAACAAGAACTGCTACTCACTATTGAGTCCTTTTTTGAAACTTTTAGCTCTGATGTGTGTCTTTGGTTTATGGCCTTAAAGTTTTGATCAGCTGATGGACAGCGATTTGAGTTAAGATTTTGTATTTTTATACATTGACTGCTCTCTCTTTTTGTCATTTTCTTCTTGTTTTGACATTGTGTAGTAGCACTCACAACCTGGTTACGATCCACCAATACACCAGCACGCAATAAATATTTGTCATTTTTCTCCTGGTCTTAAGATTTTGATCATGGGACTGTATGAAATAACGTGCTAAAAAATATAGTGGTCTAAAAAGGAAAATACTGACTTTTTTTTCCCTCTCGTTGATACATACATCTTCACACGATTACCAGAAGGGCAGAGTATGGAGGATATTCATAATTTATTCTTTTTCACTTGTTCCAAACACCATTTACTCAATCTCAATTGATTTAAACCTTTGAGTTGAGTTTCTTTCTTCTGTTGAACATCTAAAAAGATATTTTGAAGAAAGCTGGAAAAAAACTGTAACCATTGACATACTAGGAAAAACAGATACAATGAAAGTAAGTGATTACGGATCAATAAAGTACAGAAGAAAGAAACTGCTAAAGATTTAAATCTCCTGAGGTTAAAGTAGATAACGACTTTTTAAACTAGCCCTTTAAGAGACTACTATTTTTCGCAACTGGATATTTATACAAAACAATAAAAATCAATTAAGCAGAGAAGTAATTAAAGGACAATTCTTTACTGAGTGTAATGAATCCAAAGAGCTAATACACCATACTGTGATATAAATATTGCCTTTGCCCAAACGTGCAAATGGGGAGGAGGATCCTTGTACAAGGCCCAGAGCTATTAATCAAACCTTTTTTAAAGTAAAGTACTCTCAAATAATACTGATAAGTTACAGCACTATAACAAACACTTCTGTTCTCCTACCCACTCCATAACATTGAATTACATTTCACACAAGAAGAAAAATGTATTTTAGCTGTTGTGCTAACAAAAATGGAATATAACTTGCATAACTTTATTAGGAACACTCCACTTATATTATATATATAGATATATAAAGGCTAAGTTAAGACAGTTGAGTTTTACAATTTTTGAATCCATTCAACCGATCTAGCAGAAAAACATTTAGCCTAGCATAGCATAAATCATTGAATTGGATTAGACCACTTGCATCTTGCTCAAAAATTAATTAAATATAATTTTCATATTTAAAACTCGACTCTCCTGTAGTTTCTGGCACAAAAAGAAAAATTGCTATTTTCTTGGTCGATATGGCTGGGGACAATTTTCAGTTAATGTAAAACATCATTGCACCTGCCGCAGTCATGGTATGGCTGCAAAGTTCCTTGATTATTATGCCTGAACAAGTTCCTAACCATATTGACCTAAAAATAACAACTGTAAGTCTTAGTGCACAATGTGATTACAGAAGAGTCAAGCTTTAAAATAGGAACACGATCAAATGAGTGAGTGGCTAATGGTTTACACTAATTCAATTATGTATGCTAGGCTAAATATGCCTGGAGATCGGCTGAATGGATTCAAAAATAGTATAAACTCAACTTGCTAACCATAGGGGCCTATTTACAAAAAAAGTGGAGAGTTCCTTTAAAAAAAGCTTTTTGTTACCCATCAAACAGGTTTAATAATTGTCAAAAGTGACAATTCCATGTTGCTTGCCAATTGCATTATAATATCTAGTCCAAAGTGAAAATATTCCAGTGTGATTCTCTAAAGTCTTGCACAGACATATGAACTTGCTAGAAATAGGTCAGTAGTTTAAGGTGCACATCACTTCAGTCTTTAACACTCCAAGCCCACTTCAAGCTGTAACCTGAACTTTAACACATCAGATCAATAAAGCAGTGCATTAACACAACATATACAATATTTAACAAGGTTCACAAGCCTTCACAAGCGAGTATGACATCAAACCTGTCCGATGGTTAGAAACACTAACTGAAATTCCAACTGTATGTAGAAAACAAACTATGTTCAGAAATTGAGAAAAGCACTTTTTCCATTTTAAAAAATAATGTTTGTCTCTACATAACCTCATATTTTATTGTGACGCTTAAGGTTTTTTTTATACCAAATATAAATTTAACCTGTGAACTCAAATAGTTTTGAAAACCTCCCACTTTGGTCACCGTGCAGTTTTAGAGCATTTTAAAAGAACACAAAACAAAACAATACAATTTTTCCAATTTAGTCAGACCTATAAAAAAAGAAATGTCGATAAGTGAAACCATTTTTATGTCAAATACTCATATTCTAGTATTAGTTGTGATATTAGTTTGGTGAGGGCACTTACAAGTGTTTGTAGTTGTTGTTGTTGTAACTGGTGGAGAAGTATCTGGGCAGGTCATTGGGTCTCTAGTTTAAGTGAAAAAATGACAATCGGATTGTAAGTTTTGCCATATATTTTCATTATACCACACCTATCATTTTATGCAAATTGGTGTTTAGTAAACTCCAAGATTAAAAAAGAAAATCAAATATTATAGAACAACTCACTCCATTGTCCAAAACGACTGGATGATCTGGTAAAAACTCAGGTTTCTTTTTAGCCATTGGACAGTTTGCCATCTTAATTAGGAAATCCCGAGTGTAGCAAATTCTTTCAGCTAAAACAAAAAAAATATAAAAAAAATTATAAACAGCAATGCACTAAACTTGTGGAATAATTTTGATAACCTATTTTTAAATTTAGAAAAGAGTTTATGCATTTTTGGCCACACATTTGCAAGACAAATGTGTTTTGGGGCTCTGAAACAAACCGATGAAAGCGGATTATGTTCACAGCATGACTTGCTATTGGCTGCTTGCATATTCTAAATGTTAGTGCTGTTTTTGGAACTGAAAAGCTGAGGTTATATGTTCTTAAACTTACCAACTCAGGTATGTATTCATCTTAAACACAGCTGATTGGTAATGGTGACACGTATTCAACAGATATGACTGTGATCGGCTCCAGGACTATCACTATCAAGCTCCTTATATATGCTCCTACACTTATATATCGTGTAGCCCTAAATCAGAGACATGTCTGTTGACAACACGAACACAATGGCATTCAAGAATCCATTCAGCGATGCTCAAAATGTAATTTTTTAATACAGATTGTTATCGAAATCAGTACTTTCGACATCCGTAGTGAAGTCCACTAAACAAGATAAAACCACTGCGATAAATGATCCAACAAGAAAAACTTTTACAAAAAGCTGATATTTTGTAGTCTGAACCTAGCATTATAAAAATTATTCTAAGACAGTCACTTACATTTCTTCTTTTGTTGGGTTTCGTTACTGTGAAGGTGCAGGATTTCATAGAAATGCTCCACTTTAATAATGTTGTCCTGTTAACATTAAAACCAGACAAAAAATAAATAAATAAACACATATAGAATCAACACTTTAAATCCAAAGCATGAGAATATGATCTGAGAACAATAAAATTGGTCTTACGGGCTTTTCTATCGGCCTAATATCAGCATAGCTTTGAGGGACTATTATTGAAACGTCCAAAGAGTCATACAAACACAAAAAAGCGAGTTAATAAAACTGACATTAAATGAAATTGCATTTTTAATGATCAAACCTTGTGTGAACGTTCACGTTCTGTACCTTGATTCAAGCGGACGCGTCGCAGTGGTCTCGCTGGTTCCAGGTGTCTAACTATCCTTTTTGACACATCCATTTTTCTAATTTAAAGGGGGTGGGGGGGGGGATTGCAGCACATTAATGTGTGAGCCAACATTCATGTAGTAACAAACACGTCTTCATTTCGGTTTGTATTAAATCTACTTCAATTTGTTTAATCATCTGGGGCACTTTCCAGCTTCATATGGATAGACAAGATCCAACATTAAATCAGCAACACTTCTCTTTCTGATTAAACTACTGCATATCTAAAATCCACAAAATTACAATAATAAACTTCCTACAAATACAGATGACAGTTTTCCCACAAATACACCCTAATCAATATTTAATGCTCAGTAAAAATGCATTATCTGTTATCTGTGGGTCTTCATAGTATTTTCATATGCCTGTAAAGTTAGGTATACATGTTATCATATGTATGTACATACATATGACCATAAAGGTTTAAGTAAATAGTGATTATTTACAGCACAGCAACAGACCGTCTCGGTTATCAGTTAAACAAGATGGTAGCCATACAATATCATCCTGTCACACAAATAATAGATAAACTTTCCAATGCTTTTTATCTGACTGAGGCAGATGGTTGTCGGTCTTAAACAGGTGATACTTTCAAATCTGCAGCCCAACTTAGTCCAATATTTTATACAAATATAATAATAACGTTAGTGATAATAAAAAAAGGAAAAAAATCTGGAAAATAAACGATGAGACCTGACGTAAATCAACTTTAAAATATAAACAAGCACGAGTCGGGTAAAAATTACGTTTTTTTAAACATTAAAAAGTCCAGCTGAACCAAAACACAAAAGAACCACACAAATCAAATGTTGAAAATGTTAAATATAGCTGATGTGAACTTTATCATCGGACTCAATCGGCATCATCATCATCGGTGCTAGCTGCTAGCCACGATGACTGCGAACTTTTTTTGTCAATATAGTTTTGTTTTCCACATAAAGTCTTCACGCCAGACAAAAAGTAACTCAGAAGAATGTAACAACAAAAAAACTGTCCAACATTAACAATTAAATGTAATATAGACTACTCACATGTGCTCAAAGCGTCCAGCTTCATTCACCGCGTTCTCTGCCTCTGTCATTTTTAAACAAAATCATTCCGCCTGAGCTCGTGACTCTTCATCTGTGTGTCCGTTGTCACTTTGGTTGACCTCTCCCATTATCACATATACATATATCTGATCAAATATTTCATGATCTAAAATATTTTTCTGCTCATCGGAACTGGTTATTCACTATGATACTGTCTATTGTCGGCACAATAAAAAAAGTTTTGATGTATGAATATTAACTTCTTAAACTGCAGATCACCAACAGAAGAATTAGGTTATTGTTAGGCCTATTTTATTTTATTTAACGTTAAGCAGCATTTTATTGCAAAAAATAATAACAATTGTTATACTTAAAAGCGTTAATATATATATCATATATTGAATAATAATATGATATATATGAATGATATGACATATTAAATAATAATATGATATA
>CAIGQQ010004375.1:4371453-4396552 GCA_903798035.1 Danio albolineatus | reverse complement strand
ATATATTCAAAAAATAAAATAAAAATATTAAAAATAGCAGTAAGTAGTGATGGGAAATATAAATTGACAAGTGTTTGTACAAGTATATCACTATTTACAACATTATATGTGCAGCTGGTATGTGCAAATTGGCATGTAAATGTTGAATAAGTGTATATGTGTATAAAAAGTTTATTGCAAATAGTGATGTTTATGAGCAAGAAACATATTGCAGCCATCATTTTACAGAATAATTTTAGCATTTGTTATTTTTCCATCTCAGAACATATTTTAGTCACTTAGTTACTGTATTTTGTATCACCAAGTGAATGTGGAAAAAAAACAATGTTTTAAATCATGTTTTTCCTTTGAAACACACACACAAACTCTCATGAAAAATATATTTCAGCACTGAAGATAAATATATCAAAGTGAACATTTTAAAGGACATATAAGCACATATAATTATTAACTATTATGCAAGAAATAATATAAATTTTTAAACTATTATACAACTGGAATTGAATGAAATTTGTTTGACTTTATAGCTAATAATTTTTCAAAAACAGGGCACGTGTATCTTTCTACCAAAACAATGCTATATATATAAATATATATGTATATATTTACAGTGCCTATAGAAAATCATCATACCCTGAGAAAATCTATAACTTTACTTAAAGTAGTAGAAAGCTGCAGATCAGGAGAATGTATTAAATATTAAACCACCAAACTCTCTATATTAAACTCTCCAAAGTGTCTATTTTACTAATTCTATACTTTTTTAGACCACTGAGGCAGATAAATCTAAAACCAATGGTTGCTTTTTTGGTACAACAGGTTGTAAGCATCCCGTTACTTCTTTATGGTTAGGGCAACAACAACCAAATAACGCTTGTTGACTAGCAACTTACACAAACAACCTGAATTCAGAGTAGTCATGTGAACAGATCCATGTAAACAGCTACAACAAAGGGTTACTGATCTATTCAGCGGCCCATTGGACACAATGATTTCCTGGTTTTAACTTCTGTGGGGCTTTAGACATGATAAATGAGTTGTCCTGGTAACCATGGGCGGCTGCCAACACTGCCTGATAATTAGACCAGTACTGAGGAACTGTTTTCTGACACGAAAGTCTGAAATAAAAAAATGGATAGATATACGAATGAACTAAACCAGGTCTGTTATCAAATGGGATGTGTGGTAAAAGAGACCTGGACAGTATAGCTGGTCTCAGCGGGGCGTTAAGAGTTTTGTCGAGTAGTCAAGGGCTCTCGCCACTATGAAACACCACCTGGAACAGAATAGTTCCCACTGGCAACTCATAGTCACAAATTTCCTCATGAAGCCGAGAGCTGGGACCTATTGACTGAACAGTGAGAAGATATGGAAGATAATAACAGTTAACATATTTCTCAGCTAATCAACCACAAATGTGATTCCAAAATAACTTATATTAAATATAAGTTTCTTATATTTTTCTTATATTAAATGGATAGTTCACCCAAAATTTTAATTGTGTCATCAGTTATTCACCCTTCATTTATTCCAAACCAATTTGAGTGTTTTTTTGTTCTCTTGAATACAAAAAAACAGATATTTCAAAGAATGTTGAGAGCTACGTTTACATCCAAGATGAGAATTTAAATTATGTTTAAAATAATTTAAATTATTCTACTCAAAAACTATAATATCGGATATAATATTTGCAAATTAAACACATTTTCATTCCAATGACTCAAAGAAAACAAAACTGCCAATGATAAATTGGCACTTAATATATATATTTAAAAAAATGGAATTTGGCGAGGTAGGAGAAGCCACTTTGGGCCTTTTTTCTTATATAATAAATTGCATCTCAGAAAACGAAAATTAAATTTGATTCAACAAAAGATGGCTTTAGACTGTGACGTGAGATCGCTCTTTGGGAGGCAGCCGTTTAAGACATTTCTGGGAGGTGATAATACTGAACCGTTTTGATGATTGATGTTAGCTGAAGCATTTCAGAATGACCAAAACAACATTTCAGATGTTTTAAAATGAATTTAGTTTGTTGGTTTTTCTAATAGTGCAGTCGTTTCCGAAGTGGGGGTGGCGGGACATTGGTGAAATGCTATTGGAGGGTCACTTGATGATTTTTAAAAATCAAAGACTAAATCAGAATTACCATATTTTATCCATAACATAATAATAGGTAGTTACGTTAAAAACAACATGCAAATAAAAATCCAGCAGTCTTTCAATTTTTTTTTTAAACGTTGAATTGCAACCCCTCTGGTGTTTACATTAGATTAACACCACATCAAAAGGGTCAGTTGCAGCAGACTGATTTCACAGCACCAGGTTAAACGTTCTGACACAGTTACAGCATTCACATTCATTAAAACTATAAATAACATTGAAAATAATAAAAAATACAGGCCAAGACTGAACATGGAGGATGATCTCCGAGTGGCGGTCTCCAAAATTAAACCAAGAATAGACTTGCGCTGTAAAAAAATATTACATTAAACGGGTGAACATTAAATGAGTATGAAAATGATATGGTTGTTTGTTAGACTGTTGCACTTTTTTGTGATCAATATTCTTGTGTTCATATAGACATGTTGGTGTGAGTGTGTGCGTGTGCGTGTGCATGCCATTGCATGCAATGTGTTTATGTTTATAACCACCTCAGAGGCTAGTGAGGGTTGCTGGCATTGCTATTTTGGAGGCTCGCAGGCTGAAAAGTTTGAAAACCTCTGTATTAATGCCATCTCGTCATGCCCATTTCTACCATATTCAGACATGAGCTTAAAAATAGGTGGATGGAAACATAACTATTGACATCCATGGTAGGAAAAAAACATACTAAGTCATTAATTACTGGTTTTTAAACATTCTTCAAAATATCTTCTTTTGTATTCAAGAGAAACTCATGGTTAGGAGTGATTAAATGAGGACAGAATGGGGTGAGCTATCCCTTTTAATATGGTTGACCTTTTTAGAATTCAGCTTTTTTTGTCATTAAATTGAAGACTCTCGCTCTTGACACTGCAAGAAAGAAACAACGTGCAAACAACCAAAAATCATGAAGTTGTGTCTTTAGAGCCAAAATACTCCCTGTCGCTTGAGATGTCTGTTAGTAATACCTCCCTTCAGGTATTTTATTAGTAACTAAACTAACTGACTGCATTGTCTACACATCAAACACACCAGCCATCATGCCATCAGACATTTAGTAAAAAATTACCTTAGAAGTACTCATCTGTGGCATCACTATGCAATGCATTTGAAAATCTATCGACACAATGTCTATTAGTAGTTTGTAAAATTCACAGATCTAATGATTATTTTGAAGACTGAACTGAACTCAATAAAAAGCTTTTCATACACACATTGGTATATTTTAAATTATGTCTATCTTTTAAGACACTGCTGAATATAACATAAGAAATGGCTATATTATTATATTATAATGCTTAGATTTATGATTTTGTATCTAGTAGTCATGTTCATAGTCAAGCTAAAAGGAACAAACAATGAATAGTTGTATTTTTATATGCTAACATTTTTCTAAGAATCCAATAAAGCTTTTTTGGTTAGTTCATAATGGGAGCTTATTGTAAAGTGCATTTTTTTCTGACTGACTATATGTTATGACAAGTTATAAGATACACTGGAATATATAAAAAAATATTATACAAAGAATACAACAAAACTGGAGGTCTCTTTTGAATTCAAAAGCAAAAATTTGCCAATTTTGTTATCATCAGAGGAATAGTTCACCTAAAAATTGAACTTTGTTTACTTACTTTGAGAGTGAATGAAAATATATACAGGACCTGAGTGCATTAACAATGTTCTGGAGAGTAAGGTTCATGTTGTACAATAATGAGGCACACTTTTAAATGTGAAATGTTTGTTTATATTGATTTATAAGCATTTATAAAGGAGGGCATGTGTGTTACATTGTTTAATAAATGATATACTTATGCTTATCATGGATGCTTAAATAGCTTGATGCATTAGCAAGTGTGCAATCTCTGGTAATCTGACTTTTTTTCTGGTAATCTGTAGCAATAAATACTATTTTGTTCAGTTTATTGTAGACTAATCATTTCACTTAATTTCAGTAGAAGATATAGAATAATTTTTATTTCTTCTGTACTTTATTTGACTCTCAAAGTTCGGGTGGATGTTGACTTTCATTTTATCGTTCACCAGCATTAGGTTCAGCTAGAAATGTTCTTTGTGAAGAAAACAACAACAAACAAACAAAAATAATGGCTGAATATAAGTAAAATAAGCCCAAAATGTTCATTTTTAGGGAACTGTGGTAAAGTGACCAATAAATATGTATTGGTCGGCAACAATAAACAGCTTCTTATGGAATTTAAAAAGACAGTTGAGTTCCTAGAAAAGGTAACATTATAAATATGTTTTTTTGGAATACATGTTACAACGGCTTACTATATTGTCTACATTTTCCAAAATCTTTCAAATTTAAAATACTTACTCTTACCCCCAGGGCCATTTATACTGAAGTTAATATTTAGCCACACCATATTGGTGTTTCTTAACGTTTAGTTTTTATGAGGTGAGTTGTTAGTCCAACGCTCAACCCCCAATCTGGAGGACCAGGGCATACACACAAAATGAAATAATTTAGCTTACCCAATTCACCTACAGCACATCCTTGAACTGTGAGGGAAACTAGAGCACCTGGAGGAAACCCACGCGAACATGGGGAGGACATGCAAACTCCACATAGAAATGGCTGGAACCAGCAATCTTCTAGCTATGAGCAACAGCGCTACCCACGGCACCACCGTGACACTCCCAAATTTAAAATAGTCAGTTTAAACCGTGATCAGCTCTGGATGCTGAGCTGATGATTTGTTTGAACTTGATGGCCACCCAGTGTCCATGTTGTCTCACCAAAAGCATTAATAAAGTGTTCACTGTTACACATTTCCTTCTAATTACAGATTTTCTTTCCCTGTTGCTTTGTGATGAAAGATTTTGTAGCTTAAGAAATTCCTGAAACTGCCAAATAGCCAGTCCCTCTGGACAGCAGCGTATGTTGGCCTCCTTTTTCTTCATGGCTTGAGCTGACCCAGGCCCTGGCCTGAACCTGACTGAATCTAAGATTAAATGTCTATTCTTTGCGGATTAAAGGCTGATTTATACTTCTGCGTCATATGCACACGTATGGTCCGGCACAGCCTTAGCTGACGCAGACACTGATGCGCACCTCTTGAAAAATGTAACTACACCTCACAATAACACATATCACAAGCTCTGTGATTGGTCGGCTTGGTAGCGGTGACGAGCGTGATCAGTGCTGAAAGTCCACGAGCCCGATGCAGCGAGTTTTTAGAAGTGGGGAGTCCTGTAAAGGAGCTCCAGATGGCAACTTTGTGTTGATCTTATGATTAAAGTTGAATGAGCAAGTTTTAGCTTGTACATTAAGGTAGCATTCAGAAAAACTAATTCCCATGAAGAAACAAGACACAGAGGAAGATAAAAACCTGCTGCCAGCTAGCGTTTCGGAAGTGTTATTGCAGAGCAACACAAACAGCATGCAGAAGTATAATGTAAATGTCGGTCACGGCGATCACTCGATGCATAAGTATAAACAGGGCCGGGACGTTCATAGAGGCGACCTAGGCGGCTGCCAAGGGCACAGAGTAGTGAGGTGGGCATCCGCGACACCCCCATCCCAACACCAGTTTGCGTACCGGTCACTTTCGTTTTCACTTTTGAGTTGAGGGTGGCGTGATCGTCCTTTGCCAACAACGGCAGTTCAGCAATGTTTATGGCACCTATATTTGTTTTTGTATTTATCAAAATCCCCCACCCCTCCGGCTGGAAGGGCATCTGCTGCATAATTCATATGCCGTGATAGTTGGTGGTTCATTCTGCTGTGGCAACCCCTGAAAAATAAGGGAATAAGGGAGTAAGTCGAAGGAAAATCAATTAACGGATTTATCAATTTTTTTGTGTAACTGTACATTGTCTCTCTCGTTCAGCTCTAAAGAGCAGTCAAAAATTTGTATAATTATTTGATATTTCAAATAATTGTATAAATATAATAATAAATTAATTCATTTGTCCTTAGGCTTAGTCCCTTTATACGTCAGGGGTCGCCACAGCTGAATGAATCGCCAACTTATTCAACAAATGTTTTATGCAGCTGATGCTCTTCACGCTGCAACCAAGTACTGGGAAACACACTCTCATTCACACACATACACTACGGCCAACTGGCCCTGCTGGGGCTCAACCACTGCACCAATATGTGGCCCTATAAATATTTATATATCAGAGACAAACAAAAATATATATTGTTTTATATAATTCATGTAATCTGCATTGATATATAAATGTCATATAATTCTACAAATAATTGACCTAAAGCTCTTTAGAACTAAAAGAGAAAGACAATGTATAGTTGTCTTTTTCTTATTGTGAATGTATTTATTGAATTTCCAATAGGTTTTTTTATGTAGGCTACGCACACAAGTACAGTATTATAATCACTATACTGTTTTAGTCTTTGTTAATGCAATGTGTAATGCTTTAGCAATACTTAACAAGTCATATAAAAAAGTTCGTTTAAATCGAAGTGAATTATAGAGAGAGAGAGTGAGGAAGAGAGCGAGAGAAGGGGGAGGAGGAGCCGCGAGCGGTGCATCACACATCGTCTCCGGCAGATCATCTGAGGCTGCTCTACTACACCGTGAAACAAAAAAGAATGGTGCCTTCCACAGATCGTTTTGTACTGACAAAACAGCACAGAGGGGTCGTCTAATGACTATTTATTTGATCGTCGTGGATATAGCATTAAATGCAAGCACAGGGTCAAGCTGTATGGTATCTAACACCAGGCGAATTGTGTTCTCGAGATCTGTTTGTTGCCCCGTGAGGATTTGACGTCTGTGTTCTGCTGGATGTTTAGGAGAAATCAAGTGAAAGAGGTTGCCATCATTGTCCTGCAAGATGGACTGCTTAACCGAACTGGAGAAGTATAAGAAGTAAGTACTTTGAAGCTACTGTGCGTTTGTTTCGGCTTACAAAACATATCCATTGAAAGCCTAACGTTGCACTCACTACAGATCTTATCCAGTTAGCAATTGAGCTAGCAAGTCTTTTTGCTAGCTCGCTAGCCCAACGTTTACAGCAGCCGTTTTCATTTCACCGCATATCCCACTGGTCAGAGAGTGCAGTTTGGTTTTTAGATAAGATATTGTAGTTAGCCCATTAAACTGAACCAATAGGTTTGTTGGTATTAAAAATAAACAACGATAACATTAGAGGTCTGAAATGGTGACCGTAGCGTCAGTTCACTCTGCAGTTAGCCAGTAAAGTGTATGCAGGACAAATTAATAAACGGAAAAAAGATTTATTTACGGTAAAATGTAATATTCGTTGTTGTTGCACATTGCAATAGGGTAATGTTAATGTACGTCGTATGTTCTCGTAAAACAAGTAAAAAACAGATGTAGCGAGGCCTCCACGCAGGCCTCAAATCCACGAGGTAAATTTTTTCAGACCTCCTCAGTTTACCGCCACCGCGGTTGTCATTAGGAACCAGCACGCTGTCCAGTCGGTGCATGAGTTACTGGAGACGAACAGAAGGCCGTGCTGTTGGAAAACCTGTGTTGTTGACGTTGTTATTGTCATTCACAGCAATAACTGAACCGAGTCAACCGTACCCAAAATATCGCTGTGCATAACAAATGTCACCCACATGCGCAAAGACCATTCAGCTGCAGCATTCATGCAGTTTACATGACGTTAGCTCATTTTGTCAAAATATGTTAATCTCAACCGTATCATTTTACTATATGATCACTGTAGGCTTTTACTATTGGACAACAACACACTAGATTATCAAAGGGTACTCCTTTATGTCAGAACACCAATTGTGCTCATTGATCTGGTGTGTGTCGAGGACACGCAGTTTACCTTTCACATTTGAGACAAAAGGCAGCTTGTCCTGCTGAGACTGATAAGTGGTCTTCCCTCCACTTTACTTCTGCGTGCTGCTTGGTGCTTCAGATCACCATGTCACCTCTACGTTTCTTGTTTTGACCAGCACGGTGAACCTATATTTTTACATTGAGTTAATGTTGGCTTTACATAGTTAATCAGACAGTCTAGTTGTGTGAACGTTACAAATTAGTCGTGAAATCGTATTAGCAGCCAATGTCTATCAAAGTACAACATCGTTTTGAGTCAAATAAGTAGTGCTAATGTTGTGATTTGAGATCAGACTGAATATTTAAAATACCATGGTAAACAATATAGGGAGCATGTCACACGTTGTCACTGAAGGAATGTGCAAATATAAAACTAACTTTACCTTAATTATTTTTACTAGTCATCTTCATTATCGGGCGCCACGGTGGCGTAGCTTGGGTTGCACGATCGCCTCACAGCAAGAAGGTCACTGGTTCGAGCCTCGGCTGGGTCAGTTGGCATTTCTTTGTGGAGTTTGGATGTTCTCCTCGTGGTCGTGTGGGTTTTCTTCCGGGTGCTCCGGTTTCCCCAACAATGGTTATAGGTGAATTGGGTAGGCTAAATTGTCCTTAGTGTATGAGTGTGTATGGATGTTTCCCAGAGATGGGTTGCAGCTGGAAGGGCATTCGCTGTGTAAAACATATGCTGGATAAGTTGGTGGTTCATTCCGCTGTGGCGAACCCAGATTAATAAAGGGACTAAGTCGGAAAGAAAATGAATGAATGAACATCTGCCAAATAATGCAAAGCACATAAAACCAAATAAAGTGTCTTTACTTCTGCGATACTATTTATTATCTGTTGTTAGTAACCACATGAATCCGGTAGTATTTATTATTTGAATATGAAATATAGTCTAAATAAAAATTGTCATTGTAAATGCATACACGGGACAACTACTTTATAAGTATTGCGTTAGTATCAGCCATGTTAGTAGTTTTCCAGTGAAAGGTTAATTTGCAAAAGTAAGTTTGATGCAAAATGACAAGCGTTCGTTTATATTGCTGCTTGTATTATATAGCTGCTTGTAGAGCTGCACGGTATTGGAAAAATTACACATTGCAATATATATTTTTTTTCCTGCGATTTATGTATTGCGATTATGAATACACTTTTACTACATGAGTTGAATAAATGTTCTATAACGATGAATTGATTGGGAAGATTCTGTTGGGGATAAAATATGAAACAATTTGCTAGCATAGATAAATTCAATAAAGAAAAATGTGCAAATTAAAAAACAGCTTTTTATTGTTTTGCGAAGAGTTTAAATATATTTAGGTATACAGTAGTTTAATAATTAAACGTAAAATAATACTGCATAGTCTTTGTTTTATAAACAATTCAATCAAACAAATCATCATTAATTTGTAAAAGTTACAAACGATACATTTTGTTACGCCTGAATGCTTTAAAAACCCGCACACAGTCACAGGCTTAAAAAAAATAACACTTACAAAAGGATAAATTATAATCCGGACTCGACATTGTATTTGCTATGAGACTATTGCGAATGACACATTGGGATAACAATGCTGAAACGGTATATTGTGCAGCCCTATCTTGTTGCACTTTATTGTCGTAATTAATTGAAATTCATCGAAATTCAACGTACGCGCATATTCATTGTTGATTGCATAATTTTGAATCAGTTTTGTGACATGCAGGATTTCCCATGTGTTCACAATACCGTCATTGGCACTGGTTACTCTGTCATTGGCATTCTGACGATCAAATATTATTTCTAACAAAATAAACCCAACCTGTTTGTGTAAGACTTAAGTTAGTTTAAGTGCTAGTTTAAGTTCAACATGCTGTTTACAGGAGATGTTTACTAGCCTTGGTTTTCACATGAATGTAATTTAACTTTAACGTGAATTTACATTACAATCTGAGAAACCCCCATAGCAATAACCCAAAACCGGCGTTCTAAATTAGCGAGTGCTCCGTTTTCCCCCATCCACACTGAGACGGAGCAGCAGCGTTTTAGAATGACAACGGCCTCTCCAGCCTTTCCGAAACGCTCCGTTTTCGGGGCTCGAAAACTCCGGCGTAGTGTGGACGGATGGCGTAACCTTAGCAAAACTTATGCGTTTTAAAACTAAAATGCATTAGTGTAAACGGGGCCGAGGCTGAGTGGAAATGTTGCGATGTAGCAATGCACATGGTTTAAGCCGTTTAATGTTGCTAGCTAAGCTAACATTAAACCACTGGTTGCCGTCAGAGGTAGGTGGCGTATATGTACACGGGTTTCACAATTCAGATTGGTCACGATTATCATCATCATCTCATCGATTCCGTTCAGTAATTTGTTGCATCAGAGTGCATTGACGATACTTTCCAGCCACAACTTTAAATTTTACTTTACAACACAACAATACAATTTTGTCTTTTAATTCAAGCAGTTAGATATGAGAACTGTACCTTTTAATTTTACCTTCTCAAAGAAAACATGCTTTTTGAACATATCAACTTGTATCATGTATCAAGTGTGATTGGGCAAGTTCTTAAATGTCTATGATACTGTACCTTCAGTGTCAGTGAAAGACCGTCACAGCAAACAAACAGAGAGCATAAATACTTGTACTCACCTTCCTCACCACAGTAAGCTACCTCGACATAGTCTGTATGAAATCAGTACATAATAACCGGTTATGACCTATTACAGAACCGATACCGAATCATCTGCATCACAATGCATCGCAATGCATCGTTCATTTTGACAACCCCGCTCAGAGAATGTGTAGTTGCTGCAGTCATGTGCTTCGAAAAATGGTTTCATTTGCTGACGATTCGTGCTCTTTAAATTTTTAATTAGAAAACAAAATGGACACTAACTGTGGTGTGATTTTTATTTGATATGAGGCTCTTTAAGATGGCTGGGAAGCACGGGTCAGAACATATGTGTAAAGGCAACAAAATAAAAAGGTTGAGCAGCTGAATTGGCACAATGTGTCTCCTCTGTTTTGCTGAATAACACAACATTATTACAAAAATGTCTTGAATTTGGATCCGCTCTCAAATCCATGTTCCTGATCGTTCTGACAGCCCATCGATGCAGTAACCTGCGATCATGCTTGTTTAGGCATTTAAGTTGCTCAGAAATTCATGTTCAAATCTGGGCTGGTTACATGGTAAAAAGCAGTACCAGGTTTTAATGATTTGTGAAAACGATTCTATTCACATTTGGCATCATAAGCGTGTCTTTGGTAAATATGATAAAAATATGATTTTCAAATGTATATGCAAAGCTATTTAGGTTACATTGACATTATTATTATTATTGAATTATTATTTTTTTTACAGAAAAAAGCTACATTATTTGGCATAAAAATGTTTTTATGTTGGCTACAGGAGATGTGTTACAGTAAAATATCATCGCACATGGTGGGCTGCATGATTACTGTCAATATGGGCTAAATTGAAACGATTTATTTTTGTACAAAACTGTAAAGGGTATATATTAATTTGTGTTTAACTTACTCTACCATTAACAAAATTCTTGCCCTTTCCACCATCGGACAGCTGTTGGATCAGAAAAAAATGCATGAAGTGACCAGGAGTTAACAGCTCTATAGATATTGAGATGCATATCCATTAATCCGATAACAAGTGGATGACGAAATACAGGTGTAAGGGGTCTTCCATGTTTTCAGCTTTTCCACAAACACTCATGTTGTCACGTGTCCAAAACCATGTTTAATACCACCTCTCTATCTCTACACCTACTGACCATCATGTAATGGTAATGGGGTGTGTTAACCCATTTAATCCCAAATTTGTCCTAGAGATGAAATATATGAATTTGTGTGGTATTTGTAAGGATATTAAACAATCAATGTCAATTTTCTATAAAAATAATTGAAAAGTCCATGAAAAAATGGGTTTTATCTTTGGTCACAATTGTCACCGGTAGTAGAACACAGGGAGTCTAGGTCTATAGTGAAAATGCAAGTACAAAATTAAAAATCTTCAGCCAGCAATGTTTAAAGACTGGTTTAACTTACTGAAATGTTTTAATCCATTATCAAGAAGTAAACATTTGTCCGGCTCAGTTTCAAAAATAACAAAATAGCAATCTTATTCAACAGTTTAACACAAATATTCAAATGAAATGATGACAAATTATAGGAACATAGACTAAATTATTGTAAACTTTATTATAAATGGAAATAAATAACCAGCTAGCAAAATTCAAGTGGCCCAAATCCAGCCCACACCAGACACTTACATCCGGCCCACGTACCACATGGAATTATGGCACTTGAGCAGTCCTCTTCTGTTTGCTAGATCTGGGCCACAATTAAGCCTAAGCAATATCGCACATCAGACAGAATTCAGCCAAATGAACCAGAACTATTTGCTTTTTTTATTCTGGCCCAGATCTGGCCTACACTAACAGTACATCCGGACCACCTACTGAATGAAATGATGGCTTTTAAGGTGGTCCAATATATTTTTATATGCTAATGTCAATACTAGTTTGAAAAAAGGGGCAAAGATATGCAGTGGTGTACCCATAAAGCACCACAAAACCCATTTGCAATACTTTGCAATAAATTGGAAGCTCTATTTGTAGACAAATATGCACAAATGTTGGTATAAACAGAACTGTTGTCTTTTCTCCATAGGTGTGATATTGTGTCAGAGAGCATACTACTCTGAGTTGGCTTGCCCCAGTATTGCAGCTTCCTGCAAGCTGCTCTGCATCACATCTGCTTCAAAATGGATGCTCTGTTGAATCCCGAGCTCAGGTAATCTCTCAAGTGCTGCTATTGAGCCAAGTAGGGTGCAGCGTACCAATAGCTTTAATTAAAAGCAAAATTTTGATTTACACAGCGCTTTCATTTTAGAAGTTGGCAGAACAGACGTTTTGTAGTTTTGTAGTAGTGTCGTTGAAATGTGATTCACTGAGTATTATTGAGAATGCCGAATTTGATGTCTAATTTGGTGTGGGCCAGTATAACTTTAGCTCTGTATGTCAGCAGACAGTATGCAAGAATGTTAAGCCATGCTTCCCTGCAGTCTTAATCCTTCTTCTCTTGTTCTGGGTTAAATTTAGTTGTGGACTGTTGAGGGATTTTAGATATATGCTCAAGTGCTTGCATATATTATATGTAGGCTTAAAAGATTTAGAAAGTTTTGTGGGAGATAGATTTCACTTTGCACTTTGCACTCTTCTCCTTATCACAATATGAAACCTTAAAAATCTCACGACTGTGGTCTGAATGAATAAATGTAATGTAGACCAAATTGTCAACAAAGTATCGGGCCAGAATAGAGTTTGTTACCATTAAGGATAACGTTTTAGTGGTATCATTATTGTATTAGAATGGCTAAAGTGGGTCACACATCAAAATTATATATATTGTATTACATTATACATTTATACATTCTATATAATGCACAAATATATATTGTACCTTGGTTGAAAAATTAGGCCATAATAGATCGAGATATCGCTTGTCTGACAGACAATGGCATGAGAAGTCCCTCCGATTACTACTACTATCATGTGGGGTGACTTCATTATGAAGGTCAGATGGAGAAAAGTAGTCTCAGAGGAACATGTAACCTAGTTGCTGCTTGGTAACTTAATTTAGGTTTCATACAAGAACTAGCAAAACAGTATGGTTATTTGTTGTTGAAAGTGTGTCAGTTGTGTATGATATGAATGGATGTAAAGGTAGGAAGTAATTTGAACTAGGCCAATAATGTATTTTAAAGACTTAAGTATTTGATGTATATATATATTGATAAAAAGAGGTTGCTTTAGTGAGGTTTTAGTGGTTTTCTTTAGTGAGATTTTAAATGCACTGGAATAATTTTCTGCTTTCTTCTTTTCATGCTGTTCTTTTGTGACAATAGAGAAGATGTAAAAGATTGTTCGGTAGGTCCTTCAATTAAGAAATCTCATAATTTTTACATACAAAATGTTGATTACACATCTCTGCTCATAAAACAATTTGTTTTTGCTATTTTTGTATTACTAGATCAAAGTTGAAAACTTCCCTAAGCAAGTCATATTCAAAGGCCTTGCACCTAGGGTCGTATTGACCAACCATCTTCTGATGAAAGGAAACAAGGCTAAGGTAAACCTTGAGGAACAGGGTCGGCAGAAGGTCTCCTTCAGCTTGACACAGACGAAAAAAACACGTCAAAATGTGTTTCTACCCCCACCAAGCCCTGAGAAATCTGCAAGTGAACATTCTTCTGCATCACAAGCTGGACCTGTGCCTGTTTCCATTCAAGCAGGACAAACCTATGAAACCAAGAATGTTGACACAAGTACTCCAGCAGTTGGAGAGACCCAAACAGCTCCCACAGTATCCTTTTCTCTTAGATCAAGGCATGTTCTTGGAAAGATGCATTTTAAGAAACAGATTCTCAGCAATACAGTTGTTGGGGATAAATCTACGGTCAGCACTGCCTCAGCAGAGATTTCAGAGCCAGTAGTCCCATCTGACAAAATTAGATCTTCCGCAAAGGTTGAAACTGAAAACTCCTTGCAGCAGTCACACAAGAACATTGATGTTGATAGTTCATCTGAAAAGATTAGCAAAGAGGGAAATCCTCAGGAGAGAATAGACCCATGCCTTAAAGATCCTGATTCTTCCCATATTGGGAAGGGAGATACAGATTCTTCCATTATTTCTGAGCATGAGGAAAGCAAAAAATCACAACAGTGTTCAGACAGCACGCTTACAAGTTTGGAAACGGATGAGCAATCTACTAGAACATCATCTAGCCACAAATCTAATGATCACAGAAACAAAACAAAATCTGAAAGCCATAGCAATGAAGTGAAAAGATCCTCTAATTCCAAAACAGAGGAGTTAGAAAAATCAAGGACTGATAGGAAGGATGAAGAAAAGGGGACAAGGCATTCAAAGTCTGATCGTGACTCCAGGCACATGTCTTCAAGATCTTCTCGATCTGATAGAGACAGAAGAAGGACCAAAAGTCGATCGCGGTCTAGATCTCGAGGCTCTCGAACTAGTTCTTATTCCAGATCTGAAAGATCAAGAAGTGAAAGACAGTCAAGGTCAGATAGGTCACATTACCATGAATCTGAGCGCAGGTTCCATAGAAGTTCTCCTCATCGGGAAAGGAGAAGCTCACGTTCTCGAACTGATGGCAGGTCTCGTGACAGCTCTGACTCGGAGGATGACCACCGCCGAACAAGAACTCGAGGTAGTGACTCAAGCCGATCCTCCACTTACTCTAGCTCACAAAAAGACTCAAAATCGTCCACTCACTCCAGATCCCACAGGGACTCAAAACCCACAGATTGTTCTCGGTCCTCTGAGTCAGATAAAAGAGCACAACATTCGAAATCAGAATCCAGTAGAAACTCTGAATCCAATAGAAGAAGCTCTTCTGAAAAAGATGCAGTTCACAGGAAATCCAGTGCCCACTCAAAGTTGGAGGTTAATGATAAAACCTCAAATTCTAATCCAACTACCTCATCCCGAACATCTGAGAAAAAGATCCATAAGAACAGCTCTGATTCTGATGAGGAGCACAGAAAAAAACGCCAGTCACAGGGATCAGACAGGTCACCTAGGTCTGGGACTTCATCTTCTAAAAGAAATCATTCAGTGGATCACAAGAGTTTAAATACTGCTACTGGAACAGAAAGACAATCAACAGACAGATTAAATAATAACACAAAGGACTCACAATTACTTTCTGTTACAGTTACTTCTCAGAAGGAAAGCAGCAACATTGATGATCAATGTACTCCACCTACATCTAAAAACAGTTCTCAACAGATGCATGAAGCTACGCACAAAGATAATTTGTATGAAACGAATAAAAAAGCAGAGCATCAACCTTTAAGCCAAGATCTTAGTAGTTTGGAAAAGTGCACAAATGTTCCTGAAAGTCAAAAAACATCGGAAAGATTGAAGGAATCCATTTCCTTAACAAGTGGAAGTCTTGAAGTTAGAAGTCTCACTGAGGTTGATAAACCTGAAATGAAAGCTACAGTTTCAATCCAAAGTGAAGTTCTGACAGAAGGACAGACTGAGTCAGTTTGTGTAGGCCACAGTCCCAGTGAACATACCATGGGATCATTGACAGACTCTCTTTCTGTGAAAGAATTATCACCTGAAAGAAGCTTGATATTAAACACTAAATCGGATGAGTCATCACTAATCATTAGTAAAATCAGTACGCATGTCACACTGACTGCTCAACCATGTGAAAAGGATTGTGAACAGAGTCCTGAACAACCTAATATTGCGATTTCCAAAAAGGATGCAAGTGCTAAAAAATCTAGGTGGGACATTGTTGGTCAAGTCACTTCAGAAAATCAAAGCCCTACGAAAATAGTGAATCCAGATGTGAAAAAAGTAATGTTAGCACAGAAAATAGAGTTCAGTGATACTACCCCTGATCACTGTACTCAGAAACTGGACCCAGAAATACCATCTGAAATGTCAGTAGAAGTGCATGCAAGAGACACAACCTCAGTTGAATCTCATCATGAAATAAGTTCTTTCGCATTTGAATTTGGAACCCAAGATACCCGTGAAGAACTTCAACAGACTGTTGAAATTCCTCAATCAACAAGTGCCCTGGTTGTTGGTGATTTTCTGCCTAGTACAGAGAAAGTCAATGTAGACAAAACTAAACCTGAAGTTCAAGACCCTGATTCCTTAAACCATGATGGTAAATGTCACAGTGAGGATAGTGAGAGTGAAGAATCAGATTCTGATTCAGATGATGGACGGGTCTCCCTAAAAAGGTTGCACTCTGTGGTGGTTGTGCCAAAAAATTCAACCATTGCTCTTGAAACAAATGACATGGCTGAACCCACTCCTGGATCCTTATTGTTTTCTGGGAAGCATCAAACCGATACACATGAAAGCATTAATAAAGAATTTCCTTACGGATTTAACAATCAGTCAACACTCAAAGAGTCATCGGCTGCACTTTATAAGGGCAGTGGACAAGCTGCGATTCAAAGTCCAGATGTTAAAGGTGTCTCCTATCAATCGCAGAGCAACATGGTTGACAGCACCAGCCATTTAGAGGCCATCAGTGCCCATGTGGACAAGAACTGGAGTGCTCAAGAAAGACCAAATATCTCTGGCCTGATAAACCAAGATTCTGTTCAGAGTTTTGAGAAGATTTGCAAAAAACCTGAATCGGATCACCATCAGTACCATGAGAGACCAGATAGCTGGAATGGAAGGAAAGGTGATTTCGTTGGTGGGAAGGGCGACAGCTTGGCCTGGGACTTCAACCAGTCAGAACAGCCCAGCAGCACTTTTCAGCAACCGGACAGCAGTTATAGTGCACCTCAGCCACTGTTTGATAGTGTTCACAGACAAGATCCATGGGCCCAGCCTGCCATCTCTAAAACCAGTAGGACAGTCAACACGCATGTGCCTTTTCAGTATCATGATTCAATTCATCAGATCCATCCAGACTCTCTTACAAATGACCATGATGATGACAGCGAGGGAAGGGCATTAGGGATCAAACAAGCATCTCTATTCTCTGCTGGCCTTCCTGGACCATCCCCATTTGTTCAAGCGCCTGAGATAAGTAGCAACTGCAGCTTCACAGCAGAAAGTCAGAACATCTCAGAAGCACCCAGAGATGACAACCAAAAGCCTCATCGAGGAAGGGGCCCACCTAAGAAGAGGCGACAAGAGTTTGAATCTGAATCGGATAATGAGGCAGAGGCGGGCCTGAGTAAAAGGGAGTGTTTTGATGAGAGCTCAAGGCTTTTGAAAGATGTTAAGGAGTCTTTCCATCAAATTCAAGAGGTTCAGCGGCCACTTCTCAGTCTGAAAGAATTCACAGATCCGTTTGTGTGGAGGGAAAAAGCAAAGCAGAAAAAAATGCCTCCCTACTTTGACCTCATCGAAGAAAATTTGTATTTAACTGAACGGTAAATATCTGCTTTCTTCTCTTGCATCATTTGTATGCCTGGCAGCGCTAGGCGATTATGACAAAAATCCCATATCATGACAAAAGTCATCTCATATCCTGATAGCGATGTATACCACAATGTAATATATTTTCTCTATATTCAATCAGTTAACGTAAAATATTACTCAATTAAATGTAAAATATAAACATTTTATTTTTTCATTATTTGGATGACTTAACTGGAGTCAGGCAGAAACTAACCAAAACGGTGAGAAAGTTGCAAGCTTAAAAGTAATTACAAGCGAACAATGTTTTGCATTACCACAATGTAATTTATAGAGCAATATTTGATTATAAATTATAGCTAATAAAATTATGATTAATAAATTATAGACTTTTTATTTTGTCTATACAATATATATTGTCAAATTGCACAGCAATCAACTGTCAATCAAATATATGGCTTTGTATGGCCATTCTTTTAAGTTCAAAACTAACTCTGTGTTTATTTATTAAATTTTGTCAGTAATAAAGCTTAAAATCTGTCCTTACAGCAAGAAGAATAAATCTCATCGAGACATCAAGCGTATGCAATGTGAGTGTGCTATCCTTTCAAAAGAAGAGCGAGCTCGAGGAATACTGGCATGTGGGGAAGACTGCCTAAATCGCTTGTTGATGATTGAATGGTACTGTATCATACTTTTTGTTTTATTGCAGACAGAAAATAAAGAGAAAGCCTGTATTTAATACTGTATCGTGTTTATGTTACTTGCTGATTTTACATTACTGACAGGTTGATTCTTAATGGAACACTCCACTTTTTTGGAAATAGGCTCATTTTACTAATCCCCTATTGTTAAACAGTTAAACTGCCAGTCTCTGGGTCTTGCTGGAGGACTTTTAGCTTTGCTTAGCATAAATCATTGAATTCGGTTAAGCCATTAGCATCTCACACAAAAACAAAACAATAATTTTCCTATTTAAAGCTTGAATAATCTGTAGTTACATCAAGTACTATGATATGAAAAAAAATATTTTTGAAAAAAGCTATTATATAGTAGACTAGGCCAGGAACTATACTCTCATTCTAATAATCAAGGAACTTTGCTGCCGGACCATGGCTGCAGCAGGGACAATGAAATTACTGCAGAATGAGTGCATAGTTCCTAGTCATATTGGCCTAAAAATGTGTCTTAAGGCCCCTAAAACTACAGAATAGTCAAACTTTAAATAGGCTAGATCTTAATCAAAAAAATTAAATAAAAAAAAAATATATTTTTTTTTGAGTGAGATTCTAATGGTCTATTCCGATTCAGTGATCTAGGCTAAGCTAAAAGTTCTCGCGCCAGACCCAGAGATCAGCTGAGTTGATTAAAAAAAATAGTAAAACTCGACTGTTCAACTCTAGTGAACTTGTAAAATGAGCATATTTCCCAAAAAAAGCTGTTCCTTTTATATTTGCAAGATTTCAAGGGTCAAAATACTTCGAAGCCATTCAATAAGTTAAGATTTCCCTCCTTTTTCTTGTGTTTTTAAGCTCTTCCCGGTGTTTAAATGGAGCATACTGCTCCAACCGGCGCTTCCAGATGAAACAGCATGCAGACTATGAGGTCATTTTGACTGAGAGCAAAGGATGGGGCTTACGAGCAGCTAAAGACCTACAGCCGTAAGTACTGTATGGTTCAACTAATAGGTGTTTTTTAGGTACGTTTAATATGTCTTTTATGCCTTTTAGTTTTAAAATGTAGCGATTTATATATTTTTCCAGGAACACCTTTGTTTTAGAGTACTGTGGAGAGGTTTTGGATCACCGGGAGTTTAAGACACGTGTGAAGGAGTATGCTCGAAACAAGAACATTCACTATTATTTCATGGCTTTGAAAAATAATGAGGTAAGTCATTAGTGCACTAAAAACTACAAATTGGGTGTTGGTAATCTACATGAGTTCAGCTCAAATTTAGGTTTCGATGCAGTATATTATAATGATACATGATAGGGCTGCACAATATAGTGTTTCAGCATCCATATCACAAGGTGCACATCTGCAGTAGTCACATCACAGAATCTGCAATGTCGAATTTATTTATATAAACTATAGCTAACCAGGAACCAAAAATAAGAACATTGTGGGGTCTAGGCATGGACTGGTATAAGATTCTGACAGTATGATAACCTTGGATAAAAATATCACGGTTTCACGGTATGATGGTATTGTGAATACTGCTCTTTTTCACTGCTCTTTTTAACTTCTTTTTAAACGTGTGGGTAAAAAACTAAAACCTTTTTCCCATTTGAACACAATATATTTTATTTTGAGAAACATTTATAGTATTTTGAAGCAGTAAACATGTCAGGCTAAATAATTGAAGTCAATGATTGACTTCTGCTTTCTTCATTTGTTTCAAAAACACAGATGTCTTTACAATTTACAACAGCATCTTTGGATATCTTTTCTGCTGGAGATACTGTTGTCCTGAAAAAAACAAAAATAAAATGTAAATAAATCAATCTTACCCATACCATAGGAATGGTATAGCAGAAAATTTTGGCGGTTTAAAAACCTTGACTTTTCCATACTGTGGTAAGCCTTTAAAAATTGTTATCGTCCCATACCCAGTGGGGTCATTGAGAAGTTTAACTTAAATAGAGTGAAAGTATTTCATTTTACTTGTGTTTTAAGGCCTTGAGTGTGTGAATATAAACCATTTGTAATTAATTATTAATTATATTTATTTTTTATACAATGCAGACGACACAGTATTGTACACAGTATTGTATATATAAAGTATACAATGTAATATATAATATACAATGTATGTATGTGTGTGTATATGTATAAACATTTTATGTGATAAGAAAACATGTATAAACTGCAATGGAATCACATTTACTGAATAAATACCAGCATGAGCATCAAAGTCATGGGATTTGTGAGTTGCAGATCATGTAATAACAAAAATGGGAGCAATAGGATGGCAGTAATGAACAAACCAGAAGACCAAGTGCATTGTAAAACATTTGAAATGTTGTTTTGGTCATTCCAAAATACTTTAGCTAAATCCCTCATCAAAGTGGTTTAGTATTATTACTTCCAGAACTGTCTCACTCCTTCTAAAGCCACCACTCGTTCATTGAGTTTTGGTTTTCATCTTCTGAGGTGCAAATGATTTATTAAATAAGAAAAAAAGGCCTATGTTGACTTCTTCTACCACAGCAAATTTAATATTTCTTTTTGATATTTGGCACTAGTTTACCAGGATTTGGCGATTTTTGTTCTATTTGACTTATTGGATGAAAACAGTGCTTTATTCACCAATGTTTTATGTGAAATTCCAATTTGCGCTTTCGTGTGTCTTTTAGATGGACACAGAAAATGTTCTCATTTTGTTAAATAAAAAAGTATTGTGAAACCAGTATCCGAATTTTGAGTTGTGTGAACCATTACATCCTTAAAAAAATTGTATACAAGCATATGTCTCCATTTATGTCTGCAGATAATTGATGCAACGCTGAAAGGAAACTGCTCTCGTTTCATGAACCACAGCTGCGAACCCAATTGTGAAACACAGAAAGTAAGTGCACTTTTATTTCCATTGTGGTCCCAGGCTTTTCTTATCCAGTCGTGCCTCCACACAAAATCCTACACATCTCATTTTTATGCATAGAGCTTCCAGTTTCAGTGTTTTGTTTAGAAACACCACCTCCACATCCAGGATGAGAAGCAGTCAGTAAAAAAAAGATGTTTTCTTTTGTGATGTTAGTCATAAATGCATCAAAATAGACTGAATTTAATATCTAGCTAGCAAATAATTGGTTTTTAGATGTATGCAGGGAAACTATTGAGATTTTTCGCTTTCATTTGCTAAGATGTTTGTTTGTATTTAGAAAACAATTGGAAAATCTTTTCACATCACTGTTATTTTTGCACATGTTGCAATTGAGAACCATTGATTTGAATATAAAATCTTTGTACCCTTTGCAGTGGACTGTTAATGGCCAGCTCAGAATCGGCTTCTTCACTACCAAAGCTGTTACGGCTGGAACGGAGCTCACTTTCGATTATCAGTTTCAAAGATACGGGTAAAAATAAATTCAGCCACTTTCTTTAGTGTAAACTCGACTTGAAATGTTGCTGACAATATCACGTCTTCTTTCCTCTGTCCAACAGTAAAGAGGCTCAGAAGTGCTTCTGTGGAGCTCCTAGCTGTCGCGGTTTAATTGGTGGCGAGACTCGGGTCAGTGTTCGAGCAGCAGGTGGGAAAAAACAGAGGGAACGCTCACGGAAGAAAGACACTGACAGTGCACTTACCACGGTGAGGAAGAGGTTATCATTTGTGTGCCAGCTATTGGAAATAACAAAAGAAAAGCAGAATGAATGTCCTCCACACTGACATAATGTGTTGTTGGTTTAATTTAGTTAACATTTGTGCTTGAAGGTTGTATGAAATCTAGACATAAATCACACTGGCCTCCTAGACATTGGAACTGTTATATGAAGGTGTTGTCTAAAAACACAGCAGTACCAAAGTAGTGATCTCGTGGCTGAATTGGGTCAGCTTTGTTCTTGCTTGCAAGTTAATTGCTTTGAGACTTTCAGGGCCTGTTCTAGTCTACAAATAACACCGCTAATGCACTCCGCATGCATTCAAGCTAATTGCATTTTAGGCTTGTTTGAACTAGCGCTCTTCATCTCTGGCACAGAACTGCACTACTAGCAAACAGTATGTGGGGAAAAAAACCTGATACGAGAAATTGAATGACTTGAAATTGGAAGTGCGGCTTTGACACGGTCAAGAGAGATTTCTCCTGTGATTCTGCTGCTGTCTAAAATGGTTTACTTCGTTCTGCAGTTAGATGAGGAGTTGGAGGCTCTGCAGGAGAATGGAGAATACTTATGCGGAGAGAAAGAGGTGATATCACTTTGCAGACTCATGGTGCGAGTGGAGACGATGGAGCAGCGACTCACCTGCCTTAAACTCATCCAGGTAAACTTCAACATCGTCATACTGATGCTTATTGGATTTATTAGACTGCACAGCACTGTGGTGTTACAGGATATACTGATGCGTGTTTAATATGATTAAAAACTGACCTTGCTGAACTTTTTTTTTTTATCCTTGTGCAGAATACCCAGAATATCTTGTGCCTGAAGCAGTTTTTGGATCACCACGGCCTCTCGCTGCTGTGGATATTTATGGTTGAACTTTCTGAGGCTAAGACCAACTCTGTAAACAACATTAAACTACAACTGGAGGTAAATGTTCATGGCGTGACTCGTTTTAGAATTGTGTGCATGTTTTAAACATTTTCCGTTCATTTTGCTTAAACTGGAATGATATACAACAAATGTATAAATTACAGTAGATTTTATCCATTATTAAAGGTGCTGTATGTACGTTTTTGACTCTTCTAAAGCATAAAAATACCATAATGTTTGCAGATATTTAGAAAACATGACAAATGAACATTCATGTGTATCTGGAAAAAACAATGCTAAAATCAGATGTTCTGCTTTGAAAATTTGCATTCCATGCTGGAGCGCTGTCTTATTTTTGTTTTTTTTAACCTGTCCAACGGCTGCTTAACCCAATTATAATTCAACACTACAGATTGCCTTGTTGGAAAACCACATATTTCATTCATTTAGTCCGAAAGACTCTCAAAGCATGCGTTCGTGACTGAAATGCGACCATCAGTAGACAGTAGTAGACTCCGAAATGAGACGCAAATTCAGAGTTCCACATGAGGTTATTAGTTATTAGGTTATTATAAAAAATCAAAATAAAAAACTTTCATACTGCACCTTTTTTTTCTTCACCAATTTTTTTAACTACTTACAGAGTTGACAATAACATATTTTACATTTTCTGCCACTTTCTTTGCCATTTTCTTTAGCTCAAGATGCTAACCTCAAACCAGATTTGGCACGTCTAAAACAGAATTTAATGTATTTTGATCATATTGTTGTTTTTAAAAAAGTGATTTAGAAATTCAGTGACATATCACAATAACAGTGTTGAGAAATAATTAATCTAGGGATTTGTTATGTTTTATTTGTACTATTTTTACTAAGAATTTTGCAGTTTCTTGAAGCTCAAAACCTTTTTGTTGTTTTTCCCAACTTTTTAGATAATGAAAGCTCTGGCAGTGCTTCCCATCTCAACGAAAAACATGCTGGATGAGAGCCGAGTGCTGCAGTTTATCCAACGCTGGGCTCAAAGCAGGCCACTCAGTCAACCGGCAGAACAGGACGGCTACTCCAGTGAAAGCACGTCACGTGCCCAAACACCCCTCAACACCCCTGATGGTCCACCAGCCAAGCTGGCCACTGAGCTGGATGGGGACACTCCAAAAAGAGCAGTGTACCGTCGGTTGAAGATCATTAGTGAAAACAGTCTGGACAGTGCACTCTCTGATGCTAGTAAAGCCTCAGATGGAAAAGAGGAGGAGGATGAAGAAGAGGAAGAGATGGAGGATGAGCCTTCACAGTTAGAGGGCACAACCGGAAGGGAGATAAAAGTAGAAAGCAACGAAGCACCTCCCGAGAGTCAAGCTGAGCTTGAGGTAGAATTGAAACAGGAAGCCTCTGAAACAGTAGAAATCCCACTTTCTATGCCAGAGGCGTTTGGCAGTGAGGGAGAGACACTTGAAACACAAGAACCTGAAGAAAAACTCCTCTGTACGCCTGAAGGGCAACTGAAGGATGAGAAGACTGTGGAAGAGACCAAGAGTGAAGAGCCATCAGAGATCCAGACAGAGTCAGCAGCAGTTGAAGAAGTTCCTTCAGTCACAGACACCATATCTGCAGCAGACATTAGTAATGATGTAGTTGCTGATGCAGAAATCCCTGTACCTGAGATGCAGATGGAGAGTGCATCCTCGGAACAGTCTACCTCTGGAGGAGACGGAAGTTGCATCACTGCAGAAATCACTCCTGCACAACCAGCAGAAGTCACAGTAGAGGGCGTATATTCTGATCCTGCAGCTATTGTAATAGAGAGCACACCCAAAGAGTCTCCATCTGTTTCTTTGGAGACCACTTCAGCTGATTCGGATGGGATTTCTAATGAAAACGCACCTTCAGAAGCTGTTGTTGCCCCTTCAGAAACAGCTGTTGTTGCCCCTTTAGAAGCTGTTGCTGCACCCCCAGAGGCTGTTGCTGCACCTCCAGAGGCTGTTGTTGCACCTCCAGAGGCTGTTGTTGCACCTCCAGAGGCTGTTG
>CAIGQQ010004375.1:4360436-4371443 GCA_903798035.1 Danio albolineatus | reverse complement strand
CACCTCCAGAGGCTGTTGCTGCACCTCCAGAGGCTGTTGATGCACCTTCAGAGGCTGTTGCTGCATCCCCAGAGGCTATTGCTGCTTCTCTTGAGGCAGTTGCTGCACCTCCAGAAGCTGTTGCTGCACCCACCTCTGCTGATGTGTCTACTCTGGCTGTTGTGCCTGTTCCAGCAGAGGGTGCTGCTGTCGGGACACCCTCTCAAGATGAGGAGGAAGGGGTTTCTGATGTTGAGAGTGAACGCAGTCAGGAGCCACAAATTCGGGCTTCCGATATCAGTGACATGGCTGCTCGGCTGTTGGACAGTTGGAAAGACTTAAAGGCAAGGATAGAATTTAATAAAAATAGACATGTACTGATGCTTTAGATCAGGGGTCACCAATCTCGGTCCTGGTGTTTAGCTCCAACCTAAATACTTATTTTATATAAAAAAAACAACTAAAAAAACTAATCAAGGTCTTACAAGGTATAACTGAAATTTCCTCTCAAATGTGTTTAATCAAGTTGGAGCTAAACTCTGCAAGGACACCGTTCCTTCAGGACCAAATCTGGAGACCCCTGCTTTAGAGGATTCACTATTCAGTATAGAAAATAACACTTTACTATTGTAATACTTTGCTTTTAATTAAAGAGCCCCTATTATACATTAAAAAGGGTCATATTTTGGTTTTGGGGGTCTCCAACAACAGGCTAATACGCATGCATGGTCAAAAAACACTTTCATTGTCTTATAATTTGCATTTTTTTTTACCTAATTATCCCAGAGACTCCTATATGAATCGTTCAGCGATTTCATTTGTTCCAAAACCCCTCCTTAGCGAGCTGCTAAACGGCAACGAAGCGGCTAAAGACTCGTAAGCACGGCGATTCGTTTGAGGAACTATGAGTCGACTCTTTTATAAATGAATCAATAGTTTTAAACACTGTGCACTTTCAGATTTAAGCCTTAGCTGGACATTTCACTTCACTTAGAGCTGTGTTACACACTGCATGCAAGCTCATTTTCAAAAACCCAAAACAGGGGCTATTTAAAGTTCAGTTTTAAAGAAGTCAATGTAGCACGAGGGTATGATTAAAGCCCAAAGTATATATTTTTTTGTAGGAATGTGTAGATCCAATTGGATATCTCTCTCAAAGGTAGTTCAATGTCACTATTATTATATTTCATGTATAGATAATCAACTATGCCTTTTTATCTTGCTGGAGTTTATTGCTCTTTTTAAATCATGTTTGATTTTGCCATGTGTCTGAAAAATCTCACTATAGATTGTTCATCACAGTAGCTGAAATTGAAAAGTAATGGCTCGATAAGCTTTTGAACAGATCCACAACACATCAATGGGTTCCCTTTGTGCTTTTGAAGTTTTCAAAGCAGCAGCTGTTAACGGAGAGTGACTCATACTTGTTCACTGAATGCAGATACTCGCTTCGTGCTGCTCTGCATTACACAATATAATACTTTTGCGTCTTGATAGATTATTAATCTGTATATCTTGTACATACTGTACAAACATAGCCTGATTTTTCAAACCATTTGTTGGTGTGGTAATACCCAGACAAATATTTTTTTCCACTGTGTTCCGTGGTGAGAATATTTTATTTTATTTAAAAAATAATAATTTGAATGACAACAACCTACCAGAGACCACAACAATAGTGGATCTACTTGTAGTTCAAAGACATTTTTAGCGATCATCACTTTAGAAGACAAATAGCATTCGCTCTTGCCAACGATGAAACATTCTGTTGAGCATGTGTGTGTTGACTGCTGTATTCATGAACTCAAATCCAGTAAACTTTGAAAGGCTCTACATTTGGTTTTGCCAAGCACTTTGAATGAAACAGTATACTTTGGCTTGTTGTATTAACAATTGCTTTCTAATAGCAGCTGTTGTGTACTTGAAGACTAAATGACGTTGGATCACAAACGAACCATCTGCTTTTCTTTTAGGAGGTTTACAGAATACCGAAGAAGAGCCAGGTTGAAAAGGAGTCAAATGGTAGGCCAAGAACACACATTTAACATTTTAATTCGGTTTGGTCATGATCTCTGATCTATCTTTTGTTTTTCCACAAAAAGATCGCAGTCGTGATCGGGAATCCTTGATAGCCCCTCGCACACCTTCGAGCAGTCGAGAGAGAGAGCGAGAAAGAGAAAAGGAGCGTGATCGAGATCGGGACAGAGACTGGGAGCGTGAACGAGACTGGGATCGGGATAGGGATAGGGAAAGAGACAGGGATGGAGAAAGGGCGACCCTTCGCAGTGCAGATAGGAAAAGACGACGAGGATCCACATCCCCTCTGCCACCACCAGCATATGAGAGGAGCCGTAGGAATGAAGACCGGTAATGCACTATAAAACAAATACATACTGATAAATACCGACAATCGTCTTAGTTATATTGTTGAAATATCCAATTTCTGACTCTCAAATATGTGTAAGAACATTTATTTTGCTGTTTAAACATCTTAAGGTCACACTTTATTTTGATGGTCTGTTTGTTGATTTTACATTGCAACTAATTCTCATTAGATTATAAGTAGACTGTTAGGTTGGGGTTAGGTGTAGGGTTAGTGTAAGTTGACATGTACTTGCAAAGGACTTGTACTTGTACTTATAGTCAGTTAAATGTCTGTTGAATGTCAGTATCAACAGATATTAAGTAGACAGTCTACTAATACTCAAATTGACCATCGAAATAAACTGTTACCCATCTTAATAAGCATCATATTATTTGATCTATGATGTCTAATGTGTAGGGCCAGACGGAATCTGCAGGCATTTTTTGCTATTTCTGCGGAGTATTTTGTTAAAAATCTGCGGATTTATGCGGAATGATTTTAGGAGTATCATAACAAAAAAATTTATAAAATAAAAAGTAATACCTTTTTAACTTACAATTCGAATCCAATTAGATCAATTTTATTTGGTAAACAAAGCAAGTCTTTCATACAAAATCTCTACTAAAAGACAGAAAATGTTACTTTACAAACTGTATTGTAAATAAATCAGATGAATATTTTCATATTAATCAATATTTTTACTGAAATTAAATTGAAAACTGAAAAAATATAAATTTACACACATTTACACCAGTAAATGAACAGAATCAATGATGGGCTAAAAATCTGCGGAAATTTGCGCGCGCAGATTCCGTGTGGGCCTACTAATGTGTGATGCCATGTTTAGTCTACACTACAGGAAACATCAGAGCTGCTGGATTGTTAATGGATGTCAATGCACTAATTTCTCCTGAAATACATGAAAGTTGATAGCTGACTAACTGTGAGAAGAATAGATTAAACAATCTAATTACCTAAACAGTGTTTATATAATGTAAATCACGCACATCATCCAATCCTGTGTACAAAGAATTAATATTGCCATCTCCTTAGTGTTTTATGAACCATTTATATTGTTTTGGAAACATGGAAACCTATGGGTGTGAAATTTCTTGTGCCAAAAGATTAAGAACAATATTATGTCATAGTTTATGACCCAATTTTATTGTTTTTCCCCCCCCCAAAATTTTATGTTTGTTTGTAAAATTTTGAGGAAAATGTGCTTTAACAAATAATATATATATTATTATTTTGCTCAATTTTTATTTTTAAGAAGAAAGAAATGAGTGTTTATTGTCTGGATGCTAATACACAGATTTTTACAAATTTTCTGTAGTTATGAACAGTCCAGCAGCAGCAAGAAGAAGCTCCACACCAAAGAATCTCGGACTAAGCTGTCTACGGAGGAACGACGAAAGCTCTTTGAACAGGAAGTGGCTCAACGTGAGGCACAGAAACAACAACAACAGCAGCAACAACAACAACAACAACAACAACAACAGCAGCAGCAGCAGCAACAACAGCAACAGCAGCAGCAGCAACAACAACAACAGCAGCAGCAATTACAAACGCTTGCATTTAACCCACTGGCCTACACTTCTAGTCCAAACTTCATGAACTATCCACCTGGATACCCTATCCAGACCTATGTAGATCCCACCAATCCCAATGCTGGAAAAGTGCTCCTACCAACACCTCCTGTAGAGCCTATTTGCGTCACTCCAGCTGCTGGTACGTTTGAACAAACACCTGCTCTTGATCTTGGTATAGCTTCACCATCGTCCACCACCACCCAGGCTGGACCCGCCTCCAGCTTGCCGCACATCCCTGCCCCTCTGGAGCTTTCCTCTGGCACACAGACTCAGCAGTTTGTTCAGCCTGCCGTGCCAGTGCAGGATCCGAGCGTAGCCGTCCTGTCAGTGCCCACGCAAGCAGCCAGCCCTCAGGTCCCGAGTCAGCAGGGCTACACCACGCTCTGGGACCCCAACACGCAGCAGGCGGTGACGGTGCAGACGCAGCCAACACAGCAGTACTCGGCCACGGCACAGCCTCAAGCTGCCATCTACTATCAGGGCCAGCCCTGCCAGACCATCTACAGCATTCCTGCAGGCTACCCGCAAACCAACACTCCTGTCATACAGGTTGGACCCCAGTATTTATCTTTTAATACTCATTTTCACTGTGTTCATAGATGAAATGTTGAAATTGCCATGAAAACTTTGCTATTGCACAGAGCGATCGTTTAGCTTTATAAAACCTCTGTGCATTGTCAAGGTCTGTGGATAGGACTTATGATTTGCATTCAAAAGGTTTTTTTTATAACTTGAGCAGCTTTGGCTAAATCACTCACAAACAGAAAATGCATACGTCATCATTTAAATGACTGTATACGCATTTTAGAATTATGATTAATATAAGCCAACCGCCAGATTTTTTTGGCATGTTTTACGCAGCGGATGTCCTTGCAGCTACAACCCAGTACTGGGAAACCCATACACTCACGCACTATGGCCAATTTAGCTTACCCAATTCACCTATAGTGCATGTATTTGGACTGTGGGGGAAACTGGAGCACCGAAAGTAAACCCATGCGAACAGAACTTGCAAACTGACCCAGCCGGGACTCAAACCAGCATCCATCTTGCAGTGGGGCGACAGTGCTAACCACTGAGCCACCTTTCTGCCATTTTATGAGAGTTTTTTTCACGGTTACAATATCTTACCGTGTACAATATCAATTACAATATCTTAATCTTTTAAATTGAGTAGTTATTCTAGAGAATGTACAAAATGGTTGTATATAATAAATACACTTGAATAGACCTTTTTTCTGGAACGCTAAATTACCCATTATGCTTTGCGTGGATGCACAAGGAGAATGCTAAGAACTTCTGGTCGGCAGCAGATGCGTATAAACAGTCACATTTGGACAGCTTTGAAACAATAGTTTTAATCTATTTTATTTGCTTTTAACATCTTTGGAACAATACTGTTGTCGATCAGCACCACCTCATGGACTGATCATTCAAAAAATGCCATCTAATAGTATGGAAAACAGCTGCTGTGAGGCATTTTCCCCTCTTTGTCAGATGGCATCTTGTGCCGTTTACAGCAAATGAAGCCTCGCCATCACTTAAGTCAACAGTTTCTCTTTCTGTCAAATATATAACCAACCCAAACAAATGTAGTTCACCAAAATGTTTGGCACACTCGCATAGCCTGTACTGTGCCACTTACATAAACGGTGTATTGCCTGTGTGTGTTTGTGTGTGCATGCGCATTGAAGAACCTCTGAACTAACAGCTGACAGGTCAGAACACACATACACAATATTTCTGCCGGTAGACACGTGAACTAGGAGAATGTTTTTCTCTTGCGCTTGAACCACAACTGACAGTTTATAACGGCTTTAACACACAGCTTTCAAAGCTGTGTCACAAAAACACTTCATAATCTACTCAAAGAGATATTAAAACCCATTTTCGGATCACAAATTACCCATTGTAAATGCTGTAAGCGGAATTTCGAAACATTCTACCGGAAGACGCTGGTTGCTATGGCGCCCTCCATGCAGCTGCCAGGAAAAAGGTCTGTATTTAAGAGAAGAAAAGGACTTGAGCTTATTTGATATTTTGTATTTTATTTTTAGCCTTAGACACATAGCAAACAAAAGACTACTTTAGATGAACAACAAATTCCACTGTATGTCACATTTGAAAGATATATGTGGACAGTAGGGCTGTGCGATTTAATCGAAATCTAATCGCAAGAGGCTACGATATGAAATATATATTATTTAACTTACACCACCCAGAGCAAATGCATGACTGCCGTCTTACTAGCCAATTGAGTGAGCACGCTTTCGTTCAGCCCAATCAGAATTGCGCAACCGAACTATGCGGAACACCCAGAATAAAAAACAAGCAAACAGGAAAGCGCAAACACGTGGGATGATGGCATTTGCCGCTTCAGAAGCATTAATAGACTAAACAGCACATCGGTAATATGTGAATATCTTGGTTTCAGTCACAGACACCAGAATTGTTGCCACAGCATGAGGAAATACAACAACCAGCACCTTTAAAAAGCACCACAGGGAGCTATATGAGGAGCATCTTGCTAAAAAGTCAACTAAAAGTACTGCCAGTGACACTCAATCTAGTAGCAAGCAACAGCAAATTACAATTTCAGAGATTTTTGCTAATATAAGTTAATATTTTAAAGCTTCTTTTTTAAACTAACACTCGCTGCATTTTAGCAACAAGAAGCTACAATACAGATTACTGAGCTGAAGCTCGACTACAAAATAAATCGCAAATCAAATCTAAATCATAATATCTGTCAAAAAAATAGAAATAAAATCACTATTAGGTATTTTTCCCCAAATCACACTGCCCTCGTGGACAGACCTTATTATTAAACATTTATGATGTAATATCTTATCACAGAAATAAAATATATCCCAAGTAACCCGAATATAAAACCTAAATATGAATATAACTATGTAAACGCATATATGTAACTAAGTGAACACAATACTATAAATATTGAAAACATGTAATTACTTTTTGTTGAAGATAAAAAGCAATTGGCAACACTGCAAGTCTCCCACGATGGGGTGGCTTTCTTGAGTTGGCCATGGCCTCTTATTTACATTTCACAAAATACACAGTAAAAAAAAGTGGTACAATTTTATTTCGCTGCAACGGTATATACCATCATACCACCCAGTCCTATAGTGTGAACAGAGTTGTGTGAGTTGCTTTTCCAATGAGTGCTCATATTCAGCATGTGCGTTCTGCGTGCAATGGCAGTAAACCTTCTCTAGTCTATTGAACATTGAATATAATGCAGGATGGAGTCTGCTAATGAGTGAAAATTATCTGTTTATTTGTAGTCCATTACAGTATAGCATAATTAATAATTCATCTTCAGAATTATGAATGATTTTCATTCATCAATGTCATCAAATTGCTCTTGATCCTCAGTGCACAGGACAGTGAAGTTTATTCATGTCCACCAACCCAAGTCTATACAAGATTTAGCATTTTAACCAGCAGTAGGTGTACATATTATTAGTATTAATATTATTGTTGTTGTTTTTTTAACCATATGTTTGAGAAATCGTACTAATAATAATAATACTCATTTTAACCTTTTTTTATAGCATACAATATGGAGATAATATCGCATTGTGGGTTTAGTATCGAGATAGTGATTCAGTACTTAAATTAGTGCTGTCGCGATACTGACATTTTAAAAACGTTCATTTACTGCTAACATGGAAGATCAGCTGTTTATGAGCTGATATACAAGCGATCCGTCGACTAATCGACTGGTCTTCATGGCTTTAAAACGGTCTTGTGTTCCTGTATCTGTGGTTACACTCATTGGTGAGTTTGGTGAACTGATGACCTTCTCAGCCAATCACAGTCATTTCTGTTGAGCATGTGAAAACGATGGCAAACCAGCTGTGTTTAAGAACGCACTCAAATTTTAACGGGATATGGACATTTTTAAAATATCGTGTTTAAATTTTCAGTGTTTAAATGAGCAATGTGAAATATCTGGATCGAAGAAAGAAATGGTAAACAAACACTGCTTTGTTTATAGTTTGAATAAATGCACTCCTAGTTTTGGTTTACCTTTTTGAATGACAAATATAGGCTGTTAATACCTATTGCTAGCGCAGGTCGTACCTGTTTGTTGTTTTTTCAGTTCAGCTTTATGGGCCAGATGCTTGCGCTTAAGGTGGCAAGCCAGTCTGTTTTCATTGCTATAAGTTTTCTGGTGTCATTTTGTGTGTTATCATAGCCTTTAGTCCACCAAACCATACAAAACCATAATCTTTCAGTTATTACTTATATTATGAGCCACATTAAGATTTAGATTTTAAGTGCAGCACCTACATATCAGAATCCAAGCAACAACTGCTGATAAAGCCACATTCCCGATCTCTGATGTATGTCAAAAGAAAAGATCTGTCACTACTTCTGTTTGGTTGCAGCCAAGCTTATTTTAGTTATGAAAATGAAACTGAAACTGTTAGTCAAACATTTTAATGAAATTAAATTAAATAAAACGAGTTCACAGTGAAAAAAAAAAACTGAAAATAAACAAAAATAACAATCACAGAAAAACGAATTGAACTATGAGCATAATTATCAAAATAATTATTGCTTTCCCAGATAAGCACTCATTTTGTGGCGGAAAATCTACCCTGCAACTGTTTAGAGGAACAACAGTAGATGACGCTTTTACATGCAAACACAAGCGCAAAAACATTTTTTCTCTGGCTGCCAAAAAAAATGTAAACCAAACTTCTTTAACTACATATAATTTTTTAATATGAAGATATTTAAATTATTTATTTATTTATTTATTATGCATTCATGCTGAATTTAAATGGTCTTCAGTTCAGTGTCTTTTCAAAAAAAGTATGTTTTTCTCATCCCTAAGAGCCAGTTTGCAAAATAGAAGTTGTGCAAAAATTCTACTTTTCTCTGGTCGACACTGGATGTGTTCAGTTAGCTTGGCTAAAACTGAAAATAAATATAGAAAAATCAAATAGAAATGTGTTCACAAAATAAAAACAAAACAAAGACTAATTTACAGCAAATTAAAAAATGGACAGAAATTAAAACTGTTTTAAAAATGCAAAGCTGTAAAGTTTTTTTTTTCCCTTTACTTTCGTCAATTTGTAAAGTTTGTTCACATTTGTTGGATTTGCTCTTCAGTGTTTGGGCTTTCAGCTGTGACATTTACATTATTGCATTGAACTGAACTGAATTTCAACTGTGAAAACTGGACTGAAGCAGTTTTAATTTAATAGAACTTCATCTATGTTGCACTGACGCAGTCTACATTGTAAACGTGCTATAAAAATAAAGATTAAATTATTAAGCTTGATTACAACATCAGAGATGCCAGCTTATGTTAGTGACGAGATTCTGTCTGTATTTTTTGTTGTTGTTGTTGTTTGTTGATGTGTGAACACTTAAGCATAATAGTTGTTTTAATGTGGCGTGTAAAGGCATCTGCTCAGCATTTCTCGTTTTTGGTTGTGTGCAGGCATACACGGAACCAGCCGCCAACTACCTGCACAGCCAGCAGGTGTACACACAGGGAGGAACGGTCACCACCATTGTCACATCTCAGCCAGTTCAGCAGGTATACCAATCATGCTTTACACCAGCAGATGGTGCTGTTACACTTTCAGTCTGCCTCTCAGGCTTTTTTTTTTTTTCAATTGTTTATTAAATACATGTTTTTAGATTTGTAATCCTTCAAAAACAAACGTAGATGCTAGGGAATAAATGGTCATGTTATTTTGCAGTTGAACAATCTAAAATGGTTGCAAAATTAGTTAACCACAGTGTGAATACGTAAAAGTTCGGGTCACAGTTGTGGAACTTATTGCTACATCTTTGGAGTAAACCAACTACGTTTTTTTTTTAAAGAACAAAATCTTATATTGATTACAATTTCGTTGATGAAGTGATTTGTTTACATAAAAGTCACACAAACCCCAATCTTTAATTGTTAGTTAGCACCATTTTTATTTTGTTATTATTGTTGTTCTTGTTTTTTCCTTTTGTTCAGCTCATCTATAAATCGATACACTGTTAATGTCATCTCTCTGTTAATGTTGTGCAAACACACACAAAGCAACTCAATTCCCAAATTTATTTTCTATCGCTTGATGCTATTGGGAACTAGAAATCTGCTTCTGCTTAGTCAAAGTTCACCCTAATAGAAACATGTTATGCAAACTCTAAATGTTATTATGTTGAACGCTTTTGAACCTTCACCTTTTAGTGAATGACTTTGAGTGTGTAGAATCAGATTAGGGCTCCACGATACTGGAAAAAAATGACATTGCAGTGTTACATTTTTCAGTGATACATATTGCGATTATTAAGTATAATTTTCATTCAGTCATTTTCTTGTTAGCTTAGTCCCTTTATTAATCCGGGGTCGCCACAGCGGAATGAACCGCCAACTTATCCAGCATATTTTTTACGCAGCAGATGCCCTTCCAGCCACAACCCATCTCTGGGAAACATCCATACACACACATTCACACTCATACACTACGGACAATTTAGCCTACCCCATTCACCTGTACCGCATGTCTTTGGACTTGTGGGGGAACCTGGAGCACCCGGAGGAAACCCACACGAACATGCAAACTCCACACAGAAATGCCAACTGACCCAGCCGGGGCTCGTACCAGCGACGTTCTTGCTGTGAGGCGAACGTGCTACTCACTACGCCACCGTGGCGCCCCCAAGTATAATTTTACCAGACGAAATAAATAGTACAATATGGTAAGAATTCGTCATTTTAGATTGATTGGGATTATTTTTAGGGAAGTGCATCTGCATAAAATATACTAAACCAATCACAAGCTTTGATAAATGCAGTACAGCAAAGATGAAAACTGGTTTCTGGAAGTCTATCAGTATACAGTGCAAAATGTATAATCAAGTGTAAAATGCAAAAAGTGTTGCAGCTCATACATACAGCAACTGGTTTATTTATGTGGGTGTGTCCACACCACAACTATCATGTTTTAAAACATCTCTTCTATGTCAACAAAAAATTTTAGAAAAAAAAATATAGTTAGGGTATAGAAGTTAAATCAGTATTAATTTTATATA
>CAIGQQ010004375.1:4319703-4345436 GCA_903798035.1 Danio albolineatus | reverse complement strand
ATATATATAGCGAATGAATCAAAAAACATTGACTTTGACTTTGTATTATTTTACACTGCAGTTGAAAACTAGGTCACACTTTATTTTAATGGTCTGTTTGTTGAATTTAAGTTACATTGCAACTAATTCTCATTAGATTATAAGTAGACTGTTAGGTTGGGGTTAGGGGTAGGGTTAGTGTAAGTTGACATGTACTTGCAAAGTTTCTTATAGTCATATAAATGTCTGTTGAATGTCAGTATCAACAGATATTAAGTAGACAGTCTACTAATACTCAAATGGACCATTTAAATAAAGTGTTACCGAAAACTACAATTACAGTATTGTAATTGCGCATTAACAGTTACAGTACTGTAACATTTGTCTATCTATAGTATGGGGTTGAATGTTTCTGACTGGCTGATGTACACTTTTAACACTTGTAATTTTTTTACAATTAATTTTCAGATAAACTCCAAGTTAAAGTCGTACCACATGGGTCTTGACTGCATTACAGTTTCATATCTGTGCGCCAAATGATTTCACAGCCTGCAACAGAACAAAAAATGGAATCAAAATGAAAACAAGGCTTTGAATGAGATCCATTCTAAAAACAGGACATATTTTATGGAAGATTCACAAACTAAAGGTTTGTTAGCAGATCTTAGCAGGTTTTTGCCACTTTCTAAGCTGGTCTTAATTGGTCAGGCTGGCCAGCTTAGACGGAAGATCAGCGAAAATCAGCTACAAGGCTGGTTTTTAGCTGTTTGTTTGTTTTTCAGGGATCAGACAGAAATAAAAAATAACTTTTTGCTTTGTTATACAGAATGTAAAATGCCCTGATGATTTATTCATAATAATGATAACAAAATCAGAATATTAAAGTAAATGCAAACAATTCTGATTCAGAATCAGAATCAGAAAGAGCTTTATTGCCAGGTATGTTCACACATACGAGGAATTTGTTTCGTGACAGAGCTTCTACAGTGCAACAGAATTACAGAGACAGGACAAAAAACAGATAATAAATATATTCAAAAAATAGAAGTGTTAAATGCGAAGTGTATATACAGGCATATTACTATATACAACATTATATGTGCAGCTGTTATGTGCAAATTGGCATGTAAAGTGTTTTGTTAAATAAGTTTATGTGTGTAAAAAGTGTATAGCAAGTAGTGATGTTGGTTCCATGATTATTATCATCAAGTGTTCATGAGATGGATTGCCTGAGGGAAGAAACTGTTTCTGTGTCGGGCTGTTCTGGTGCGCAGTGCTCTGTAGCGTCGACCAGAAGGTAACAGTTCAAAGAGGCAGTGTGCTGGGTGTGAGGGGTCCAGAGTGATTCTGGCAGCCCTTCTGCTCACTCTGGATAAGTACAGTTCTTGGAGAGTAGGGAGGGTTGTACCAATGATTCGCTCAGCAGTCCCAACTATTCAACGTAGTCTTCAAAGGTCAGATTTGGTAGCTGAGCTAAACCAGACAGTTGTTGAAGTGCAGATGACTGATTCAATGATGGAGGTGTAGAACTGTTTCTTGTAAAGACTTTTCTTCAAACAGAGAGACTGCCATCACAGCACAGATCTTGCTCCATAAAATCAGTCTCAAAGTGGTCAGCTGGGTAACCCTTTATTTCGATGGTCCATTTGAGTATTAGTAGACTGTCTGCTTAATATCTGTTAATACTGACATTCAACAGACATTTAACTGACTATAAGAAACTTTGCAAGTACATGTCAACTTACACTAACCCTACCCCTTACCCCAACCTAACAGTCTACTTATGATCTAATGAGAATTAGTTGCAATGTAACTTAAATTCAACAAACGGACCATCAAAATAAAGTGTGACCGTGAACTGCATTCACTCGAAGCTCTCGTGGGACTCAGACTCTGCCTACACTGTGCCTAAAAACCATCTGAGCGGAGCTGCTTTCCCCTCCCGTCAGGTCATTCCTCTGGGCTGCTCCAGACCGCAGTTAAGCATCTCCGTCTGGAGGACGTGACGGCATGCAGAGCAAACCCTCTGCTCTCACTGAAGCTATCCTGCGCACAAACTATTAACACGCATCAGATTAACACACCTGAGCTCCGAGACGTCTCAGTCAAGTCCTTTCTATTTATTTAGACCTTTATACAGTGCTTGCTGTGTACCACTGCAGTTTACAGAGAACACAGTGCATAATCATGTAAAAGAATGAGGTTTCAGCTGGTTTTGTTGGAGCTCAGTGATGATTCAGTTCAGTTCAACGCAAATGTCTGCTTAAGTCAAAGGCAACAGTTGCAGAAAAACACTAAAAAAAAAGGTCATTCCCAGCCAGTAAACTTTTCTGACAGGGTATTCGAGTGTCAGATGTGAAAGCATGTTGTGGAACTGCTATACAGGAGTTATTATTGATTATAGATAGCCACATTTAGCAGCTTTTATTTTAGCGTGTTTTTTTCATAAAGCTTGAAGGTAAAACCTACCCCCTCACATGAACGTACAAAATGAGCTTTGGAATTGGGATTGGGCTTTACTTTCACTATTATATAGACGCACACACACACACACACACAAAAGCATTATGGAATGAAAGAGTAACCAACCATTACTCTATGCATGGAAACTGATGTACAATATTACAATATTATTATTGATGTGCAACATTCATTCATTCATTTTATTTTCAGCTTAGTCCCTTTAATAATCCGGGGTCGCCACCGCGGAATGAACCACCAATTTATCCAGCATCTGTTTTACGCAGCGGATGCCCTTCCAACTGCAACCCATCTCTGGGAAACATCCATACACACTTATTCACACTCATACACTACAGACAATTTAGTCTACCCAATTCACCTGTACCACGTCTTTGGACTTGTGGGGGAACCGGAGCACCCGGAGGAAACCCACACAACCACGGGGAGAAATCACAAACTCCACACAGAAATACCAACTGACCCAGCCGAGGCTCGAACCAGCGACCTTCTTGCTGTGAGGCGAATGTGCTACTCACTACGCCACCGTGGCGCCCCACAACAGTATTTAATAATTGTAAATGTTAATTTATTAAAACAGTGTGTTTTTTTTTTGTTTATGGGTGATCTAAAGTAATGTTCCTGTAGTATTTACATGATAAAAGGAATATTTGAACCAATGATCCTGCAAATGCAAGACTTCTCTAAAGAAATGAATGCACCACGCAGATTTTTGAACACTGGAGAGTAGTGACTGTTTACAGTTTTGTGTCTAGAGTTTTAAAAATTGACATCAGGGCTCTGAAATTTGTTGCAAAGCAGTTGTAAAAAATAAATAAACAAACTGTAAAATATATTTTCTAAGAAAATAAATTAGTATTTGGTCCCACTTTATATTGTGGCCTTAACAAATATCAGAATCAGAATCAGAAAGAGCTTTATTGCCAGGTATGTTCACACATACGAGGAATTTGTTTTCGTGACAGAGCTTCCACAGTGCAACAGAATTACAGAGACAGTACAAAAAAACTGATAATAAATATATTCAAAAAATAGAAGTGTTAAATGCGAAGTGTATATACAGGCATATTACTATATACAACATTATATGTGCAGCTGTTATGTGCAAATTGGCATGTAAAGTGTGTTGTTAAATAAGTGTATGTGTGTGTAACAAGTGTATTGCAAGTAGTGATGTTGGTTCCACGGTTATTATCATCAAGTGTTCATGAGATGGATTGCCTGAGGGAAGAAACTGTTTCTGTGTCGGGCTGTTCTGGTGCGCAGTGCTCTGTAGCGTCGCCCAGAAGGTAACAGTTCAAAGAGGCAGTGTGCTGGGTGTGAGGGGTCCAGAGTGATTCTGGCAGCCCTTCTGCTCGCTCTGGATGAGTACAGTTCTTGGAGGGTTGTACCAATGATTCGCTCAGCAGTCCCAACTATTCGACGTAGTCTTCGAAGGTCAGATTTGGTAGCTGAGCTAAACCAGACAGTTGTTGAAGTGCAGATGACTGATTCAATGATGGAGGTGTAGAACTGTTTCAGCAGCTCCTTTGGGAGGTTGAACTTCCTCAGCTGACGAAGAAAGTACAGTCTTTGTTGAGCTTTTTTGACAATGGAGTCAATGTGAGTGTCTCACTTCAGGTCCTGAGAGATGGTGGTGCCCAGGAACCTGAATGACTCCACTGCAGCCACAGTGCTGTCCATGATGCTCAGTGGGGGGAGAGCAGGGGGGTTTCTCCTGAAGTCCACTATCATCTCCACTGTTTTGAGCGTGTTCAGCTCCAGGTTGTTGTGACTGCACCAGAGAGCCAGCTCCTTAACCTCTTGTCTGTAAGCAGACTCGTCACCGTCCTGAATGAGGCCGATAAGAGTGGTGTCGTCTGCAAACTTTAGGAGCTTGACAGAGGGGTCCTTTGAGGTGCAGTCATTCGTGTACAGAGAGAAGATATGTACTTACACTGAAATAAATAATTTATTAAAATGTACTTATGCTTGATTAAGTACCTGTATGTAATTATATCTGTAATTAATTTCTGTAATTACATCTGTAAATACACTGTTGACCATCCCTTACACATTAACCCACCCTTAAACCTTAAACCTACCCATACCACCAAACCAGTCTCTAACCTTACCCATATCCCACTTCAAGAGCACCACAATTCTCTCAAATACATTATGAACACACTGAGTCCATTGTATTTATTTTTGATGCATAGTAGTTAAGGACACTTAATATAAAGTGGGACCTAGTTTTTTAATAAACAGAATACATTGAATTGTTAGAACTTTAAAATAATGGTCCATTGTTTAATGTTAGTTAATGTAATTAATTCATAAATATTATTAATTCATGAAGAAATCATAGTTCAACATTTACTAATGCGTTATTAAAATCAAACACTGTGCTTGTTGACATTAGTTCATTAATGGACTGTGAGTTTACATGACAACTAACAATGAATGACTTTCTTTTCATTGACTAAAGTTAACATTCATTCATTCATTCATTCATTTTCTTTTCGGCTTAGTCCCTTTATGAATCTGGGGTCGCCACAGCGGAATTAACCGCCAACTTATCCAGCATTTGTTTTATGCAGCGGATGCCCTTCCAGCTGCAACTCATCTCTGGGAAACTTCCATTCACACTCATACACTACGGACAATTTAGCCTACCCAGTTCACCTATACCACATGTCTTTGGACTTGTGGGGGAACCGGAGCACCCGGAGGAAACCCACGCAACCACGGGGAGAGCATGCAAACTCCACACAGAAATGCCAACTGACCCAGCCGAGGCTCGAACCAGCGACCTTCTTGCTGTGAGGCGAACGTGCTACTCACTACACCACCGGGGCGCCCCTAAAGTTAACAAAGATGAATAAACACTTTAATAAAGGCACTGTTCTTGAAAGTAAATACATGAGTAACATTAACCTGTTGACCGTTGTGCATTTTTAAATACCCTTTTAACCTCCTTAGTTTGCATTTTAGCACATACACACACACACACACACACACACACACACACACACACACACCACATTCAACTGCTCCTGACATGTCGATGCATCTGCCATCTTGGAATAGTCTTCAATTATTTAAATAATAATAATTAAAAATATATATACATATATACGCACACATGTCCCAGGCATCACGGTGGCATAGTGAGTAGCACGATCGCCAGCCAGCACGAAGGACGCTGGTTCGAGCCTCAGCTGGGCCAGTTGGCATTTCTGTGTGGAGTTTGCATGTTCTCCGTGCGCCCTCCGGGTGCTTCAGTTTCCCCCACAAGTCTAAAGACATGCGGTATAGGAGAATTGGGTAAGCTAAAGTGTATGTGTGTGAATGAGAGTGTATGGATGTTTCCCAGAGATGGGTTGCAGCTGGAAGGGCATCCGCTACTTGAAACAAATGCTGGATAAGTTGGCGGATCATTCCGCTGTGGCGACTCCAGATTAATGAAGGGACGAAGCCGACAAGACATTAATGAATGATTGAATAAAGTGCATGTGTGAATGAGAATGTATGGATGTTTCCCAGAGAAGGGTTGCAGCTGGAAGGGCATCCGCTGCGTAAAACATATGCTGGATAAATTGGCGGTTCATTCCGCTGTGGCGACCCCAGATTAATAAAGGGAGTAAGCCGAAAAGAAAATGAATGAGTGATACTCGTGTCCTTTCCACTTTTCAAACTCTTCCTACACTCCCGACCGCTGTACTAACCACAGGAAGACGTACAGACAAAAATGTTTAGTAAGTAAACAAAAGCAGAGGATCGAGACAGCTCGTCATCACATCAGAAAACCCCTGACTGCCAATGAACTGCTGTTTTTGGTCGGGTGTAGAGTTGGCATTAACACACAGACTTATTTTGGCTCCCAAACAGATTGACATTTCTTGCTGCTCTGCATTTAGCCAAGTTGAGCAATTAGACCTGAATAAAGCTTCACCTTTTGCTAAGGATTTAAAGAGAAACACGCTAGCTTCACAGCAGATCAATTAAATGTACAGGAAGGGAAAAGAAGGTGTGTGTTATAAGGTTTATTTATTTATTTATTTTTTATATTTTGTTCATTTGAGGGCGCCACAGTGGCGTAGTGAGAAGCATGTTCGCCTCACAGCAAGAAGGTCGCTGGTTCGAGCACTGTCTGGGTCAGTTGGCATTTCTGTGTGGAGTTTGCATGTTCTGCCCGTGGTTGCGTGGGTTTCCTCTGGGTGCTCCGGTTTCCCCACAAGTCCAAAGACATGTGGTATAGGTGAATTGGGTAAGCTAAATTGTCCGTAGTGTATGAGTGTGAATGAGTGTGTATGGATGTTTCCCAGAGATGGGTTGTGGCTGGAAGGGCATCCGCTGCGTAAAACAAATGCTGGATAAGTTGGCGGTTCATTCCGCTGTGGCGACCCCGGATTAATAAAGGGACTAAGCCGAAAAGAAAATGAATGAATGAATTTTGTTCATTTGGCAGGGACAGTGTACATTAATAAGCATTTCTGCAAAAGCACCAGAATTAGCCAGAAGGTTATTTTTCATCTGTTGTCCCTGGACAGATATTAAAATTGTCAACCTAAAAAACCAATCCAAAAATTACACAATCAAACAAGCATAGTTAAGAAGCGGTAAAATAGACGGTAACCCTTAATAAATAATGTAAATGTACAAATTAAACTAAAAACACCAACAATATGTAATGAAGATAAGAACAGTTAAAACACATTTAAACAAATCAATAAGATGGCAGGCACAAGAGATAACATGCTGGGTAGGTTCAAGCTAAGCATGATGGCACGTCTGATGCTCTATAAACCAGATTTTTAAATGTTTTTTGAACGTACTGTACACTCTCAGAAAAAATGGTACAATGTTGTACCAAAGAAGGTACAAACCCTTGTCACTGGGGCAGTACCTTTTTATGGGACAGAATTGTACCTTAAGAAAAGAAACAAATTTGTACCTTTTAAGGTCATGATTTGTACCATGGGAAACCAAAATGTACATCTGTTTTTAAAAAAACCTGCAGATACAATATTGTATACTTTGTGAAAGGAACCACCACAGTGACAAGACACTTTGTACTTTAACAGTGTAAAAAATGCTCACCAAACATTTATTAAAATGACTTAAATGTTTAGTTTACAAAACCTACAGTTTATGTTTTATCAGTTGTTTTGTTTTATTGTATTAAAGGACTAAAAATGTATGTTTATAAGTATCTTTAAACATACTTTCAAATGATGATTCTTGTTTTAATATGGAAATTATTCATAAAAATCACTGTGCCTTTCCAGTCATATTTATTTTCATAGATACTGTAATAAAGAAGGAGTTGTTCAACACTTTTGTACCTTTTATATGAGAACATTTGTGTTCCTTCATTTCAGTTGTACCATAAAAGGCACAGAAAAGTATCATAAGAGGTCTTTTCAGTACCATATAAGGTACAATTTTTACAAAGGTACAAAAATACCATCGTGTACCTTTTTTTCTGAGAGTGTAAGAGGTTATGTCTCTGATGCAGCCAGGGACAGAGTTCCACTCCTGTGCAGCTGTAACTGAAAAGGCACCCTGACCAAAGGCACTTTTCCGGAGTGGGACAATACAGTCTCCTCTGACTGCCCCTCGTGTTGCTCTGTGTGTGGTGTTCCTTATGTTTATGAACTGACTGAGAGGTGGAGATGACAGATCATGAGTAATCTTATACATCAGACAAATGTTTGAATACTTCCTGGAGTAGGGCCAGATGGAATCTGCGGACATTTTTTTGCTATTTCTGCTGAGTATTTCAAGAGTTCACACTTAGCTGATGATTGATAATAAAGCTTGTTTGGCATGCTGTCCCGGGAGAGAGCCCTGAGCTCATGAGATCCTCGAGCCCTGGGCTCCCTCCCGTTTGCAGGGCGAGAGGAGAGTTTGAGCTCAGGTAGATCTCGATGAACTTCCCCTCGGCTTATTTCCAGCTAATGGCAGAACTGCGGTGAGGTGTATTCACTAAGAGCTTGACTAATTGTGCTTTCAAATTACTTAGGGTGCGTGTTATTTGGACTGTGGGAGGAAACCGGAGAGCCCGGGGAAAGCCCATGTGAGCACGAGGAGAACAAGCGAAACTCCGCACAGAAATGCCACCTGATTTAGTAGGGACTTAACCAGAGGCATTCTTGCTGTGAGGCCACAGTGCTAGTCACTGGGCCGCCGTGTCGCCCATCTGAAAGGAGGGAAAGTAGAAGTGGGTGGGTGGGGGGCGGGGGTTCTTCAAGACGAAGATGTTGAGATAAAGGAAACTTTGGTTATTTATAGGGAGTTAGGAATCGTCTGATTGGATAATCGGTCGTTAGCTGAAGCTGTAACAGCTGGGAACAATCATAAGCACGTGATCCTCTCGAAATTAGTTTATGAATAAACTTCACTTTGTTAAAAATCTGCAGATTTATGCGGAATGACTTTGGGAGTATCATAACTAAAACCTTACAATATAAAATGAAAAGTAATACCCTTTTTAACTTTTATTTTATGTTTACAATACGATTCCTATTAGATCTACTTTATTTGGTAAAGCAAGTCTCTCATATCGACCTTATTCCGCTCCGCCCACTTTTGATACTTCTTCCGCATTTTGTCATCCAACTTCCAGTACGCTGACACAGTACATCAGATGACTGTTTTGGAAAGTCTGTAATTTTAGAAAAATGGCATATAATGCTAGTTCAGTAAATGTTTTGAGCTGGGAGTACGGTGAAACCTCCCTGCAGCGATCAGATGGTCTCATATTGCCCCATCCATCGTTACCGTTCATGTGGGTAGACGTTGAGCCAGTGGTAACTTATGCCGATATTTTTAATTACTTTCTCCTGTCACAAGGAGTGGATGGAGCGTTTATAAGGACTTATAAAAGTACAGAGGCCTATCAATATATATACAGTAGGAAAGATGGTCGTGTTCTAATACACAGCGAGGGTGATTTTGTCTTTTTAAAAGCAAATATGCACCCCAGCCAGTCGAGCAGTCCATGCCACTCAGCCTGGGGGCTACGTAGTAAGCAGGGATCAGTGGAGACTACAGGATGTTTGTGCATCGCTGGTTTAGGAAGGTCCTGTAGCCATGCAGCCTTTATATTACGGAAGGCAAGTAAATATATAAATAAATAAATAGTAATGTCTTGTAAGTTCTAGATGTAAACAGTATGTTAATGTATTTGTGTAATAATACACAGCTGCTGACTCGGTTACCATCAGCAGACTGAGTATCTGGTCAAATCTCTTTATTTGTGAGGTATTGAGCTTATTCTTTAATGCTGAAGTCGCTCGTTTCTGAAATTGTTTCAGAACTTCCGATTCAGTCGCCTATGGGAGAAATGACTAGGAATAACAAACGGTAGAAAATGGTCAAACTACTCACTCTACAAACAAGTGTTTGCATGACTACACAGACAAAATTAAATAATATAATAAGAAAACATCAGTTTGCAACGTTAAGCAACAAAACAAGCTGTTTTTAATGTCTAAAAATGAATGGAAGTGAATGAGATCGGAAGTCTCGAGCCAAAACGAATCAAATGGCTGCGCCCGCTCATATGCAGAGAATAAGGGCAATAAAATATCTACTAAAAGACAGAAAATAGTACTTTACAAACTGTATTGTAAATAAATCATATGAATATTTTCATATTAGTCAATATTATTACTGAAATTAATTAAAAAACTTAATTTAAGAAACATAAATGTGCACACATTTTCACCAGTAAATGAACAGAATCAATGATGGGCTAAAAATCTGCGGAATTCTGCATGTGCAGATTCCGTGTGGCCCTAGTTATGAGGAGTAAATCAGAAGAATGAATCAAAAACAAAAGTCATCAGATCCAGTGGTGCCTGTTTAAGTTGCACAAGATATTTTCGCAACAGACATTATATTATGTAGTCGCGAAAACTTACATGTAAACCAACATATGTTGCCGGATTTCTTTCATGGGCACGAGAGATAAAGAGCTTATGAAGCGCTTCGTCTGCCTCTCGTCATGAGCCGACGTTTGATGAGCTGGGACAATAGAAGACACGACCGAATTATCATGCCTATGTTTGGCCGACCATTTATAGACCATTTAAGTTAAGAGTTAAAGGGTCGGCCCAACGTATGCCTGCTATCTGGGATATTTTCAGGAGTATTTTTTCTGTAACATTTACTGTAGGCAGAAATTACAAAATGCAAGCTTTTGGATGTTTATACCTTCTAAATGCAAAATTTGACACCGTTTTAGAGCACACTAACTTCTAGATATTTAAAACTAACATACTGGTACTAACATCTAAAAACAGGACCTTTATATGCAATTCAATGCTTCTGATACTTTAGTCAATGTAACATCATCCATTCATTCATTCGTTTTCTTTTCGGCTAAGTCTCTTTATTAATCCGGGGTCGCCACAGCGGAATGAACCGCTAACTTATCCAGAATTTGTTTTACGCAGCGGATGCCCTTCCAGCACTTTAGCTTACCCAATTCACCTGTACCGCCTGTGGGGGAAACCGGAGCACCCGGAGGAAACCCACACGGCCACAGGGAGAACATGCAACCTCCACACAGAAATGCCAGCTGACCCAGCCGAGGCTCCAACCAGCAACCTTCTTGCCTTGAGGCAACAGCATTACCTACTGTGCCACCGTGAAACCCGTAACATCATTCAATTTACAATTATTCATTCATTCATCTTCTTTTCGGCTTAGTCCCTTTATTATCTGCGGTTGCCACTGCGGAATGAGTCGCCAACTTATCCAGCATATGTTTTACACAGCGGATGCCCTTTCAGCTGCAACCCATCTCTGGGAAACATCCACACATATTCATTTACACACATACACTATGAACAATTCAGTCCACCCAATTAACCCGCACCACATGTCTTTGGACATGGAGGAAACACGGGGAGAACATGCAAACTCCACATAGAAATGCCAACTGACTCAGCCGAGGCTCGAACCAGCGACCTTCTTGCTGTGAGGCGAACATGCTACTCACTGCGCCACCGTGTCGCCTATTTTCTCTAATTTCACATTTAAATGATGCTTCGATTGTAACAGCACACTGTCATCCACTTATGAGGAGTCTTGGAGGGCCACAGTCCTGCAGATTTTAGCTCCAACTTGCCTCAACACACCTGTAAAGATGTTTCTAGAAAGCCTAGTAAGAGCTTGATTAGCTAGCCCAGGTGTGTCTGATTGGGGTTGGAGCTAAACTTTGCAGGACACCGGCCCTCCAGGACCGAGTTTGGACATCCCTGACTTATGAGGTCATTACACATGACTCCTTTGCTCACGAAATGCATTATTTATTTTTTTTGAAAAATACAAAGATACCTATAAACATCAATATTTCATTATTAAAAAGGACAAACATAAGTGATAGATACGTAACATGATGAGCGTTATTACTATGAAAAGAATCTCAGCACAAAAGCCGTCAAGTCTCACCCAGAACTCAGCACTAACATACAGAAAAGACAGAATATACACAGTTACAGTCAAAACTATCATCTCTCTTGTAAAATCGTGTTATTTCTTTTCAAATATTTCCCAAGTGATGTTTAAAAATAATGGTCACACTTTATTTTGATGGTCCGTTTGTTGAATTTAAGTCACATTGCAACTAATTCTCATTAGATAATAAGGACTGTTAGGTTGGGGTTAGGGGTAGTGTAAGTTAAATGTCTGTCGAATGTCAGTATCAACAGATATTAAGCAGACAATCTACTGATACTCAAATGGACCAAAGTGATAGATACTCAAGTGTTACCAAAATAATAGACAAACATCAATCTAAACGGGTGCTCAAACAAACAGCAAAATGTGCAACAACATAATCAAAATGTCTGCAAAACCGAAGCTCCAAAGATACCAATTTACTCAATTAAAAAGGCTAACATAAAGCGTGTACCACTTTGAGCACACCGGCTCTTCATCAGACAGTGACTTCGTTCAATTGAATACATTGGTGTTTTTGAAGCATTGGTGTTACTGCTTTTTTGATTATATTTTCCCAAGTGATGTTTAACAAAGGACTTTTTTTTTTACAGTACTTCCTATTATATATTTTCCTTCTGGAGAAAGTCTTATTTCTTTTAGTATGGCTGGATTAAAAACATATATATATATTAAAGGGGTGGTCCAGAGTGTATTTTTGAGGCTTGGTTGTGTTTATAAAACGCAAAGCAATGTGTGTTTATGCTTCATTTGTAAAAAAATCATGTTTTTTTTTTTCATATATCTTTGGCCCCGTTTATACTAGTGCGTTTTCGTTTTAAAACACATACGTTTTGCTACAGTTACGCCATCCGTGCACACTACGCCGGAGTTTTTAAGCCGCGAAAACGGAGCGTTTTGAAAACGCTGGAGTTAGAATAAAACGTTTTCATTCTAAAACGCTGCTGCTCCGTCTCTGTGTAGATGGAGGGAAACGGAGACCTTTGAAAACGGAGGCGTGGCTGCTGAGATTGGCTATGTGATTGGGGCTTTTTGATCATTGCGTATCCTTCCCTTATTCGTCAAGCGCACATGACTATAACGCCACCGGCAGACGGCAGACCAGCCTTCACTGTAAACACTGTATTTTCGATAGCCATGATGTTTTATATTCATTTGTTACTTTAAGTAACAACTCGACCTCGTCGTCTGTCCACAAAAAGACCTCTCTTGCTTTCTTTGCCATCGCGTTCATCGTTCAACCAGCGTTTGTTGACTAACAATAACCAAATACCGAGCGAGACACATGCTTCCTGTTTATACTCGAACGCGCATGCCCAGAGTGTGTGAATGGTCATGTGATATACGTTCCTGGTTGCGTAGTGTGGAGGGACATCTGTTGAGAGACGCTTGAGTGAAACGCTAGTGTGGAAGCGGATCGTTTTCATGCTAAAACGCCGTTTTAAAGCTAAAACGCACTAGTGTAAACGGGGCCTTTGATTATATACAGCTACTCAGCTAACATCTCATCCGAAAGCCCGCCCTCAAAAAGCTCTGATTGGTCAGCTAACATAATGGCAGTGTTACACCTCTACTAGCACATGCTTTGCCTCTGCTGTGTAAATACTCTCAGTCAGTATAACCATAAACGACCTCTCAAATGCTTTTTTTATATATATATAATTCTCTCTAATTCCTTTGGAAGCCCAAATACAGAAACAGAAAAAAGCTCTGTGGAAATAGCAGCGTTTGGGCGCCATTTTAGCTTTCTCTGCTGTAACATTACAGCGCCTCTGGTGTATGCGTGAGATGATGAATGCGAGTAACCTGGAGGGTTTATGACATCTTTAACCCGGATGTATTTTTTTGTAGTCCCCAAAGTTTGTTTTGCTGCAGGCTTTGCTAAGCTAACTCTGTAATAGCCAGTAGCTATATTTCCATCCAAAAATTTGAATAAACTTTATGCGCAAAACTGGATAAAAGGCGTGCGAATAAAGCAGCATTTCCATCCAACGAGTCAAAGCGGACAAAATCGTCACTTCCTGATTAACTGGCGCCAAATATCAACAGTAAAATCGGAACTTGCTGCAGTAGGAGAAGCTGCGTGAATCTTCTCTTCATTTAATAAATGACTTGTGCCTCAGAAGGCAATCCTGACACACAGTGAACGCGCGGTGGCGTTTGAAGGTTTCAGACGCTCTTGATTCTGGAGGTCATTAATAATGAAATAACACAACTACTTAAATGGTAAGGCATATTAGAATGACCAAAACAACATTTCAGATGTTTTACGATGCGTTCAGCCTGCTGGTTTGTCCATTCACACACATTTTTATCATCACATGATCTCTTATAACAAAATCACATGCCCTTTATTTAATGCGGATACTGGAATTTATGCGGGATAAGTGTTTCCATCGCAGTTTATGCGCATCTTTTCTTATCGATCAAAAGGTTTATCCTACTTAGTTATGCGCTTACGTTTTTTATGTGCATTTTATAAATTTATGCGCATCATGGTTTCCATCAACCGTTTTTTTATACTTATGTCCAAAATGCGAATAAAAATAGCTGGATGGAAACGTAGCTAATGTCCCCCTTTGCATCGAACTTTGAGCGTCTTACATTCAGAGATGTTGTTTATGTTCGCACAGCTACATTACACATCAACTATATTTTCAAATACGATATCACAGTGGACCACCCCTTTAAAAATGCTTTTTTTTTAAAAATCAGAACAAACCACTGTTGTCTCGCCTAACTAACACGGTTAACCTAATTAAATTGCCTTTGAATGTCACTTTAAGCTGAATCCTAGTATCTTAAAATAACTTAAAATAACTAGCAACATATTATGTACTGTCATCATGGCGAAGACAAAAGAATGAGTGAATTATTCAAACTATTATGTTTAAAATGTTGAAATAAATCTGGTCTCTGTTTAAACAGCACTTTGGAAAACATTTAAAAAGAAATAACGTTTCAGAGGAGGCCTCATAATGTTGTCTTCAACTGTAAATGGCAACACAATCCCGAGCGCTTGAAGTTAAGGCACCGGAGGATTTTTTCTCTTCCCCCACAAACATCCCATCGGTTGCAATGTTGGTTAAAGTGCAAATCAAGCACTTGTGCGAATGAAACAGATCTTTTGTCTTGGTCAAACAGGATCATTTGCTAAAGCAACGTGAACATGTATCAACTCCCTCATGCAGAACAGTTAGTGGTTTTCCTCTGGAAATGATAAAAACGCCTCACAGTGTAACATTGCCTTTGACCAAAAAAAAACTGTACACTTCTTCCAACTTTGGTGTCGACTATTATTAAAGCGCTGACATATAAACACAAAATCATGAAGCTTTTCTCTGGCGCTACGATGTGGTTCCACAAGAATGGCTGACTGTCATTCATGAAATGTCCTCGCTCTTTCAAACCAACCGCAGATGAAAACCACGACCACCCCAAAAAACAGAGAGGAAAACTCTTCAGCATGAATGTGTGTCCTGGAGACAACAGCTTGTTTTGACACTACAAAGAGGATATTATGAAGCATGAAGGCTGAAGGAAACATCTGTCGTGAGCAGAGACTGTTCAGAGCTGGTGGAAACATCTCAGGCTGTTGAAACCAGAATCGGTAAGTGAAACGTTATGTGGAGTAAACCATTTCCAATCCCGCTCTTCTTCAAAGTCTTAGTGCATTGGCCTTTGAGAACGAGCCGTTTGGTGCTCATTTTAGTGTCTCGATCACTTTACAAAGGCGTAAGGGAGATGTTTCGGTCTTCAGACCACTGATACTCCTTGCGCGGGGGCGGTCAGAGCGGTGATGATGTCCGGCCGCTCGATGCGCGTCAGAGCCGAACACAACAGGCCCAGTGTGGAGCCTTCTTGCTGGGACCAATCAGTCATGAGGGTGTGGATTGGGTCTTGGCCCCTTCCGAAGACGTCCACGCGCTCCTGTTCGTAGCCTAGTGTAGCGGCTAGCTGTTTCCAGCTTCGACTGCCCCCCTCCGCCAGAAGCCCCTCCACCTCCTCCTGTCTGTGTGGAGGCAGGTTTATGTAGAGCCGCGTGTCTTGTTTGCTGTCCCGCTTACTGCCTGCACAGACAACCAGGAGGAGAACTAATCATTACTTGCCACACCAAATCTGCTAGTGGAGTTTCCCAACTCTGTTCCTGAAGGCACACCAACAGTACAGATTTTCAACCTCTTCATATTCAAACACACCTAAATTAACTCATCAGAACATTAGAAGAGACTCTAAAACCTAAAATTAATAGTTCAGATAAGGGAGACATCCAAAATATGTAGTATTTGGAACAGGGTTGGGAAACACAGCTTTATACTATCACTGAATCTGTCTCTTTCCTCACGTATATATGTTTGTAAATATACATTTATTCAGCTTTCATACTCATTTCAGTAAAATCATTAACTAATAAACTATACCTTTGCTGGGCTGGCTTTCCTGAAGGCTGTGAGAGTCTAGGAAAACACCACTGTCACTGTGCAGTTTCTCTCCTTCCCCTGCATTATTCAGCTCTCCGACCCGGGCCTTCACCAGAGCCTGCTTCTGCTGACACGATTTCCAGCTGCACACACACACACAGCAGTTCACACATTTAGAATCGAGTAAAAACATAACAATTATACTCAGACATTTGAATATATACACTCAATACGGCCACTTTATTAGGTACACCTTACTAGTACCGGGTTGGATTTCTTTTTGCCTTCAGATCTGCCTTAATCCTTCGTGGAATAGATCAACAAGGTACTGGAAGGAAAATTCCTCAGAGATTTTGGTCCATTTTGACATGAGAGCATCACGCAGTTTCTGCAGATTTGTTGGCTGCACATCCGTGAGTTGGATTGAGATCTGGTGACTGTGGAAGCCATCTGAGTACAGTGAACTCATTCTCATGTTCAAGCAACCAGTCTGAGATGATTTGCGCTTAATGACATGGCGCGTTATCCTGCCGGAAGTAGGGGCGTTGACACGATGCTCAATTGGTACGAATGGGCCCAAAGTTTCCCCCACACCCTTACACCACCACCACCAGCCTGTACAGTTCATACAAGCCAGGAGGGATGCATACTTTCATGTAGTTGATGCCAAATTCTGACTCTACCATCCGAATGTAAAAACATCAAGACTCATCAGACCGGGCAACGTTTTTCCAATCGTCTATTGTCCAATTTTGGTGAGCCTGTGCGAATTGTAGTCTCAGTAGCCTCAGGAGTGGCACCAGGTGTTATCTTCTGCTGCTGTAGCCCATCTGCTTCAAGGTTGGACATGTTGTGTGTTCAGAGATGCTCTTTTGCATACCTCGGTTGTAACGAGTGGTTATTTGTGTTACTGTTACCTTTCTATCCGCTCGAACCAGTCTGGCCATTCTCCTCTGACCTCTGGCATTAACAAGGCATTTGCGCCCCCACAAAACTGCCGCTCACTGGATATTTTCTTTTTTTAGGACCATTCTCTGTGAGCCCTAGAGATTGTTGTGCATGAAAATCCCAGTAGATCAGCAGTTTCTGAAATACTCCGACCAGCCGGTCTGGTGCCAACAACCATGCCACGTTCAAAGTCACTTAAATCATCTTTCTTCCTCATTCTGTTGCTCAGTTTGAACTGCAGCAGATTGTCTTGACCATGTCTACATTAATAAATACTCTAACGAGGATTGCATTAACGAGGAGTTGGACAGGTGTCCCACATAAAGTTTCCGGTAAGTGTAATAATAATAATAATAATAATAATAATAATAATAATAATAATAATAAGTTTTATTTATTTAGCGCCTTTCCAGAGCTCAAGGGCACTTTACAAAGAATGTAACAAAAGAAATAGTACAAGCAGACATTGAAAGAAACAGTAAACAGGTAGAGACAACATTAGGTTTGCAAACATACAAGGAATCAAAGTATTGTAATGTATTTTTAAGGCTGTTTCATATTAGTAGGGTTCTGAAACGAGGATTCAAATTATTACAATGGTGTAGTTTCTTTTCGGTTCAGTTCGCTTTCATAAGGCAATATTTTAAAACAAACCAACATGCTTATGAACAAATATCTCTTTAGTCAAAGTGTATTCGTTTTCTTTATATCCATGCCGCATCAGAACTACCAAACTATGTAATTCCAGCTTGTAAAAAAGTACTCACGTCCTAGTGGAGCTTGTACATAAAACTTGTGAACTGGGATTTTTCTGATAGCTACAGTTTGTGTCATGTCACTACTGAACCTCAAGAAAAAAGCTTGATACAGTACTTCCAGTAGTAAAATCTAATGAAGTAGTTACTTCAATAATATGGAATGAGTTTAAGTAACAATCATCACTATTAACTTATTACCTGCCTATTTTTAAAAGATTGGCTCTTTATTAGTACTAACACAACACATATTCTTCATGCTCCAATTACCTTTTGCAATTGTAGATGTCTTCATACAAAACTAATGTGAACGTAGAAAAAAGACAAGGAAAAATTTTGTTGAATGTCGTTATAGATAAGAATATTACCAAGTTTGAGGACGTAAACACTACTGAGTGGAATGTTTTGTGTTGTCATCTTAGAATTATGATCATTACAACATATTTACACAGCATTCATTCCAGGATTCTCCTGATTATCCCATGATTATAAACAATTAAAGTAAATAAATGATTAACATTATTATTTTGCTGTCTCAGCTCACCATTTGTAGGCAACGTAGAGCAGTAGCCCGAGCACCACAGCAGCCAGTACAGACACGTACACCAAGATGTTGTTGTTTCCACCTTGGTCCTGTGGCGTGAGTCGAGGAGCTCCGGAGCCTGGTGCTGGGCTGATCCCGCCTTCTGTTTCCTCATTCGATGTCGGCAATCGAGGGAATTCATGAGGACCATCAGAGCCAGAGGGCCGGGACAGGATGTTGAGGTCTTTTACTGCAATACAATATTTAGAAAGATTGATCATTTGGCACTGCATTTACATAATATTAGACACATTCAAACTATGGAAATATATCGTTTCAGCATTGATATTGCAATGTGTGCATCCGCAATAGTCACATCACAAAGATATGCAATGTCCAGTCTGAATTACAGTTGACCAGGAGCTACAGAATTGTATTTAATCACTGCATTTATATGGAATTTATATGATTTATGCAAAAAACACTTCTTAGTTAGAATTTTTGTATTGTTTTTAGCCCAAATATCTACATTTCAAAGCGAAAACAAGATTATTTTACTTGACTCACAGGGAGAAAATTTCCTTAAAACAAGCAAAAAAAAAAACAAAAAAAAAAAACTGAATTTTCACCTGTTTTTTTTTTTCTGACGGTGAAAAAAATATGTTTGCTTAGCCTAAGATTTTTTATTTTAAATATTTGGACTAGAAACCGGACAAAATAAAGTAAGGAAAGCATTTATTTTGCAATTTGATTATTAACTTTCTGTACCCAAATACTGTTAGACTCCCCAGAAAACCATGGAACAGAGCTATTACAACCATCTTCTTGAACTATACTCATATCATCATAGTTATTGCAGAAAAATTAAATAATGGCAATATCAATTGTTTTCAATATCGTGCAGCCCTAACTCAAGATTTGTTGTCAGGATTAAAATAAAACGAATGTTCAGAATGCATTAAATTAATATAAGCATCAAAGTTTATCAAGACACTTCTTTCCACATTTTCAGTTTTTTTTAACAGAGGTAACATTAATCTTGTTTTGAATCTGCCACTATGCTGACACATGAGCTGCGTCCCAAATCACATACTTATGCACTATTCTATGCCATTTTGTAGTATAAATAGTGTAAGTAGTGCATTCACACTGAAAACTCTAAAAATAATGAGTGCACTTTAATTACCCGGATGATGCACTCGTTCCACCAGTAATATGAAGTGTGGAATGTTGGACACTTCACGTACTCGACGACCGCAGCTATGTGCACGTAACGGAAGGGGCGGAGCTATCGGCGCACATGTTGGATAACTTTATTTATTTTGGACTGTGAAAGTAAAATTCTCCTGTAAGAGTGATTATAGCGCCTCCCGATGGTGAATGCGGTTATACTCATGCCAGGTATTATTTGGTATTTTGGTCATTTATTTCATTATTTTGGCAACCGTCAAACATCATCTGGGAAACGGGTTGAACTTCCGCTTAGTAAAAAAGCCATTAGTGCTCCATTTGGGACAGCACTACATACATACACTATGCTGTTGAGTGTGTAAGTGCATAAGTACATAGTGCATAAGTGCATAGTGTATAGTGTGTCATTTGGCACGCAGCTATAGGCATTTGTAGCTTCGCCCTCTTTTCAAAAGAGCACAATCTCATTTAAATTTAAAGCGACAGTCACCAAAATGGCACAATTTGAAAATAATTATTTGTGTGGTATTTCGAGATAAAACTTACACATACACACTCTAGAGCAAGGGTCTAAAACTCAATTTATCTGAGGGCTGCTTGAGGCAGAGTCTGGGTGAGGCTTAGCCGCAACACGTTTTCCACAAAAAATGTATTATATTATTATTTTCTAATTTGTTTATTTTTTTAATCTTATTTTGTGTTTAAAAAAAATATATAAATAGATTTGTGAATGTTAGAATTTTTAACATAAAATAAGATGGTAAAAAATCAAGTTAATGCTGAATTAATTAAAATAAATACCGAAAAGCAAAACACAAATATTTCCCGAAACAGGATCCGGCTTTTTATACATTTATCTGCGTATAATTTCCCGCTGGGCAGCAGCTTAAAAAACCTTTTTTGAAGTGTTTTGAATGAAGCGCGCTGGATAGAATGTCTGCGTGTGCCCAATAGAAACGAGGCAGCCATGAGGCATGGAAGAAAACACTCGCTGCTGTAACTTTCACTCATTGAGAAATGTTTCTCTGCCTGCATCAAGCCGATTGGTAGGTTCATTCAGCTCCGCACACAACACTGTAAAGTGCCATACATATCAAACTTGAGGGCTGCACTGATATTAAACTTTCAAATTGAGTGGGCCACAAATTATTGCCCCATGGGCTGCGAGTTTAAGACCCCTGCTCAAGAGACATCTTAGATTTATTTTACATCTTGTAAAATTTTTATTGTTGTATACTTGTATACTTTTTGCAATGTTTCATGACTTTCTGTTTCTAAATAGATATGATCTAAAAAGGTTGATCGGTTGTGCTGTCTCTATAAATGAATCGATACTTATTAGACTCACGTTAGTTTTAGCTACATACCTCAAGTGCACCCTAGAGCATTTAAACACCTCAATGACAAAAAACCCACACAGACGCTCTTTTTAGCCTTGGCATGAAAGCCACATCTGACACACATCTGCTGTGAGGCTGATTAACACATCATCAGTGGACGCAGACGCAGCCCGACAGGCCAAATACCAGATCCAAATGTTGAGGGGTGTGGAATGGTCAGAAGGACTTTCGCCCCACACCCTCTGTCCCGAAATAGAAGGCGCAGGCCTTGCACAGATGCATGCGCTTGCAGGCGGCCTGTGTGCATCAAACACTGCTCTGACCTCGACAGGTCGACTGGTGACGCCACCCTGCAGGGAACAGTGGGCGATGTGGGATGCAAACCACTAACCAGCTGGTTAACCTCCAAACCCACTTAAAGAGAACGTTCACCCAAAAATGAAAAGTCATAATTTTCTCACCCTTCATTTTTATTTCAAACCTTGATGAGTTTATGTACACTAAAGAAGATATTTTGAAAAATGTTGAGAACCTGTAACAATAGACTTTCATAGTATTTTTCCCTACTATTTAAGTTTTCAGCTTTTGTGTTCACAATATAGAAACCTCTGAAGATTTGGAGGTACTTAAGGGCGAGTAAATAGTGAGTACATTTCCAATTTATTTTGGTTTAACTATTCCTGTAACATGTAAACCACTGTAAATGCTGTGCTTTTTAAATGAGTTTATTCACCTTTATCTGTACATGACTACTGCGTTTCAAAGTTTTAGAGCTGACCTTTTATTTTCAAAAGAATGGAAGTAAATCATATTATTTAATAAGGTTACACTTTTAAACTTTTGAGCCAAATCTCAAAACGGCTGTGCTACAGTGTGATTGTCTCAAGCAAAGTCCAATAAATCACAACTCATCAATCACAACTTATTAATCTGGGGTCGCCACAGCGGAATGAACCACCAACTTATCCAGCATATGTTTTTTTATGCAGCGGATGCCCTTCCAGCTGCAACCCATCTCTGGGGAACATCCATACATACTCATTCACACATATACACTAGGGACAATTTAGCTTACCCAATTCACCTGTACCGCATGTCTTTGGACTGTGGAGGAAACCGGAGCACCCAGAGGAAACCCACGCGACCACAGAGAGAACACGCAAACTCCACACAGAAATGCCAACTGACCCAGCCGCGGCTCAAACCAGCGACCTTCTTGCTGTGAGGTGATCGTGCTACACACTACGCCACTGTGGCGCCAAAAACGAAAATAATTTTTTTTTTATTAATATTTATTAATAAATATTATTATTTAATGTTACAAGTGGCTATTTTAGTAAATATTTAAGTTTTTTTATCCATATATTTCTAAAATCATAGAAACAATACATTTTGTCACTGAAACCATGTTCACCATGGTGTGACACTATATGCTAATTTTCATTAATTAATTTTCCTTCAGCTTGGTTAATTTATTCATCATGGGTCGCCACAGCGGAATAAACCACCAACTTATCCAGCACGTTTTACACAGCGGATGGCCTTCCAGCTGCAACCAATCACTGGGAAACACCCATACACTCTCATTCACACACATACATCTCCACACAGAAACGCCAACTGACCCAGCCGAGGCTCAAACCAGCGACCTTTCCTCCTGTGAGGCGAATGTGCTACTCACTGCGCCACCTTGCAGCCCTATATTTTACAGGGGAAGCCAAAATGCTTTCATACAGGTGATTTGAATGATGCTGGAGGCGTCTCGGGCACCACGGTGGCGTAGTGAGTAGCACGTTCCCCTCACAGCAAGAAGGTCGCTGGTTCAAGCCTCGGCTGGGTCAGTTGGCATTTCTGTGTGGAGTTTGCATGTTCTTCCTGTGGTTGCGTGGGTTTCCTCCGGGTGCTCCGGTTTCCCCCACAAGTCCAAAGACATGCGGTACAGGTGAATTGGGTAAGCTAAATTGTCTGTAGTGTATGTGTGTGAATGAGAATGTATGGATGTTTCCCAGAGATGGGTTGCAGCTGGAAGGGCATCCACTGCGTAAAACAAATGCTGGATAAGTTGGCGGTTCATTCCGCTGTGGTGACCCCGGATTAATAAAGGGACTACGCCTACAAGAAAATGAATGAATGAAAGGAGGCGTCTCTGACATTAAAACATAAATGTTGGATTACCCTACAAGTTCAAAAAAGTTATTAATCCGCGGGTCACATGCGTTCCGAACTGTGGATTATGATCCGTTACACCCCTAATTATCATGATATATCAAATTATTGAATATCGCCACATGTTTTGCTTTGTGCTTTATTTTTATTCATTATAAAAAAAAAATGTTAGGCTTTTTCAACTTTAATTTTTTTTTATAATTATTTTTTCGGGGTTTTCACCTTCATTAGATAGGACAGTATAGACAGAATTGACAGGAAAGTATGGGGAGCAGAGAGAGGGGAAGGATCAGCATAGGACCGCGAGGCGGAATCGAACTCGGGTCGCTGCGAGCACCGGAGTTCATGTGTCGACGCACTAACCACGACACCACTGGTGTTGACTTTCAACTTTAATTTTAACGGATTTTAACGTAACATTAGTAACCCAAGTGTATCTGTGGCCAAAGCGCATTTTAAGTACACTTTAAAGTATTGTTCCTGCAGATTGTTTTCTCTTTTAATTGACATTAGTACAGTAATCTTATATCAATGTGATATTGCTGTGGAAAGACTTTTAGTTTCTAGATTTTGGGGTTACTCGTGGTCCGCTGAAAGTCATTCGTTAATTCTAATAAATTCCCTTTTGATGTTAATGAATGAACTGTGAAGAGGATAATGATTAAAACACTTCACTTATTGTTACAGGTTAATGGAAGTTATTCCCATAATTCACACAAAACATCATGGGATGCAGAATAAAAAAGTGCTACCTTGAGAAGGGTGTAAAAAATGAAACTTTTAATTGTTTATAGGTCAAAGAAAAACTACTAGTGTTTATCTTCTTAATCCGATCATGTCTGGGCTGTTGCTCATTGCTCACTGAAGAAAGAGAAGAACATCTGAAGTCTGTTTTTTCACACACTTCTTTCTGACTGAACACAGGTGTCTGCCACATGTGAACAATCTAACCACACACACACACACGCACACACACGCGCACACACACGCAAACGCAAATGTTATTATATATAGCTTGGCACAATCTTCATCCAAGTCACACATGGATCTCGGGTTACGTTCACACAGTTTCTGTTTACTAGCAGGTGTGTCCAATCAGTGACAAATAAAGTGCCCTAGATCCAGAAAAGGAAACGTCTTATAATAATCTAGTTTAATACAAAAATTGTATTCAGGTTTTATGTTTACACTGGTTTTGTGAGGAGGAAAGAACATCTATAATGAAAAAGATAAATAAATTTAGTGAGTACAAAACTATACATAAAAATACATGGTCGAATTATAATTTTCAGAAATATTTTCGATTTTTAAAAAATAATATTACGTGTTTCAAAATAAACTGAACACAACAATCGATACAATGTCATTATGTAATCAGGGGGGGTTGTATGTGTGTGAGATTATGTGTACATTCATTCGTTCATTTTCTTTTCGGGTTAGTCCCTTTATTAATCAAGGGTTGCCACAGCGGAATGAACCGCCAACTTATCGAGCATATGCTTTATGCAGCAGATGCCCTTCTAGCTGCAACCCATCCCTGGGAAACACTATACACTCTAATTCATTAACACATACATTATGGACAATTTTAGCTTACCCAATTCACCTGTACCACATGTCTTTGGACCTCTGAGGGAAACCGGAGCACCCGGAGGAAACCCATGTGGACATGAGGAGAACATGCAAACTCTACACAGAAATGCTAACTGACCCAGTCTTTCATGCGGCGATTGTGCTGCCCACTACACCACCGTGACGCCTGAGATAAGTCCAAAGACATGCGCTATGGGTGATTTGGATGAGCTAAATTGTCCGTAGTTTATGTGTGTGAATGAGTGTGTATGGATGTTTCTCAGTGATGGGTTGCAGATGGAAGGGCATCCGCTGTGTAAAAACTGGGTAATTTTGTGGTTCATTCCGCTGTGGTGACCCCTGATTGATAAAGGGACTAAGCAGAAGAAAAATTAGTGTATGAAATGAATTTCCCAATATGACAATACAACTATAATAATGATATTGGTGATTATTATTATTATTATTATTATTATTATTATTATTATTATTAGTATTACTATTCATTCATTCATTTCCTTTTCGGCTTAGTACCTTTATTAATCCAGGGTCGCCACAGCGGAATGAACCGCCAACTTATCCAGCATTTGTTTTGCCACAGCTGCAACCCATCTCTGGGAAACATCCATACACACTCATTCACACATACACTACGGACAATTTAGCCTACCCAATTCACCTATACCACATGTCTTTGGACTTGTGGGGGAAACCGGAGCACCTGGAGGAAACCCACGCGACCACAGGGAGAACATGCAAACTCCACACAGAAATGTCAACTGACCCAGCCGAGGCTCGAACCAGCGACCTTCTTGCTGTGAGGCGAACGTGCTACTCACTACGCCACAAAAATTATTATTATTATTATTATTATTATTATTATTATTATTATTATTATTATTAT
>CAIGQQ010004375.1:4302644-4319693 GCA_903798035.1 Danio albolineatus | reverse complement strand
ATTATTATTATTATTATTATTATTATTATTATTATTATTATTATTATTATCATCATCATTATTACCAACTTAATAAAATATTAAAACAATAATTATTAATGTTGTAATATGTTTCTGTAAAATAACAAGATTAAAAAAAATTATAAAACAAAAAAATGGAGTGCACTGAAATCCATCCTTTGTGTTTCAATAATCACACTAAACTATTTGATGATTAACTGTGTGTGGTTCTCTTTCACTCGCTTAATAGATTTCCCATAAACACCCAGTGGGCTATAATATAACATGAGCTGGCACTCACCCATGCAGACGGTGTCCGAGTAAGGCAGGCAGGGTCTAATCTCCACCTCTTCATCTTGACAGCGTGAGCAGGGCACGCAGGGCTTCCTGTCACTCATCTCCTTTGAGTAGGTCCCTGGTTTACATGGCTCACATTTGGTGTCTCCCAGTAGCCCACAGGCCCGAGACACTCCCCTTCCAGGCTCACACGCGCTACAGGGCGCACACATGCCATTGGTGCTGTTCTCCTTCCGCCACAGGAAGAAACGCTCGCCGCAGTCGCACTGGGTATCCTGTGTTTTGGTGCAGCGTGCCAGCTGAGGAATACCGACGGGGCAGCGGGCACACGGCTGACAGGGTAAAAGACTCTCAGAGTCTGAGAACGACACACCTAGGAGAGAATTAACATTATTATCATTATCAAAAACAGCAATTCATAAACAAAGAAATAAATCTTTCTCATCTTCCTTCCAAAAGTTCCCAGAATTCCTCTGGAAATCTGACAAGATGGACGTTTTTTGGACTGATTTTCAAGCAATTTTGTTGATTTTTCCTTTCAGTTGTTTTATTTTGTTCCCATTTATTCACCATTATGACATCCTCAATGTCTTTATGATTGCCAATAACTGCTAGGCTGTATATCGAGTTTGTAGACATATGGATACATTTTTTTAAAAACAATTTATGGTAACCCTTTAGTATAGTGACTAATTCTCACTATTAACTAGTGGCTTATTACCTGCATATTAATAAGAGTTTGGCTGACTATTTGTACTTAAAAAGTACATATTTTCCATGATCTTACTTTACATCCCTAATATTACCCAATACCTAAACCCAACTACTACTTTATTAACTATTTAAAAGGGTCTCACTTTATTTTAATGGTCCGTTTGTTGAATTTATGTTACATTGCAACTAATTCTAATTAGATTATAAGTAGACTGTTAGGTTGGGGTTAGGGGTAGGGTTAGTGTAAGTTTACATGTACTTGCAAAGTTTCTTACAGTCAGTTAAATGTCTGTTGAATGTCAAAAGATATTAAGTAGACAGTCTACTAATACTCAAATGGACCATCAAAATAAAGTGTTACCGTTATAAGTAGCAAATTAGTATGTCTTATGGTTTGTTGTATAGACAATTGTACCTTAAAATAAAGAGTGACCCAATATAAAATGAGGTGATACCATTTATATAGAAAAGCAATAGTTTGATACAAGCACAAGCACATGAAAAACAGTGTAAGACAGAGTAGCTGCTGTAGGAAAGGTACATAATCCAACCTGTTCTAAAATTTTAAGCTGCAATTAGTGTACAACACACTACTAATAAACCATTAACTGTGACTTTTAGCTCAATAAACTACTAATTTCTGCTTATAATTAGTTATTAATATAGTTATTAATATAGTGAATGGGTGTTGGGTAGGATTAGGGATGTATAATAACACTATGAAGTGCTTTATAAGTACCAATATAAACAGCCAATATCTTAACATCTCAGCCAATACTAGGGAGGTAATAAGCCACTAGTTAATAGAGAATTGATACCTAAACTAAAGTGTTGCCATATTAAGAAGTATATGTTCTTGCACTGAGATATCATGGTGTGTAACCTAAATTTCAGAGGTATATTCACCACCAGTAAATGTAAGAAAAAATATAAAATATAAAATATAAAATAAAACTTTCATTAAACTTCTTGACTGACTATAAAGTGACTGCTGTAATGGGGTAAGCAGTTTAATGAATTTAACTTCTGCTTAAAAATGCATTATTATTATTATTTTTAAAGATTTTAATGCATAATGTGTAGCATAGCAATGGTTACATTCTCTATAACTGATTTGTTGTCTTTAATACTGTATCGCTGGATGACACCTATCAGGATGTCAAGATATAAAACTAATAAAAAATGGAATTTTCACCATCCATATATCTCAACTCAGCCCAAAAATACAGAAATGTCATTTTTTGTTTTTGGCCATCACTCAGCCCGAGTTCTTTCAGTTAATTCTCTCTACAGATTCTGCAATCTTGTTCAAATTACCATCAATTATCTCCTGGATTCCCATAAAACTCTTATCCATTTTCTCTGTGAAACCATGCTGTTGCGTCAGATCAATTATGTGTCGTAACTTGAGATTTCTGTAATTTATTATCATCTGCTTTCTTCATGTGTTTGACACTAAAATCTTACACTGAAATCGTTCATAGCATTCAGTTCCTCACTCTAATGTGAAGTTTATGTTTTGAAGACACTCACCATCTTGGCATGGTTGACACTTGGTGTCTTCTTGGCCACAGCTGGTGACTAAACCAGTGCCCGCTGCACACATGCTGCAACAGTCACCTGTTTTTGTGAACTGCTCACTGGTACACGTCTTACCAAAGGCCGTCTGCAAAAGCAAATTAACATTATTAATTGCAATGTGTAAATAATTCAGCTACTCAAATGACAAAACTAGCATTCAGAATGACTTCTGATGTTCAATCGAATCACAGACTATCTTCGATAGTTTCAAAAACACAGATTTGTTTATAATTTAAGTGGCATTTTTGGATATATTTTCTGCTGGAAATAATGTTGTCCTTGAATAAAACGTAAATAATAATTATTTTTTTTAAATTGATGGTTTAACTGCGCTATACCTTGAAAAAGGTTATCGTCCCATGCCTACTGCAGTCACTACTTTTATTTTTTCTTGTCTATGGAGATTGGCTGAGTAGTCATGTAATTCCTGTCCAATCAAATCACACACAGAAGGTAAAAATGGCATCATGATAAACTACCTCAAGACATGGGTGATTTATAATTGCAGCAAACTGTTTGGAAGCATTAAAAATGTCCAAGAAGATATTTAAAATCTTTACACGCATTGACCCAGAGACTTGGTCCAACCTAAAATCAACCAAGTATCATTGTCTAAAGATGTTACAGCTTGATGTTGTGTGGACGTTACCACTTTGATGTCTATCAGCTTGTCTATCTATTGTGGTTGTCATACCTGATGAACAAATGACAGCATTTGATGTCAATATGACGTTGGTTTAGGATGTTGGCTCGACGTTAAATTTTGGTCACTTTCTAACACAACCTAATTCCTTAGACACTGGCTAGACATTGAATTTTGGTCACCTGACATCACAACCTAAATATAACCTAATATTAAGGTCTTATAACGTTGTGTGCCTCCTTTGCAATAACTAAAGGCACAACAGAATGTTACATTTACACACACATGCACAAATTACATGTAAAAGCATCAGCTTTTTACAATGTAATACTCACTACTCTTGGGAACTTTTGAAAGGGCTACTTTTTACTCATACTTTGAGTAATATTTACAACAGATACTTTTACTCTACTTGGATAACATTTTTAGGCAATTAATGGTACTTTTACTTAAGTATGATTTTTCAGTACTCTTACCACCACCGACGGTTCCCACGCTCCCATATTATAATGTGTTACCAGTAAAAACAGCCCTGCATTTAGAGTGAAAGAGATTTCAAGTTGTATCAATGAGATTTACAGTTTCCTAATATGCCGTTCAAAAGAGTGAGTTAAGGATAAACTTAACAACCTCACTCCAGGACAGCATCTCACCATATCATTTGCACAGAGATGAAGTTTCAGCACTTTAATTGCACAGGGTTTCCTGTGAGAGCCAGAGGGGAGTTTTTAAGAAGCCCTTGTGACTTTAACACTCCAATTTGAGTGTAAATAGAGAGCGATTGTAACAACACATCCATTTGCATAACTATAACAACACTAAAAAGCAAGAGAGGCAGAGCGTCACTACAGGATGTGTAAAGGCTCCTCTCTGAAGGGAATGCAACATTATGTGTATTAGCACCCATTTCAAAAAGACGCATCATCAGTGGCGGGACAGCAGTGCAGCTCAAGACCTGAGGGGAGGGTGTGATGTATGCATGTGTGTGTGTGTGTGATGTGTGTTTGGGTAAGAGAGAAGACTTTGATGTCCCCCCAGCTCCGCAGGTGTGATATAGGAGGTCAGTTCTGTGGCATCTTAACCATGCATATTTTTAGGAAAATTACCCCTCACACACCCCCGCCGCTTCACAACTGCCCCCTGGGGCTCTGACAAGAGCCAGCAGATGCCTAGCATGTAAAGCTCCTCCAAAGAGGGAAAGCAAAACCCACGCAGCCTCTCTGATGTCTCTCTCTTCTTCTCTCTGATCTCTGTTGGGACGAGCAAGCGTGTGTAAACCTGTTGAACGAGCGTACGCTCATAATCTCAGAGAAACATTGATACACATTTGTACGCAGCTGCCCAAAGGGCAACAACAGATACTTTGGGAGGAAAAGGGGCAGATTTGTTTAAAATTTCAACTACACTGGACTGTCAATGAACAGAACATAAAAAATGCTAATTGATACGTTATTGGGAAAAGTGATCATATTTCATCATTTTTTGAACCACAAATTTGATGAAACAGTATGTGAATGTTCATGGCATTTACATTAACAATAAAATTACATATACAGATAAAAGTCTTTGGAAAAATATTTGTTATTGTAATTGTATATAATAATAATAATAATAATTGTAATTCAATGTAATGTTTTTTAATATATATTAATTAAAATGCTAAGTATCGATTTATTTATTCATTCATTTTCCTTCTGCTTAGTCCCTTATTTATCAGGGGTCGCCACAGCGGAATGAACCGGCAACTATACCAGCATATGTTTTCCGCAGCGGATGGCCTTCCATTCCATCCATTCATACACACACTCATACACTACGGCCAATTTCGTTTACCCAATTCACTTATAGCGCATGTCTTTGGATTGTGAGGGAAACCGGAGCACCCAGAGGAAACCCATGCAAACACGAGAAGAACATGCAAACTCCACAAAGTAATGCCAACTGGCCCAGTTGGAACTTAAACCAGCGACCTTCTGGCTGTGAGGCAACAGTGCTAACCATTGAGTCACTGTGCTGGCCCTCTATTTATTGATTTATAAAGTAATTAAGTATAAAGTATTTTCTTTTACAACTTATTTTAATTATTATCTTTCTACTCAATATATTTTGGCGTGGGAAAGTATGTTAAGAATATTATATAATTTATAGAATATTATATAATTATAATAAAAGTTCTGTCCTGTTCACTAGGGTTTTGGAACAAAATTCTAACAATAAACCAATATAAATACATAAAGTACAACACCGTCCAGTGATTGGGGTCATGAACATGTATTTTAAACAATTAACACTTCGATTCAGAAAATGTACATTAAATTGATCTAATGTGACTTCAAAAACATGTATAATGCATGTATAATCTAAACAAAAATCTAAAATAATTAACAACATACCTTAAAATATCCACAAATCTAGTATAAGAGCAGCAAAGTTAAGGATTCTTAGAGAGACAGAGAGAGAAATTGAGAACTTTATAAAAGGCCTTCATTGAAATACTCATTGGAAAAAAAACTCCGGAGTGTTACTGGACAATAATACAAGATCTTTGAACTTTTATGACTTTATTGATATTGATTACAATGTATTTTTTAAATTACCATATATGGTTAATTCAAATTCAGCAGACATTCTTAAAACAAATTAAAAGCACAGATAGAGCGGAAGAGTAGTTTCTGAGTAGTTTAATGGGAATTTTCTTTGCCAGTTTCCTAATATGGTGTTTAAGACTCACCACACAAAGTAAGCTGAGAGGGAACTTAATGTCCTCAAACGTCAACCCATGTGATTTGCTACTAATTTAACTTAACAGAAAGCACAAAGAGTGGACAAATGATAAATCAGCTATAAACATTCAGGCAGAGAAAGAATGTGGAGGAGGGCCTCAACACTACAGACACCTCCACATCATACAGAGCGGGAGAGAGAGAATACATATGAATGAAGACACTTCACACAAAATATCTTTGATCTGCCCAAACATCTTGTTCCCTCTTTTGAGAGACAATGGGTGCTACATGTATTGGTTCCCATGATGTATGTCAAATCAGCCTCACACTCATGCATGCTGAATGATGGGATCTTCTGAACTGACTTATTCCATTTTTTTGGGTTGTAGTTTTATTGATTGATTGATTGATGCTTTGGTCTTCGGCACATATATTTACCTTACAGTGTTTTCTTTCAATTTGCAGACAGGTTTGTTCAAACATTGCAAAAAAAATTATACAAAAAGCAATGACAGTAATGTTATTTTTAAGTACTTTACAAGTTAATCGGGTCTCGATTAAATATTTCATGCCATACAAAGATAAACTTTTTAGTCATTTGAGATAACTAGAAAAGAAAAATAGCTTCTTTTATATAAATTCTAAATCTTAAAAGATGTAAAAGTAATGTAATGTGAAATGTAATTTTAGTTTTCAGTCAGTGGATTTATAGAGTGATTAAAATTGTTTCAAAGAAAAAGTTGATTGTAATATGCAAACGAAATAAAATACATTTTGAACTCTTATCTAACCTTCTGATTTTGGTGTCTGATGTTGCATATTTACTTAGATAATGCTGTGCATGTAGATTTTTATAAACATGTAAAATAATAAGAAAGATTGTAGTTCTTCAGACCCTGATACATACTCACAGCTAAGTGAATCTTATAGGAATAAAAAGTTGGATATACCTCAGCAGCAATATTCTGTTAGCAAACATCACAATGCCATCTGCTCTGCTGAAAGGGGAATTTAGATCGGGAGCAATTGACCTAGAAGCAACCCCAAAGCCTAATTAAACCCACCTGAATCAGCTAATAAGCTCTATTGACACTTGTAACTCCCAGAGAAGTGTGCTGGAGCTAAACTCTGCATTGACCCTCCACTAACAGGACTAAACACCCCTGCTTTAGCTGAAGAAGTAACACTGCAAAAAATAAATAAAAATTTGTCTTGTTTCTAGTGCAAATATTTAAATGATCTTACTTCAAGAGGCATTCTCTAGACAAGAAAATAATATATTTTAACAGAAATAATAATTCAAAATTAATAATGATTTAATAATCAAAATAAATAATCTGCCAGTGGGGTGAGTAAAAAAATCTCCTTTTTGCTTTGAAATAAGTTTATTTGACTTACCCCACTGGCATATAATTTTGCATGTTTTAAGGACAAACTTTATTTCGACTTATTATTTCCGAAAAAAAAATAAAGCTTTGTGCTTTAAGAGTTTTTTGATAATTTAGTCTAGAAGCAAGACAAAATCTCTCATTAGGAAAATCTAATTTTACCATTTATATAAGTGCTGCATAATAACACAAACATAAAACTAAAATGAGATAAATACTACCATGTGGTAATGTAGATGTGAATTCTGCACCACAGTTAAAGTCGGATCATATTATCTAAAAGCAGTATTTTGACTTAACAAAACTACAAATTCAACAATAATGCAGCTCTTTTCTGTTTTCTAAACTCCAAATAAACTTTTTGTCTTGACTTTTTTGTTCAGAATGACATGACTTGTCTATTTATCCCATATACACTGTAAAAAACATTTTTTAGTTGAATAAAATGAACTTTTCTAGTCATATCAACTTAAATCAGTCAAATTGACTAAACATATTAAGTTAAACTTTGTATAACTACACTGTAAAAATCCTGGTTGTATTAAAATTTTAAGCTGAATCAAATTAACCTTATGAGTCCATTGAACATATATTATGTTAAACTTACTTAAAACAGCTTCCGTAACGTAGAAAATTAAGTTTGAACATGATTAGCTTAGTTTAATAAGTTACAATGACCTAAAACATTTGCTGTCAGGACTAATTGATCATATATTTTTTACAGTGTACAAAAATTTTGTTGAAACCTGATTAACTTATTAAATTAAGTTAAAGTAGTATAAAAGCATTTGTTATCACAACTTTTTTATATTATACATATTATACATTAAGTCATAGTATGCGTATATCTTGGCTTTTTATTGCAACAAATCAGCTGGGAAAGTAGAGAAATATATCTACTACAGTTTTTACCCTATTGGCCTAGGGTGTTTTGCCTCACGCTGTACAATGTAATAAAGGAGCACATGTGTGCTCTCCGTAAGTGGGTTTGGAAAGAGAACGATGGGAACATGAAAGGGACCAAGAGCCCCAGGAGGCAACAGTGATTGACCCCTCACCCTCACCAGCCAAACATACAACCACAGACATCCTCTGAGACCCGAGCTACAAGCCGAACGCTATCTTATCTCACTGCAGACAACAGTAGCAGAAGATAGATTTCAAGAAAGAGTCAGAACACATTAAACGGCAGCCTAAACATGACCTCGGCCCTTCAAGATCATTCACAAATACGTCAGTTAGATTAGGCTTCTCTATCAAAACGAGAAGAGACAGGGCGAAAAAATAAATAAATAAATAAATAAAACTGAGGTTGTGAGTTCAAGAGGAAACCGCGATTCTAACCCCCACCGATATAACTAAAGTGATGTGGCTAAATGGAAAGTCAAATTACTGAGCTGCAAATTCTACCCCCTCGCTCTCCACAGACCAAAAGAAAATGATGATAATTACAATGCTCCGGATATCCCGGGCCCCAGCCGTACTTAAGCTGTGGTTGCCTATCAAGCGAAAGACATGAGGCAGGAGGGGGGCTGGGCTGGTCTGCTGCTATCCCACAGACTGTTTGAACACACCAGGAGACATGGATCTGGATCAGGCCAGTAGCATTTACTGCATTAACTAGCACTGACCTGAAATAAAAGTGCAAAATCGTCAAGCTAAAAACTCTCATGGTTTTTTTGTTTTTGCAGAAGTCTCTAACAGTCAAAACAAAGACTGTTCTGATTAACTGTTTTAATTTAGACCATTTTATTTCGGTGGTTGGTTTAACGCAAATAAATCACAGGGCCATTTGGCTCTGCTTTGACAACTTCAGGGCGTTTTGCTCAGAGTATCATTTATCATTTGGAAAACAGGATGAGATACATCTTTCCGTTTAGATGGTAAATAGTCAACATATTATACCGGCTGAGAATAACAGCAGCAGGCTTTAATGCTTGAAAAGTGTGAAAAAATAGCACGCACACACACACACACACAAACACACATCCTGAGAGACATAGGGTGTTACTTTCCTGTCTTTGACTTCTTTGCTTTTGTGCCAGGCAATATCCAGAATTTATTAAAAACTAGTGAAAAGGAATGGAAGATTTCATCCAGATAAGTACTGAAAAAACATTCTGCATTATATGACACTTGCTTGAAAACCAAACTGACAGTTTTTTTTAATTACATTTAAGTTTTACTTTTGTTAATGTTTGCTGAATGAAATAAAATAAATAACCTGAATCAGTTTATTTTGTTTACTCATAATTAACATTTCCAATGTATTTTTGTGTAATAAAAGCCAACAATCTGTTTTGTTAGATGTTTTTAAATGTATATTCATATCTGATATTTACATTTGCTGAATTAAATAAAATCTTGCTTAATGTTATAATTGTAACACCTTTCACTGTATTTCTGTTATGCTAGCCAACATTAAATTAATCTGCTATGCTTTATCTCTTTTGGTTTCCAAATGTATTTATTTTGAACTCTAAGTAATTCATATTTTCTATACATTTTAAATAAAAGTGAACAGGCTATTTGGTAAGCCTATCACAATAAACATTAGTGTTCAAATAGCTGCTTATGTATGTTGTAAAAACAACACTTTCTTTGCTTTCACATAATTGACAGATTGTAAGTTATTTCTAAACTACTTGAACTTGTAGCAGAAATAGCCAAACAACAAGCCTATCAAACTTTAAGTTTGCTAACTCAAATAACAAACAAACATACAAACAAACAAACAAACCAAAGAAATACATTATTAGTTACAGACGTAAAGCGTTTCAACATTCCCCATGCTCTTAATTAACTGGAAAGACCCTGTAACGTCGGAAAATATGAACCGTGGAAACTGTTTAAAGCCACCAGTACTCAATTAAATGAGTGAAAACAACAAGCAACAGCAAATTGTTACGAGATTAAACATTATTTATAAAATACTGCAGAGCGGAATAACTCACCTTTACGGCCAAAATATAGAAGCAAAGTTGAAGTGCTGCAGTTGCTCCTTTCATCTTCAGGACTTTTCCTCGGTGTTTAGAAAGTAATAAAAGACTCTCTTATGCTCAAAACGCAATAATATTCATAACCAAAAGGCACACACAAGACATCTACCAAACATCAGTGTGTTTTGGACTCTCCTCCACAGACGTTAACTGTCTTCTTCTCTACATACAAGTTTTTTCTTCTTTCTTTCTTCAAGGCTTACAGCAGTAAAAGCGGATAATCCTCGTGTGAAGTTTTAAAACATCAGTCCAGCGTCAGTCTGGAAGTTAGTGCCGATCCTTCACCAAACTGCAGCTGTGGTCTCGGTCAGCTGGTGACTAAATAGTTTCTGCTGAAGGGGATGGACATATAAACCCAGATACACGCGAGCGCGCGCTCAGACTCACACAGCAGCTCTGTGATTGGACAGAGAGGCGCGGGATGGAGAAAAACTGTTAGATCGAATTCTTCGTTATTTTTATTATATATTGCATGCCTTTACTATATAATCAATATTATTTCAATTATTGATCAGCATTACACAATTATTTTGACTTTTTTGCATTTTGAATTAGTTTTGATGTTATTATTTGGTATTAAAATAATTAATGTTTACTTAAGCATTTTTCGTTGAATAAAACTTTCCCAATTTACATCAAACAAAATGTTAAACTTTGAGTAACTTCAAAATATTTTTGTCATAATTTCATTTAGAGTGTGAAAACAATCGACCATTATAGCCTATATGTAAACATTTGGAGATTTCAGATACACACAGAGGCTTTCTGGGTTACGAACGCTGGCACGGATTAAAAACTGACGTCTGCGCTTCAGACAGCTGAGAGTGTGATAAAAAGAGACTCGAGCTAAACTTTTCAGATCTGAGGGGGGTTTTGGGGAACGTCGTAAAACTCCGCATGAGGTCCAGAGACTTCAGAGAACAACAAATGGAGACTTCCCTCAGATACAATGATCACGGCGCTTCAAAGAATCATTGAGAAGACACGAGAGAAGGGAGTAAAGAAGAGACGGTGTTCAGTCAATTCGTCCACGATTCGTTTCGCTTTTTTCCTTTTCTTAATGTCATTAGGTCTTAATGACTGAAACTCTGACGCAACTTGACTAGAATAGCCTCAAGAGAGCTTCTTCACTGAAGATGTCCTTGTTCCTTTTTTTATCTTTGCTAACTAAGTAGGGTTTTGTATGATTTTGATACTGACCTTATAAATTCCCCCTTGCTAGGCCCATGCTGCAGGCCTTTATATAATAATAATAGCCAACTACTACTATTAATAATAACAACTACAATAATAATAATAATAATAATAATAATAATAAACAATCATTATTATTATTATTATTATTATTATTATTATTATTATTATTGTTGTTGTTGTTAATTATTATTATTATTATTATTATTATTATTATTATTATTATTATTATTAATAATAATAATAATTATTATCGTTATTGATGATGGTGATGATGATTATTATTATTATTATTATTATTATTATTATTATTATTATTATTATTATTATTATTATTATTATTATTATTAATAAATTAATTCATTCATTCATTCATTTTCTGGCTTAGTCCCTTTATTTAGCAGGGGTCATCATATTGGAATTAACCGCCAACTTATCTAGCATATATTTTACATAGCGGATGCCCTTCCAGCTGCAACCCATATTATTATTATTATTATTATTATTATTATGTTGTTGTTGTTGTTGTTGTTGTTGCTGTTGTTGTTTTTGTTATTATTATAACCCTGGTTCATGATGTTTTTAACACTGTGTTTATATAAACATTGAAAAGTAAAAACCAAGGATTTAGAATGACCTAGGGTTAACTTTAGGTGTGAAATGGTATTAAGTAACACCTTCATTTGGGCTAAATTTACAACTACTGGTTTATTTATTTATCTCTATTCTAGAAATGGTTAACAACCCTGCTGGGATAAAAAAAACAACAACAACAGCAACAACAACAAAAATTAATAATAATCCATGACAAAAAACAATTGATGAGTAGATTTTGAGGGTCTTTAATGTATTTTGGGATATTTAGGATTCATTGGTTTTTAGCATGGCACCAATAGAAGACAAAAATTACCAGTATAGAACCAAATGTGAATTAAATTTTCCATTAAAACCATTACAAACTCCAGGATGTTTTTTTATTGTTTTCATGGATGGAAGTTAAAGTTGATTAACCAATAAATAAGCATTCATAAAAGTTTTCAGAAGATATACTAGGCTACTTGCAACAAGATTTGCACATCCAGCTGAAATTGTAACATACCTTGAGGCCACAGAATAAGAGTCATGACTGACAGTGAACTAATGCAACTGACAGTCTAACTGTATATTTTACATGTCAACAATGTACTTCAAAACAAAAATTGGTGTGTACTTTGATGTGAACACTAATCGTTATTGTTCTTGGCTTAAACAAGTGTTCACAAGGGTTATTGTTCTTGGCTTGGCAAAACAAAAATGTGTTGTGGTGAAGAGCTGTTCATCATTTTGATAATAGTACAAATTTAATGAAATCAAAATTCGAGCTGTTCATCAACACGAGCATTTAAAGCTGCATTAAGTGATTTTTGCTAAACAATGTTGCTATTTGAAAGCCCCTAAACAAACATAACCCAAATAGACCTTTTGATATCTCCACTATCTACACACCCTTTACTGTGCATGACACTACTTTTTGTGGGATTGTTTTTATTTTTTTCCCTTAGTTATGTACATTAGAGGCTTATGTTACATCTAATGTTGATAAATAATGTTTCTTTTTTTGTTGTTCGACTTTAGTTTCATGTGTTTCCATCATGGTGTTTACTAGGTGTGTGAATGACGCTGAGCGCCTATGGCAATCCGTTTTGACTTTTATTAATTCTCAGGATATGTATTCATGATATCAACAATTCAGTTTTTGATATCAAGAACTGAATTGTTGATATCAAGAATTAACATTTTTGACATCAAGAATTGAATTGTTGATATCAAGAATACATATCCTGGGAATTAATAAAAGTCAAAACGGCTTGCCATAGAGCGCCTTTATATTGTCTGTCTAACAATGGTATGTGTAGATGTGGTGTTCAAAACATTGATTTAATAACACTATAAATTAATTAAGTATGATAATTCACCATAAAAGTTTAGAATTTTTTTAACGGTCTAATTACTTTTTAAAGGTGAAATTCTGACTTTTTTTTTTTAAACCATAAATTGAACTGATTACTTTACAGTGTAAATCTAATCCTTATAACTGAACACCTAATGACCGAAGTCCATTTTTTAAAAATAAATTACTTTCTGTTGAACATGAAAATATTTACAAACATTGGACATAATTTGCAAAATCTCATGCAACCTTTTATGCAAACATTTCTAATGATCAAACCAATTGTGAAACATATGAACAAGTTGTGTATTAATTGTTCAAAATATAAGTCAGAATCTGCCAAGGTGGTACAGGTGGAGTACTGTCAAGTCTGGATCTGTCAGACAGGCTTTTTCCATTGCCTGTAATGTGGTCCTCAAGATAGACTCAGAATGAAGATTTAATTCTGATGCTGTATCAGTCTCTATAACTGACTGAATGTTTTGAACATACTGTTACATGCTTTGCATTGTTCTTTTACATTGGAGCTTTTGCAGATGGACTACTGTTATTTTAAAGAATGCAATTCGTCATCTTAGAATTATTTGTGTCTAAAAGACATCTTATAGATGTCCAAACACATCTTGGCTAAAACATGGCTAAACTTTGACTGACAGTGACAATCTAATAGACGTCTCAAAATTCATCAAACAGACATGAATGAATGACTACACATGTGAAGTCTGTCCTGTCTAATTAGACTATTTCATGACTAGTCTGTCTAAACGACGACTAGTTTTCAACTAAAGTAAATATTTACATATTCTAATGTTAAAAGCATCTGTGTATAGTTTTTAGCAAGAAAATATTTACAAAAGTTAAAGCAGCAGATTGTGTGCCTGTAGTTTTAATGGTGTTAAAATAGTTTTATAAGACAACCCTTGTACCTCAAATTTGTGCCGCCTTGATCAAAATATGAAAATAGAAAACGGCTCATTTTTAATCATTTTTAATATTCATCATAATTAGAATGTTGGGGTAACTTTAAAATGTGACCAAACAAGGGGTCATTTTGTTCTTCTGGTGTTTAAATGGTGCATGGGTCGTAAACAGGAGAGTTTAAAGAGTTTAATTTTATTGTCTATGTGATTTATATGTATTGGGCAAAGTAATTACACTTAAAAAAAAAAAAAAAAAAGCTAAAGTAAAATTTACAGTAACTGACAATTTTGGTTATCAGTAATCAGAATCAGTTTTATTCAGGAAGGGTAGTGCCAGTTATTCGTTCAGCAGTCTAGACTATTCGCTGTAGTCTACGGAGGTCTGTAAGACTGGAAATTTACAAACATACTTAATCATTAATAACAATTTACTGTAAAATTTACAGTATCTTACTGGTAATTTTGGTTTACAAGAACACTGTGAACTATTGAAATTTACAAGCACACTGTAAACTATGAATTACAAATTGCTGTAACCTTTACAGTAACTTACTGGCTATTTCCTTTGTTAATAATTAATCATTAGAATTTACTGTAAAATTTACAGTGCGCTTGAAAATTTAGTCTTACTAGCAATGCAAATTTTTGTAAAAAGTGTTTTTGACAGCATAGAAAAGTAGTTTAAATACATTTAATAGATTCATTAGTAATCAGTAGGGCCAGACGGAATCTGCGGACATTTTTTGCTATCTCTGCAGAGTATTTTGTTAAAAATCTGAGGATTTATGCGGAAGGATTTTGGGAGTGTCACAACTTAAAACTTAATATATGAAATAAAAAGTAATACCTTTTTAACTTTTATTTAATGTTTACAATGCAGATCCAATTAGATCCACTTTGTTTGGTAAACAAAGCAAGTCTTTAAAATAAAATCTCTAATAAAAGACAGAAAATATTACTTTACAAATTGTATTGTAAATAAATCATATGAATATTTTCATATTAGTCAATATTATTACTGAAATTAATTTAAAAACTGAATAAATATAAATTTCCACACATTTACCCAAGTAAATAAACAGAATCAATGATGGGCTTAAAATCAAAGCCCTAGAATCAGTAATTAACAGAGTTACTCCCCCCCAAAAATAACTAGTTGCGTTGGTTACTTTTTATGGAAAGTAAAGCGTTACATTACTTTTGATTTACTTTTGAGTTACGTTTTTATACCTGCCTAATGCCTGATCTCTTTCAGAACTTGCAGGGTATTATTATTTAATTTATTTTATTTTATTTTATTTTTTTAATAGAGGAGCTCTGCATTTATCAAACACTGTATGACCTCATTCACCTTAAAAAATAAAAATAAAAAACTAATGAAAATGTTTTTGAATAATGTTACCTTCTGAGAACGTCCTGACGCTATCCATGCCATACATACAGATTAATGAACGCTGAAAGCAATGTGTTTGCAACTTTTGCACTTTTGTCTTGTTAGTTGAGTTTATCACTGTCCATTGAGACAATCCCCTTTTCTTCATTCATTCATTCATTTTCTTTTCGGCTTAGTCCCTTTATTAATCCGGGATCACCACAGCGGAATGAACCGCCAACTTATCCAGTGTTTGCTTTACGCAGCGGATGCCCCTCCAGCCGCAACCCATCTCTGGGAAACATCCATGCATTCTCATTCACACACATACACTACGGACAATTTAGCCAACCCAATTCAACTGGACCACATATTTTTGGACTGTGGGGGAAACCGGAGCACCCAGAGGAAACCCACGCGAACATGGGGAGAACATGCAAACTCCACACAGAAATGCCAACTGACCCAGCCGAGGCTCGAACCAGCGACCTTCTTGCTGTGAGCCGACAGCACTACCTACTGCGCCACCGTGTCGCCCCCTTTTCTTCCATGTGTTCAAATTAATGAGAATGCTACCATCACAGAAAAGGAAGGCTCTGCCAGCTTGCTTTTTGTCTGTTTCCGTGGGGAGCTCATTTTCTCATTGAGTGTGATTCAACATGATTACACTTTTTATTCAGCAAACAATTTTTAAAAGCGCAGTATTTAATCTAAAAAGTAACTCGAGTTACATTTATAAAAAGTTAACTCATATTATTACTTATTGTTTTAAAGTAATGTGTTACTTTACTCATTACTTAGAAGGCAATGTTATTATGTAACTTGTATTACTTGTAATGCGTTACCCCAACACTGGTAATTAATTACTTTTTGAGTTAAACTTTGAAGTAACTGAAGTGGTCAGCATACACTCTAAAAAACACAGTGTTAAAAACTACCCAAATTGGGTTGTTTTTAACCCTATTGCTGGGTAAATATAGGACAGAACACATCAGGGGTTAAATTAACCCAATTAATTGGGTTATTATTTTAACTCCTAAAAATGGGTTGTTTTTATCTACCAATTAATTGGTTATTTTTACTTAAATAACAGGTTAGTTCGACTTAATAAATAGGTTATAATTTTTAGCTTTCTTTTAAAATCATTAACCACATAAAAACAAACAAACAGGTGAATAATGTATTGGCTTTATTCATTTTTTGTTCCATTACATTTGTTCCTATTTACAGGGATAGTATTCAGCATTCTTCAAGGTATCTTATTTTGTCTTCAAAAAGAATCTAA
>CAIGQQ010004375.1:4247933-4262055 GCA_903798035.1 Danio albolineatus | reverse complement strand
TGAATTTAATTGAATTTATATATTTGTATATCTGAGCCTTGGCTGGGCCAGTTCCTGTATTGGGTCAGTATTTCTGTGTTGAGTTTACATGCTTGCATAGAGTGTATATGTATGAAGTGTATCATGTGTGCATATGTATGGAGTGTATTATCTGTGTATATGTATGGAGTGTATCATGTGTGCATATGTATGGAGTGTATCATGTGTGCATATGTATGGAGTGTTTCATCTGTGTATATATATGGAGTGTATTATCTGTGTATATGTATGGAGTGTATCATCTGTGTATATGTATGGAGTGTATCATCTGTGTATATGTATGGAGTGTATTATCTGTGTATATGTATGGAGTGTATCATCTGTGTATATGTACGGAGTGTATCATCTGTGCATATGTATGGAGTGTATCATGTGTGCATATGTATGGAGTGTTTCATCTGTGTATATGTATGGAGTGTATCATCTGTGCATATGTGTGGAGTGGATCCTCTGTGCATATATATATGGAGTGGATCATCTGTGTATATGTATGAAGTCTATCATCTGAGTATATGTATGGAGTGTATCGTGTGCATATGAATGGAGTGTTTTATCTGTGTATATGTATGAAGTGTTTCATCTGTGTATATGTATGGAGTGTATCATCTGTGTATATGTATGGAGTGTTTCATCTGTGTATATGTAAGGAATGTATCATCTGTGTATATGTATGGTGTGTGTCATCTGTGTATATGTATGGAGTGTTTCATCTGTGTATATGTATGGAGTGTTTCATCTGTGTATATGTATGGAGTGTATCATGTGTGCATATGTATGAAGTGTATCATCTGTGTATATGTATGGAGTGTATCATCTGTGTATATGTATGGAGTGTATCATCTGTGTATATGTATGGAGTGTATCATGTGTGCATATGTATGGAGTGTATCATCTGTGTATATGTATGGAGTGTATCATCTGTGTATATGTATGGAGTGTATCATCTGTGTGCATATGTATGGAGTGTATCATGTGTGCATATGTATGGAGTGTGTCATCTGTGTATATGTATGGAGTGTATCATCTGTGTATATGTATGGAGTGTATCATCTGTGTATATGTATGGCGTGTATCATCTGTTTATATGTATGGAGTGTATCATGTGTGTATATGTATGGAGTGTATCTTCTGTGTGCATATGTATGGAGTGTATCATGTGTGCATATGTATGGAGTGTGTCATCTGTGCATATGTATGGAGTGTGTCATCTGTGTATATGTATGGAGTGTATCATCTGTGTATATGTATGGAGTGTATCATCTGTGTGTGTATGGAGTGTGTCGTGTGCATATGTATGGAGTGTGTCATCTGTGTATATGTATTGAGTGTATCATCTGTGTATGTGTATGGAGTGTGTCATGTGTGCATATGTATGGAGTGTGTCATCTGTGTATATGCATTGAGTGTATCATCTGTATATATGTATGGAGTGTATGTATAGAATGTGTCGTGTTCATATGTATGGTGGTTAGGTTGGTTGTGTTCATCAACTTCCAGTAGCTCATCGGTTACGTGACTCACCTCTCACGCCAGAGACGGGTTCAATCCCAGACCCTCACAGCAGTGTAAATGTATGTAGTGTATCATCTGTGTATGTATGGAGTGTATATTATGAATGGAGTATATCATCTGTGTATATGTATGAACTGTATCGTGTGTATATGTAAAGAGTGTATATGTGTGGAGTGTATGTATAGAGTGTATCATCTGTGCATACGATAGTGTTCATTGACTTCCAGTAGCTCAGTGGTTATGTGTCTCACCTCTAATGCCAGAGACCCGGGTTCTGTCCCAGACCCTGACAGCAGTGTATATGTATAGAATGTATCATGACTGCATATGTAAGGAGTGCATCATCTGTGTATATTTATAGTGTATCATGTGTGCATATGTATGGAGTGTATATCATGTTTATGTGTGTCATGTGTTTATATGTATGGTGGTTAGGTTGGCTGTGTCCATCAGCTTCCAATAGCTCAGTGGTTACGTGACTCACCTAGTGTATCGTGGGTAAATGTATAGAGTGTATCATATGTGTGGAGTGTATGTATAGAGTGTGTCATATGTATGGTTGGTTGTGTTCATCAACTTCCAGTAGCTCAGTGGTTACATGACTCACCTCTGATGCATCTCTGTAAGCCAATAGCGTTCAACTGCGTGTGTAGTTCCGCCATTTGGTACCCTTTGCAAAGGTATGCTTTTAGACAGTGGAAATGGCGATAAATGCGTACGAACAATACCGTACCACTCAGTGGAAACGGGCCAAAATAGGTGCCCTTTAAGTGGTGGATGCTGACGTACTTCCCAAAAACAAACCCAAAGGGTGACAAGACAACAAAGACTTCATTTTTAGAAAACGGTTTATTTTATTTTAAAATGTTTTTACACTCAGTATGACAATGTGCTTGCACAGTACTTACAGTGGAGTGGGGCGAGACTCCTATTTGTACATTTAAAAAAAATCCAAAGTCTTTCTACAGAGAAAGCAAAGGAAAAATAAAAAAAGAAAAGAAAAAGAAAAAGAAAAATGACAGCCCCACCTTTAAAACCCAACTCAACATCCGGATCAGTGGGAGAGTGTGGAATTCAGCTTGATGCAGAAACACCGGCGGGAAAAACACCACCGATCCAGTCGTAATCCTTCTAACCCCGTTTTCCCGGGCCAGTATAATTACATGTATTTACACAGTACACCGTGGACCCCTCCCCCCCACAGTCATTTTACAAAGTCTCTGCTAATGGTCTCGAAAACTAACTCTCAATATATTCACATATAAACCAATATAATACATGTCTGGAGACAGATTTAATGTGGATTGATGAAGCGGGGTGAGTTGATTAACGGCCACAGCTTATGGGACAGAAAACCTGATCAATCCATTACGTGATGGCCACAAAAAGAAGCTACAAACTGCCAGGAGGGCTTCACATTTGCCTTTGCGATGTTAATAAAACAATGATAATGTAAAAACAGTGTGAAAGACCTCGATAAAACATCATTGCTACATAACCTTACCCCTAGTCCAGAAGAACAAGCTGACCAGGGCAAATGGGGTTTAATCACAGACCTGCACACACTTTTAAAATCCATAAAATCAATGGTGACCCATGGCCAGGGAGTCCAAAACTGCTAGTGTGGTGGGTAGACCATAACTCTTAGCGTCTTCCTTTCGTTCCTTGATTAATATCAGTAAGGGATTGGACCTTTAGCAGAGCAGGCAAGCTAACAAACAAAAGCCCTTGGTAACAACTACAGTAATGGAGTGGCAAGGGGAAAGATAGTTGAATGGTCCTCTTGTTCTGTTTTTAAAAATTTCTCGTCGAGATGATCCTCTCCTCCAAAGCGATGACTCTCGTCTTCGAGATAATTCTGAGAAGACTACAAACATCCTGGAAAGAGTTAGTATAGCACCCTTGATTTGAGTCCTCCGGACTTCATTCCGCAGCAGTTTATTTCATCATTCAACCCGGTGCGGGACGACATGCGCAACGTTCCCTTCCAGAGCAGCATTTAGGACATGGTTAGAAGGTCTGTGGAAGGAAACAACAGGCCCTGTCCCGACGCACCGAAACTGTTGGAAAGAGTGAGCTTCAGGCAAGTTAGTCCAGCTCTGTGTCTTCCTTGGGCCGGTACACGGAGCCGAACTTCTGCATGTACTTCTTGATGTACTCCTTGGTCTTGTGTTTGACGTTCTCGTTGCATTCCAGATCTTCGGGGTTCTTGCAAGACTTCAGTTCCTTGTTCATCACTCCGTGAGTCAGCTGTGAGCAGACAAAACACACGGTGGGATTAGAGAGGGGGAAGCATGTGACTCATTCCGCAATTGCAGAACTACATTTCAAGCACTTTTCCTTCAACTGGAATGACACGCAGCAAACGTAAACAGTTTACAGTAAACGGAATAGTCCAAATGCCTAAATATGATCGGGAATGCTTGATTCTCTTACTACAATTTACTACTATTTACAATTACTACTATTTTCCACCATTTTGCTCTTGATGCAGCTCAAGATGCTAACTTCAATCCAGTTGAGGAGTATAAGGCTACGTTCACATGGATGATTTTTTTCTCAGATTAGATTTTATTGCACAGCTGTTCACAGTAGCTATGTTTCCATCCAAAAATGCAAATGAATTTCATGCGCAAAACTTGATTTTTGTATAAAAGACGTGCGAATAAAGCAGCGTTTCCATCCAACGAGTCAAAACAGACAAAATTGTCACTTCCTGATTAACTGGCGCCAGACATCCGCAGTAAAAACGTAATTTGCTGCAGTAGGAGAAGCTGCGTGAATCTTCTCTTCATTTAATAAATGACTTGTGCCTTAGAAGACTGACATGAAGTGACCGTGTGGTGGCGTTTGAAGGCGTCAGATGCGGAGCACAGAGGCTCTTGATTCTGGAGGTCATTAATAATATAATAACACAACTACTGAAACGGTAAAGCGTTTTAGAATGACCAAAACAACATTTCAGATGTTTTACGATGTGCTCAGTCTGCTGGTTTGTCCATTTACACACATTATCATCACATGATCTCTTATAACAAAATCACATACCCTTTATTTAATGCGCATACTGGATCTTATTCGATAAAAGTGTTTCCGTCGCAGTTTATGCGCATCTTTTATTATCGAATATAAAGTTTATCCAACTCAGTTATGCGCGTACATTTTTTATGTGCATTTTCTAAATTTATGCGCATCACGGCGTTTCCATCAACCGTTTTTTTTATGCGTATATCCAAAATGCAAATAAAAATAGCTGGATGGAAACGCAGCTACTGTTGTTATAAATGTGGCCAATTTTAGACTTATACAGGGTTAAACACTAAGGATTTTTTCTAATGGCCTGATTACTTCTGTTTTTCAGTTTTTGTGTTAATGTAAAGGGATGTGTTGCTTTAGTTTTCTTTCACTGAAATTAATTTGAAGAGTTTGCTTTAAAGGGTCATGAAGGGTCAACCACAGTTGTTCCCAAGGGTTTTAATATTGCAGTCGGCAGATTTCCAGTTATTTACAATGTTTTCTTACAGGGACATACATTAAAAAAAGTTAGTGACAAGTTACTGATGTGCATTAATGTTTTTATATATATATTTTTTCTTGAAAAAAAAACGGGTATTTCATGCAGAAAAACAGTATAGCTGCTTTAGAATATTTCAGACATATTTAACACATAATAGAGGACTTAAACAACTTGATCTTCCATTGTTAAATAAATCTGATAAAAGCGGCCAACATTTTACGCCAGAAAGCATGTTTTATGTGGAAATGTCAGTGATTTGCTGATAATACTGCAACAGCTCCTTTAAATAAGAGATCAGTGTAGCGAATGTTGACGCTCTTGCCGCCGGAGCTCTGTAGGCAGACAGCGTTGGCGACAGGGGGGCCAGAGCGAACTTTGACGCTCTCACTGCCTTTGGTGTGAATGTACGGTAATTTTAGTTAATTTAATACTTTTTAAGGTCTGAAATTTAGTTTTTGAAATTTTAGGCATTTTAAGACCCTGTGGACACCCTGGATATTTAAAAACCAATGGCTTTTTTCAATAGATAATAAAAAAAAGTTACACAAAAGTTACCTTTCTAGCAAGATGTTTGAAGTCCTCTGTGTTACTTATACGGCCCAGCTTGCAGTCTGGCTTGCGGTACGGATTAAGGCATTGCACAATAAACTGTGACATCTGAAAAGATAAGCAGGAGAAATCGAAAGGTTAGACGAGTCGGACACATGAGTTACCGCTATAATAATTTGCTTAAAAACCCAAGAGATTGCAAGGCTCACCTCCTTACGGAAGACTTCTTTGCTTTTTTTGGCCAGCTCACTGGACGTGTCTGCCTCGGCGGTCTTTGTAGAGAACTGAGGAAATGAGCCAAACACAAACCTCAGCACATGAAAAAATATACTGGGAATACTGACAGTTTATTTGAAACGTAAAAACACTGACGCTTTATTTGACACATGACTCATGTAAGTGTAACTAATCTACAGAATGTTTCAAAATTCCTTTCCAAAACACACTCTGGAGACTAAATCCTACAACAGGGAACATTCTATACTGTAACTCCCAGAGTCCCCTCATGGCATGGAGATCATGTTGAATCAATGCCGAGACTGTTGATCCTCATGAGTCCCAAAAAAACCCCCAAAAGGCCAAACCAGTGGACATCAGAGGAAACGCTAACATACTGACAACACACAATAAAACCCTTTTGTAACAATATCTGTTAAAAGTTTAATAGCTGTGATATTTTAAAGTTTGAAACAAAGGGGCAAATTGCTGAAAAGACAAAAGAGATTCTTCAGAGCTCGACTCCCAAACGAGAAACCACACATAAATGAATGCAGTTTCAACAGCTGGGTTTGATTAGCATCAAAGAGAGCAAGAAAAAAAAAAAAAAAAACACTGAGAGAAAAAAAGCCTGAGAGAGAGAGAGAAACGCAGAGTGGGTGATCATGAGACAGCGACAGATCAAGATGGTTATGGCCTGTGAGATGACATGACTTTAAAACAATGCTTAAATGTAACTTGCTTGTGTTTCAGTTTGGTCTGATCTCTTTGTTGATTTACGTCAGATGAGGTGCCTTAAAGGAACTTTTTTGGAAATAGGCTGATTTTACAAGGCACCAAGACCATTAAACAGTTGAGTTTCACTTACTTAAATCCATTCAGTCGGTTTCCGAGTCTGGCAGAAGGACTTCTAGCTTAGCTTGGCATCAATCATTGAATCTGATTAGACCATTAGCATCTCGCTCAAAAAAATATCATTTTTCTTTTCTTTCTTTTCTTTTGCTGCAGCAGGCACAACGATATGATATTATGCAGCAACCTAGTGACTATTTTTTTTAAAGATGGAATTTAAGTATAGTTCCTACACATAGAGACCTGATGCTTTTTAAACGTTAAATTGGTCAGGTTTTCCAAAGGGTTTTCCTCCAAATGCTCTCCTAAAGCTGGATTTATATTTTTGCCTGGCGCCGCATCGTGCGCCTCCGCTGAGTGTGCGCGCACCTCGCGAAACGGACAAGGTTTTTATACTCGACGCGTTTGCCATTGTGATAATCTTTAAAACGACAGGGGGCGGTCAAATAAAACTGACCGTAAAGTCAGACAGATAAACAGAGAAGTAGAAAGTTTCAGGAACTACGTCATATCATTAATATTATTGATGTTTATTAAACTAGTTTTTATTATTGTTTTTATAAATTTTAATGACTATAAAGATTTTTGTAACCATTCAAGATTTTTTTTAAATCAAACTTTGATGCTTCATTTGCTTTTGTTCATATCTCGGACAGTTTTACCTAATAAAGTGTATTAAAATATTAATGAGAAGAGAACATGGGTTCCTCAACAAATATATTTTTTATTATGGCAAGAATAAAAGCAAAAAGTACACTTACTAAAGAATACAGATGTTTTTATTTATTTAGCCCGCTCCACAATTTACACATAACTGTCTGGCTAGTTTCTGTCCTCTTCTTATGCTAAAAAGGCAATAATAATCCAACATTCCTGACCATCATCACCATAAAGCCTAGAAAAACAGCATCATGTTGTAAACCGATAGGTTCAAATATTCCTGTCCAGTTATCAAAGAAATAATTTGTTACTTCATTATAGTTTTGTAACTATTAAATTGTTTTAAATTCAATTGTAATATACACATCAGTGTTAAACCTATGACTGGTGGAAAAACATATTCTGTAATTGTGTACATGGGTCTCCATTGGCCTCTTTTGGCTATAATAAACTTATCCCTCAGGTTTTTCCAAACCTTTTAACAAAAACTTTCCTCCTTTCTCACTGCTGTTGCAATTTCTAGCCAAGAATTATTGATCATCTGGTTATCTCTATGATCACTGATCATAAAGATATGTTTACATTCGTACCTGTTTCAGACAAAATCTCTTCAAAGTGATTCATTTACAACTCAAATCAGTTCTGTTCACATGAGTCTCAAAAAATACCATGCGCTCCACCAGCCGAAATCATATCGTGCGCACCCAAAGCGAACATTCGGAAACTCCGCGATGACGTCATGTTTGCCGCGCGCACTCAAGCGAACTAGCGGATGCGTCGAGTATAAACTAGGCTTAACAGCTTTTCTCTATATATGTGGATGAGACCAGCTGCGAAACATCCCATCCTAAATAGCATCTTCAATTCTCTACATGCGTGTACTCACATGTACTTTAGTTAAAGGACTGAGTGTTAAGCACTAATTCACAATAAGTAGTGCTGCCAAACGATGTGTTGTGATTAAAACTGCTATGAAATGTGTATTTACATAAATACACACAGTATACACACATAAATGATGTATATGTAAATAAAATGAATTAGTGAGACAAAAAAACTGCATTGTTTTGATGTCACTAGTTACTTAGATTGGAAGCAGCAGTGTCTGAATGAGAGACAGCTGCTCCACATATATGTGTGTGTGTGTGTGTGTGTGTTGCGAAGGTCACTCTTGCCTTGAGGTTTTGTGCTTGCATTCAACAATGGAAAAATCTTGGTCAAAATATCGGCTTTGGTAAGGTGTTACTGAAAATACAGCTGGTTTGTGTAACGAAAAAGTAAACAGGATGGGCAAAGGAACCAAATTTGTGTATGATAAATATGTCTGTAACAAGCATCAAAAAGTCATATTGAGAAGGGGGAAGTAAAGAACACTTATTGCTCATTTTAATGTAATCTACTTCTTTTGTTAGTAAGTACTGACTGTAGTTTGAAGCAAATTGTTGACCAGGCTTTTGATCTTTATTAGCTGTTTTTACAAATACTTAAAATCTGAAAGAAAAAAAAAACCTCTCTATACATCCATAAAGAAAAGAAAAAAAAGTGTTTTAGAAATAAGTCATTAACAGGATTAAACATACCTTTGAAGCCCGACGAGTGATCATTAGCAAACCAGTAGAAACATTTGTTATTGTATGTTATATAAATAGTACACTGTATATGTCTTGATAATGGTTTATGTACCAGTATATGAACACATAGTAATAACAAGTTGACTGACTGCACATTTTGTTCATACGATGTGTTTAACGAGAACCAATAAACACATACTAGCAAGTACTGTAACAACGTGCAAGTTGTGCTATAAATAAGACAATAACAGACTTCTAAGCAAGGCCAAAATGCACAGACTCTACTTTTTTTTTTTTTAGTGAGATGCTAATGGTCTAATCCGATTCAATTATCTATGCTAAGCTAAGCATGCTACTGGCAGCCATGGAGTTTGGCAGAATGGAATCAAAAATGTTAAAACTTGAGGCTGAATTATACATCTGCATCAAGTGATCCTCTTGCACACAGCCGTGCATTTATACTTCTGTGTTCTTTCTGTGTCGCTCTGACAATACCACTTCTGAAACGCCAGCAGGCATTGGGGTTTCTATGTTCTTCTGTGCACAGTATCTTTGCGGGTGTTTTGTTTATGCCAGAAATGCGTGCAACGCTAACTTACTGTACAATAGACATGGGCCGGTATAAGATTCTGACGGTATGATAACCTTGGATAAAAATATCACGGTTTCACAGTATGACGGTATTGTGTTTACTGCTTTAAAATGTATTCTCTTTAAATGTCTGGCTAAAAAAACAAAACCTTTTCCCCCTTTAAACGCAATATAATTTATTTTGAGAAAGTATTTTGGGGCAGTAAACATGTCAGGCTAAATAATTCAAGTGAATCATTGACTCCTGCTGTCTTCATTTGTTTCAAAAACACAGATGTCTTAACAATTTACACCAAAAAAAAAAAAAAAAAAAAAATCTTACACATACCTTAGGAACGGTATAGCATAAAATTTGGGCGATATGAAAACCTTGACTTTTCCATACCGAGGTATACCTTGAAAACGGTTATCATCCCATGCCTACTGTACAAGCAGCTCAAACTCACACATTTAAGAGAGAAAGAAGCAGGAAGCAGCGGACATGCAACAACTTTAATCAAAGTAAGCACAAAACAAAAGTATCCTCATCCAAGTGGGACTCCACATTTGTTAAACACGCCACTTGCCTCGCTCCTCTCCCGTGGCACTCAACCCCGCCCACATTCATCACCGCTCCCAAGCAGACCAATCCCAGCTCTTGTGCTACGCGTCGCTGTGATATGCAGTTACATTGTTTGAGAGATGTGCGTCATGAGAGATGTTGACTAAGCTAAGTTGAGCTAAGAAGCAATAAACATATAGTAGCAAACCCTGCACCATTGTGCTAGTTGTGCTAACAAACTTGGATGATAAAAGACTTCTGAGCAAGGCCAAAATGCACAGACTAAGAGAAGTTTTATAAACTAATTTTGAGAGAAACATGTGATATGATTGAGCACGGCTGGATTCTCATCCTTAATAATCCAATCAGATTGATCCAAACTCACAATAATGGCCCGTTTCCACTGAGTGGTACGGTACGGTACGGTTCTGTATGCTTTTAAGGCCGTTTGACTGTCTAAAAGCGTACCGAACCGTACCGTACCACTTTTTGGTCACCCTTTGCAAAGGGTCCCAAGGGTACCAAAGAGTGACCAAGAGGTGGAGCTAGACGTGCAGCTGAACGCTATTGGTTTACAGAGTTACGTCATTTGCTCACGCAACAAGCCAGAATGAAAACAAAGGACCCGCCATGTTTAAATACACAGCCGAGAGACAATACACCGAAATAATATAAACTTATAATAACGAGCCATGGTCGACCTGAGCTCAAACAATCCTTGTCGTCGTCTTGAACAGCCACAAAGCCAAGAAGAAGAGCATATTCTTATGGGTTACGAGCCCATCTAAGCGTGAGTGGTTTCGCTATGCCTCTTGCGCCTCAAAGTTTGAAATAACAAACTTCTTAACCTGGACTATTATAAACTCGGAATGACGGAATTACTCTCTAACGAGAAGCTACATGTGCTAGTGAAGATTAAAGACACAGATGAGAGGTTTGCACTGACTAGGGGCTAGATTTTGTATTGTTTTTGAACCTAAATAAGGCATAAATGTCTGTTGTGTGTAGTTTTTCTGTAATTGGTAACATCGGAGACTGTAAGAGTCTGTATGTGTTCATATATGCTGCGATTATTTATTTATTTTATATAATCATGTACCGTAGGCTGTTTCGCATAATTGATCTAGTTCATGATCATGTTCATAGAAAGGTCAGTAATGAACATTTATACACCAGTGTTTGTGTATAATAAAGCCTCTGTTTTGTGAGAAGTGCTTTTTGTATGATTTGTGAACGACCCATAAAGCTTTACTGTAAACATTTCCTCAAGCGAAAATGACGTCGACCGAAACTTTCTGTTGTACACCACACCCACCAAAAGAGTACCCTTTTGCAGTGGAAACGCAAGCCTGATAAAGGTGACCGGTACTGTACCACTCAGCGGAAATGGGCCACAAATAGACTGCGTTTAACTTACGGCCTTATCTTTGTTTTGGAAGAATCCCCCCTTCCACCCCATATCCTCCTTTTCCCCCCTTTTCTAAGGAGAGCTCTTGAGACGTACCTCAGGGTTCTCTCCCGGGACAGCATGCCAAACCTGCTACTAACGCCAAGCATATCTATGTGTGAACTCTTGAAAGCCTTTTTTAATTTTTTTGAACGAGATGCTAATGGTCTAATCCGATTCAATAATCTATGCTAAGCTAAGCTAAAAGTGCTCCGGCAAGACTTGAAGACTGGCTGAGTGGAATCAAAAATGGTAAAACGTAACTGTTTAACTCTAGTCGACTGCAGCCTGTTTCCAAAAAATCTACAGCACTCAAGCTAGATGAAAATCTCATGACTTTTAGCTCCTTAAAACAAAAGGAACTGTTTAATACCTTTGAAGGATTTTCATCATACGTGGGTGTCCCGAGATCCATCTCCGCCTCGTGTTCTACACTGGCTTCCTCTGTCGTCCCATCCCAGCTGGGAGGGTCCCACTGCGTTTGCCTTTAAAAGCACAAGCGCACAGTTCATTATAGTGGCAGTGAAAGATATGATCTGGCGGCAATGTCTTAACTCATTAGATGACATAATAGATGACAGGGAATTGTGGCTCGCTCCCTCAGTTTTAATGACACACAGACTGTTCATTTAATAGGGAGTATCGGTACCTGGTGATGATGTGGTAGTAATATATCCTGCCCTCTGGGTCTCGCGCCACTTTCCAGCTGGGAGGCAGGATAATGGTTTTAGGTTTGGGAGGGGACGGAGGCGGCAGGTCAATGATGTTGTTGGGTACGATCATTTCCTGTGGTGAATCACAGTTCAGGAGAGGTTAGTCAGCATGCTGAGGTTACTGGAAGCCTGTTGTCTATAAACTACTAATTACAAGCTGCAGAGCAGGAACTTGTTAGTATACTGCCATATGATCACATTAATTAAACTAGTAATAAATACTAGACTGCTAAAAGTGCTGCATCAGCTTTTATACGCATCACACACTGAATCAAAACTGAACTAATGACAAACAATGTTAAATTCGCAATACTCGAACATCTCATCCCCCTTCACGATATTGGTAATCTGTAATTGCAGAAATTATTGTAAATGCCACACAATTCAGAGGGGCTAGAAATTCATTTTAAGAATTTTAATACTAGAAATATTTTTTCAATTATTATTAATTTTTATTATTATTTTTTTTTTAAATCGCCACAAATTTTAGGCTGAATCAGCCATGTGAAGTGACATGCAAGACATTCAGCCCCTTTAAAATATAGAAAATAGTGATGCGATTCATTATAATACAGAAGGGATGCAGGGTTTTAGAGCAATTTAGTGCACTTGTTGTTATTTGAATGGTCACAAATGTAAATCAATTATATTTTCAAAATAGTATAGAGCAATTCCAGTGTTACTGATGTGACATCTGCAGTACTCAAAACATAAACGCACAGATAAGGTATATGTTAACATTATACTGAATCATCTGTTTACATTTTCCAAAACAAATATACACAGAATTATGGGGTCAGAAAAATGTCCATCTGAAAACAATTTTTATACTTAAAATGAGCAAAATAAACATGCGTTATGGATGTGACGAAAAAAAGTCTGCGAGTTTACAGTCTACAACATACTTTGTAGAAATTCTGTGGTTTAAACCGCACAATCCAAAAGAAATAATGATAATCACAAGGATAAGTGTCGGCTCTCTATAGAACAAAAATGGTTGGTTTAATTTTAATTTATATTTTTGCATTTATGACGAAAAAGCTCCGTTATGGATGTGACACTTTTCTGTTATGGATGTGACGGATGTGAAATTTCTACTTGTGAGATTTTTGTAAATTAAATATAATTGTTAGAAAGCATTGACTGAGACATTTTTGAGTACTTGTACAGCACTGTAAAATAAAAGGATACACAAAAAAGTTAGAAGGTTTTCGCTATTTATGATGACAACTTAATTTTTCATGGCAAGGATGACATTTGCATGGAATTGCTCTATAGGAGAGTACTTAAATGAACATATAAATATTATTTCAATATACACATAAATATGATTTACTGCTTTACTAAATCTCCCAATAATCAATTTTTTTTTTTAGTAAAATGACATTTCAGTGCTTAGATTAATAATAAAATCTGTCATTGTAATTATAGGGAGCAAAACTCACTGTAATGCAGTAGGCCAAATACAGCAGTTTAAATAACACAATTGAAGGCAATACTTTTTTCAATATTTCAAAAATAGTTCAAGAGAGCAAGAAAAGTTTTCACTGTATTTACAATTCCAACTGTATTTTTTTAATAGTGGAGAATGTTTTATTCCATTAGTTTTGCTGGAATAAAATCAGTTAATCGGTTATTTAAAAAAATATAAAATAAATACATTTAAAGGTCAATATTATTTTTTCTCAATTAGTTACAGAACAAAAATCACTGACTTGCCTAATTAACCTAATTAAGCCTTTAAATTACACTTAAGCTGAATGCTAGAATCTTACGAACTAACTATTTAAGCGTTATGTACTGTCATCATGGCAAAGACAAACATAAACAGCTATTAGAAATGTATTACTAAAACTGCAATGCTTAAAAAGTTGTCGAAAACTATCTACATTCAACAGGACGTGCACAATATAT
>CAIGQQ010004375.1:4155475-4166578 GCA_903798035.1 Danio albolineatus | reverse complement strand
AAAACAAATCAATGCTAGCTCGCAAACTGCCACAAAATACTACAAAAACAAAAGAAACCAGGTGAAACAAAACAAAAAACACATCCAAAACAAAGCAAAACACTACAAAACCACAACACAGCATAAAACAAACATAATATATATATATATAAAACAAAAACAACACAAATCAGCCCAAAACAAAATCAACAGAGAATGCATGACAACTCACAATTCAAAAAGCACAACACATAACACAAATAAATCACAAAAAAAACTAAATAAATCAATGCTGGCTCTGAGTGCAAAATACCACAAAACACTACAACACAAAACAGAAATCAAAAGACAGCCCTAAAAAACAACGACACAAAATGAAACAAACAAAACAAAACAAAGCAGCACAGAACAAATCAGCTCAAATCAAAGTCAACAGGCAAAGACAAACTCTCAGAATTAAAAGCAATTAAATTAAAACACAACAAAAACAAATGCACAAGACAACTAATCAATGGTAGCTCTAAGAGAACTCACCACTGGATACTGGGATAAATCGTTGTATGTGCGACCAGCAATGGTGTTGAGCTGCATCAGATACTCAAAATTGGAAATCTCTCTGCAGACCCATCTCTGCAGAAGGAAGAAAAATGACAGCTTGATTTGGATGTTTTTATTGGCAGAAATTGTCGTCATCATCATTATCATCATCAGTTTATTGGCAGATAAGATACAGAGATTTTGAATCTTTTTTCCAATATAATCACCAAGACTGTGTGTGGAGTAAGTGCAAGAGGATAATGCCTAGGAAATGGATTCACCCATAGCTTTGCTAGCATGATTCTCAGACTCCTCTCACAAAATGGATAAATATCAGCACAATGTGAATTCTTTCATATGAGACATACGTGAGTCAAGTTGGAGGCTTTCAGGAGCTCCTGAGGAGAACGGGAACCAAAGTAGAAAAGATTGGGAGGCCTGAGACCCAGGATCCGGGAGTAGACTTTGTTCCGCACCTGTGGGAGGATCCAAACAAATATGAAAACACAGATCCACCTGCTGGATACCCTTGTTTTGGCTCTGTGTGTGTCTGTCTGAGTGTCTTACCCCTTTCCGGAAGTTGATGAAGTAGTGTGACTGGTCGATGAAGAACAGCTCCAGCGCTGACCTGCGCAGGTTGTAGCGCCTCAGATGGACCTCTCTTAATTGGGAGAGCGGCCTCTTGAAATCGAAGCCAATGCCTTCGAAGATGAGCAGTCCAGAGAAAACACATTATAATCAGGATTCAAATATATTATCCTGTACACATATACTAGAACAAAGGGTGTGGAATAATCAAGACTTCGAAACTTTCACTCCACTACTTTCCTTCAACCTGCAGTCACTACTTTATTTCTTTCTTGTCTATGGTCATTGTCTAAAGTAGAAAAATCAGTCCTGTGACTCCTGTCCAATTAAATCACACATAGAAGGTAAATTGCATCATACTGAACAACCTCAAGACATGGGCGCTTTATAAATGCAGCAAACCTTTTGGAAACATTAAAAATGTCCATGAAGATGTCCAAACTCTTTACACGCAATGATCCACAGACTTTTTATAGACTGCATGTCACTGAAAATGATGGATGTCGACTGTATGATGACTGAAATCACCAAACAGCCTTAAACAATCACTAAACGGAACGATTGAAGAATGGAAGGAAGGGCCACATAAATGGAAGGACCGAACAAGGAATGGAAAGAAGGATCGAAGAACCAAATAAATGAAGGAAGGATTCAAGGAAGGACTGAACAAACTAAGGAAGGAAAGAAGGAACGAACAAACGAATGAACAAAGGACATAATAAGGGAAGGAACAAAAATACGAAAGAAAGAATGAGCGATCAAATGAAGGGAGGAAAGAAGGAAAGACCAAACAAATGAAGGAAAAATTCTAGGAAGGAACAAACGAATTAAGGAAGAATTCAAGGAAGGACTGAACAAACTAAGGAAGGAAGGAAGGAACGAACGAACAAACGAATGAATGAACAAAAGGACCTAATGAAGGAAGGAACAAAAATATGAACGAACGAACGAGTGAACGAAGGAAGGAGGGAACAAACGAATGAATGAAGGAAGGAGGGAAACAAACAAATAATTGAAGGAAGGTTGGAAGGAACGAACGAAAATAGGAAGATCCCTAAATACACCACATTTTGTTTGTACGGGGATGTGTAAACGTAACATTCTGTAAACGCATCAACTTTTCTACAGTGTAATACTCAATACTCACTACTCTTGAGTACTTTTGAAAGGTTTTCTTTTTACTCATACTATGATTAATATTTACTACAGATACTTTTACTCTACTTGCACTACATTTTTGGGCAAACAATGGTATTTTTACTTGAGTATGATTTTTCAGTACTCTTTCCACCACGGATTTTCTCAAATCTTACCATCCCGATCTAAAACATTAACAGATGCTGAATGATTTGGTCTACATTCACATCAAATATATTCCTGTACATATATACTACAAAGGGTGTGGAATAATCAAGACTTAATAAGTATTTAAAAAATGTTTTATGTGGGGAAGAATAAAAGAGTAATATTGTGAAACATTTGGTTTCTATTTTAATATACAGCTGAAAAATTATTTTCTTGCCTGTTCCAACTACTTATTTAAAATGAGCTGAAACACATGTGATGGACATTTTTAATGAATCTGAACAACATATTTGTAGAATGCAGTTTTTGAGAGAAGCAGTACGATACTGGCCAAGACCAAAGCCAGATACATTGTAGCACTCCTAAACAGGAGTTAAAAAACCCAAGATCTTCTCTTTCCCACTAGAAATGTATCTTTCCTGGAGTTTGGAACTCATTTGAGTACATGTGCAGTGATGGGTATAAAACTGTCTGTTGAAAAGACTGAGAAATAGTCTCTTACACATTTACTGTGTGTGTGTGTGTGTGTGTGTGTGTAACAGATTTCATCCTACAGGATTATTTCAATTTCTACTTTTTGCTTTGCTCTAACCCTCGTCTAACTGAAGTCGTTTGAGCAGTTTTCCACGTCACACATGTGTTTTATCTTTAAGCCACTTAAGTTCACTTAATCGATTTATGTTGGTACAATGTGAACAAATTATGTGCAACTCTGCATTTCTTTACAGTGTACTTGAAAATCCTCAGTTTCATATGATTAATATAATTATATAATATTCATTCATTCATTTTCTTTTCGGCTATTCCCTTTATTAATCCGGGGTTGCCACACCGGAATGAACCGTCAACTTATCCAGCACGTTTTACGCAGCGGATGCCCTTCCAGCCATCTCTGGGAAACATCCATACACACTCATACACTATGGACAATTTAGTCTAGCCAGTTCAGCTGTACCACATGTCTTTGGACTGTGGGGGAAACCGGAGCACCCGGAGGAAACCCACGCGACTGCAGGAAGAACATGCAAACTCCACACTGAAACGCCAACTGACCCAGCCGAGGCTCGAACCAGGCTACTGTGCCACCTGTCGCCATTGTACTGTATATTATTTTATTTGTAAATAGGTGATACACTAAGAAAAATATGTTTTAGCTGACAGTATTAAACATGCTTTTGGTTTCTGAAACTTACAACAATTAACTGCATTGAGAGCTGAATGAAATAAGTCAACAGAAATACATGCAAACATAAAAAAACCAACAAAAAAAACAAGGTTATTCAGCAAGGACATTCAATTGATAAGTTAACACAGAAACATACGATGTTAGATTGCTACTGCTTTTAATTAAAGCTGTTCCTCTGAAATCAATGATTCATCAATGATTCCTGAAAAACATTCAGTTTCCACTGAAATATTAAGCAGCAAAAATGTTTTCAACATTGATAATTAATTTTAATTGACCCCCAAAAGGGTGCCACGGTGGCGTAGTGAGTAGCACGTTCGCCTCACAGCAAGAAGGTCGCTGGTTTGGGCCCCAGCTGGGTCAGTTGGTATTTCTGTGCGGAGTTTGCATGTTCTCCCCGTGGTTGCGTGGGTTTCCTCCGGGTGCTCTGGTTTCCCCCACAAGTCCAAAGACATGTGGTATAGGTGAATTGGGTAGACTATCCGTAGTGTATGAGTGTGAATGAGTGTGTATGGATGTTTTCCAGAGATGGGTTGCAGCTGGAAGGGCATCCGCTGCATAAAACAAATCCTGGATAAGTTGGCGGTTCATTCTGTTGTGGTGACTAAGTCGACAAGAAAATGAATGAATGAATGAATGATCCCCAAATCAGAATATTAAAGTGAGCTTTAAATGACTGACACTAATTCCTGGAGTATCAATGCTAAAAATATTGCTTTTAGCATCACAGGAGTAAGTTACATTTTAAAATGATATTCAAACAGGAAACAGATATTCAGATGAGGAAGAAAAATAGCCTTCTGGATAATTCTGGTGCATTTGCAGCAATGCTAATTAATGTACACTGTCCCTGCCAAATAAACAAACAAATAAATAAATAAATAGCTATTTCAGATTTCACAATATTACTGTTTTTAGTAATTTTTTTCAACGTTGGTCAGCAGATGAGATTCTTTCACAAAAATCGTCATTAGTCTGAACTTTTGACCTGCTTTGTCCCCACTTTCATTTGGTGAAGAATGAACAGAGGCTAACAAATGAGAAGATCTAAATGTAAAAGGGCTGGGCAGTGCGATGACAGCGCTGTATTCCTCACCCTCCTCCGTCTCCTCTTTCTCACTGCTGCCGTCGTAGAAGTACAGGTGGTGTGTTGTGACCTCCAGACGGCCTGGGACTACAGCAACTATAGTGATGAGCTCACAGTCCTCAGAGAGCACCAGCTTCTCCTTCTGGCTCTCCTCCTCGACCTCCTCCGCCCTGAGTAACCACACATACACACACATACTGCTCAACAACACACACTCAAGACTCTGCAGACCCCAGAACTCAACAGATTCACTTAATAAAACGGATTTTCATTAGAAACATATTAGACTGTGCTTCTGAAACAGCTGATTCTGCTTCATTTTCTGAACAGACTTTTGTTGACTTTCTCACTTTCTTCAACAAACCATCAACTAAGGTTTTTAGCTCAATAAATTCACTGATAATTATTAGTAAAAGTTGGGTTTAGGTATTGAGCTTATTCTGCAATGCTTATTTTTGCGATTGTTTCAGAAATTCCGATTTAGTTGCCTATAGGAGAAATGACTAGGAATAATAAACAACAGAAAAAGATCAAATTACTTGCTCTACAAACAAGTGTGTTCATAAGTAAACATAAAAAGTTGAATAAAACAATTAGAAAATTTCAGTTTGCAACATCAAGTGGCATAAAAACGAGCTGTTTTTAATGTCTAAAAATCAATGGCAGCGATTAAGACTGGAAATTTCGAGCCAAAAAGATTACAATGGCTGCGCCAGCTCATTCGTGATATTAGCATTATTTTGATTTACTCTACTAATAGAGTTAACTGTAAGTCAGTAGAATGTCTAAAGGGGACCATCAAAATAACTACATTCATTAACAACCCTTTCCCCCCTCCAAAAACAACAACACCAAAAACAAACAGACTCACTCTTCAAGGAAAACAATATCCTCGTCCTCTAGTTTGTCATCCTCCATGTCACTAACTTTGGCTTCCCTGGCAACAGCAAGAGGAAGAGGTTCGGTGGAGCTGCGAGGACTGTCTGCTCCTACACACACACACAACATCAACATGTGAGCATTAACACTGACACTACACAGAGAGTTAAAGTGGACAGAGATAATGCTGAAATATCTGGTCTAAATACTTCAGATTATACTGTATAGTGGAGATCAAAATTAGAGAAAAAAATATATATTAATGCTTCAAAAATTGAAGTAATTTTAGTTCATTGTTTTGAATGACTTCACTAGTGACATAACTAGTCTCTCACAGTGCTCTGCTTTAGTATCTGCCAGAGTTCAGTGACTATAGTTGTTTCTTAGCTATAACTAGGGCCAGACGGAATCTGCGGACATTTTTTGCTATTTCTGCTGAGTATTTTGTTAAAAATCTGCGGAATTATTTTAGGAGTATCATAACTAAAACCTTAATAAATGAAATAAAAAGTAATCCCTTTTTAACTTGTATCTAATGTTTACAACGCAAGTCCAATTAGATCCACTTTATTTGGTAAACAAATCAAGTCTTCTATATAATATATCTACTAAAAGACAGAAAACATTACTTTACAAACTGTGTTGTAAATAAATCATATGAACATTTTCATATTAGTCAATATTATTACTGAAATTAATTTAAAAACTGAATAAATATTAATTTACACACATTTACACAAGTAAATAAACAGAATCAATGATGGGCTAAAAATCTGCGGAAATCTGCAGAATTCTCCACGCGCACAGATTCCGTGTGGCCCTAGCCATAACTTCCTTGCCAAAGATTGTATTGACACTTTCAATCAGGTTTATGTCAGGACTCTAGGCAGCCATTTCATTATTTCAGTGTTTCTAGCTTCTAGGTAGGGCTATACTGATTTTGATTGTAAATTCTGACTGAAAACTATGGCTGATTGGGTGATGAGCGCAGAGGAGGAACCATGTTTTGCTAAAGCAGCTTCTGATAGAAATGAAATGCATTCACTCTTACATTTGCATTTACAACCACCCTCCAGTGCATTTAATCTGCTTACAGTTATATACCAAAAATAAAGAGCTTGTGATGAAATTACCACCAAGTGGCAAATAACATCAAAAACTGAGGAAACTGAAAGTGTTCGCAACTTTGAATCAGCGTGTTTTCAAATATCGTCAAGTGTTTTTATACTGTGAATCAGTATATATGTAATTAATGTAATCTGCATGAAAAACTATTCTCTTACTCCTGTTAGGATAAATTCCTAAAACGGTTGTTCTCTCATTTTGATCTCCACTGCATAGCTATTACTCACTACTGATATTTTAATCAGTATACTTATTTCCTAGATATGAATTCTGCACAGTGATATTAACCCATGTTATCTCTCAAGGCACTGGCATCAGAGTGGGACTCAAAGCTGTAGTTTGGCACCAGCTTCAGACGCATCTTAGAGTACGTCTCTGCACTCGAGAGTTTCCACTTCACCTCTGGCTGAACCCTGAAACACAAACACATCCACTCAGTCCATCATTACACACACCGTAATAGAACTCACTTCAGCTCAATATACAGTCTGACACGGCTTTAATTTGACATTTATCAAATTGTTTATATGTTAATCTTACTATGCATTATTTATAAAGTGTACAAACTATAAACGGGGCACCACATGGCGTAGTGAGTAGCACGTTCGCCTCACAGCAAGAAGTTCGCTGGTTCGAGCCTCGGCTGGGTCAGTTGGCATTTCTGTGTGGAGTTTACATGTTCTCCCCGTGGTCGTGTGGGTTTCCTCCGGGTGCTCCGGTTTCCCCCACAAGTCCAAAGATATGCGGTATAGGTGAATTGGGTAGGCTAAATTGTCCGTAGTGTATGAGTGTGAATGAGTGTGTATGGATGTTTCCCAGAGATGGGTTGCAGCTGGAAGGGCACCCGATGCGTAAAACAAATGCTGGATAAGTTGGTGGTTCATTCCGCTGTGGCGACCCCAGATTAATAAAGAGACTAAGCCGAAAAGAAAGAAAAGAACAATCTATAAACATAAATTGTAAGCAATTATTTATTCAAATAGTGATAAAAAACTTCAATGCAAAATAAAGGAGAAATAAATATTTAAATAATTTCAATACATTAATATTTTAATATTTAATATATATAATATTTAATATATTTAATATTTTTAAATCTTTCAATAATATTCAACAAAATAAATGAATGAGAAAGAAAAAAAATACTATATCATTGCAATTAAATTAATATACAATTTATTATTTTTATTTATTTGCTATTGATACAAAAAAGGGAAATAAATAAATAAAGATGACTGAAAACAGCAATAAAAAATAAACAGGAAATAAATATTGCTTGTATGTATTAATATGTTCATTGATTAAGTACATTATTAATAAGAATTTTTTTAGTAATTTACTTACTATTAATTTACTTACTATAAATAATTAATTAATTATGTATTAATATATGCATTTATATATTGCATGCATCATTTTTGAACATTATTTCTGAACGTAATAATAGGTCAATGAAAGAAAGAAAGGAAGACAGAAAGAAAAACAAGATGAAAAACAAACATAAACGCTTCATTAAGTTACTTTACCAGTTAATATTGGCCAATTTTTATTCTAGCTAATAATAACGCTGCAAACTAAATGAGCCAAAAGAAAATAAAAACAGTCCTTCCATGCATCATGCTGTGTGTGAGTAGGAGTGTTTGAAGGCATCCAGACCTGAGGGGCCAGGCTCCTCTGTCGCTGCTCAGTAATCTGCGTAATGACCTCCAGTGCCTCCACACCACCGTCTGCTGGCCGTTGATCATCTTCTGCACACTGTGGTAGCGGCTGTTCTCTGTGCGCACACGCTTCAGGTACGGGTCCACTATCACCTCCTGTACACATCACAACACACAACAAAGCAGGTTACGAACTTATACATCACTCATAAACACATAGGGCTTGCCCTTTATCTGTAAAAATTCTGCCCACAATTAGAACTAATTGGTATATATTAAGAATCCTAAAACCTATCATCTGGAATCTGTCCTACAATCTGTAAGTGCTATGACAAATTGGTAACTTCATTATGATTATTAAATACTGGGACGCATTCCAGACGAAACTGGATGGTTCTAATTATTAGTTTTTAGACAAAATAAATGATTACATGAAGAAAATATGACCTGCGCCTGTTCAGAAACATCTGTAGGTGCGCTTTTAAAGCCAAAAACATGTAAGGTGCAAAATTATATTAAAACGCATTTATTATAAGCATAAAACATGTGTTAACAAACAAAAAGCCGCCTAAGTAAGAATCTCTCATGCCATATTATATAATTTTTTTTGAATAATACTGTATTTAAAAATATAAATCATCTACTAAATATTAAAAACACATGGTTCTGTGATGAACAACCACTAATACAAGCTGAATATATATATATAAAAAAAGTTAAAATAATTGTTAAAAATATTGTGCATATTGATTTTTGCATTAATGAATTTCGCCATATGTGTGCCTTTATGGGAAGTCCCTATAAAAAAATAAAGAAATAATAACATTTAGTGTGTGTTTGGAGTGATAAGATGTGCACACGATCTTAGTAAGCCATTTGACAAAACAATCATTATATTGGTAATGCAAAAAAAAAATGCTATCTCACGGCAATTCGTAACTTTTGATTTAGTGGCTAATTTGTACGAATTCGTACGATCTAATCCGTACAATTTACTACAATTTGCTCATCACCCAATGACGGTTGGGTTTAGGGGTGGGGTTGGGTGCCACGCCTCCTTTATTAAATCGTACATTTTCGTACGACTGAACTCGTACGGATTCGTTCGAATTAGCCACTAAACTCGCAAAACGTAAAATGCTTACGTTTTCTCGTGAGATCAGGCTGCAAAAAGCATGCACATGATTCCCGAAGACATGCTAATTCAGCACAAAATATTGGTCCCACTTTATATTAAGTGTCGCTTATACCTGTGAACTTACATGGTAATTAGATGTGTAAGTAGTATGTAACTACAGTGTATGTACACACTGGTACATAGTTTTTACTTGTGTGATACTGGTGTAATCACACTCATGTACAAGTACAAGTACAAACGTGTAACAGGACAACACTAGGAAAGTTCACATCTGTAACAAGAGTTATGTAAGTGCATTGTGTAACAACAATATGTACTTGCAGATGTTTTCCACTTCCACACCTGTTTGCAGATCATGTACTTGTGAACACTGTATGGCAGAACTAATGCTGCATTAGAAGGTTTCACCTTGTGGTACCAGTGTACTTACATGCTAAATCCACAGGAACTGTCCACTTAAATACCAATACATTGAAATATTTCAGAAATGAAAAGGACTTCACCCTTTTTTCTTTAATCATGTGATGCACAATATTAGATTTTTGCAGATATTTTCAAACTCCTTTTCAAACGTTTTTTAGAATTGTCAATTTACAGAGTCAGGTTTGACATTTGTATTCCCTAGAAGTATTAGCTTCTCACATAAATTAAAGGGCTCCAAATTTTGGCTTTTTTACAAGTGGTAAAATAAGACCTGTGTGTCTCCACAAAGTGTTTGTGAAGCTTCAAGCCATCAGATTCATTGCGCCCTGTTGAAAATGACAATTTTTGGGTGCGAAGGAATTTTAGCTGTTTTGTGCCTTTAAGTGAAAATGAGCTGGTTCTCCCTGTCCTGTTAATAACTATTACAAAATGTTTAGAACATGTAAAAAAAGACCTCACCAATCATGCGGGTTCCTGCAGATCGCCCACCAAGTTTTGATAGCTTTTACCTGACCATGCCTTTTTGCAGAGTAAACAAAAAAGAATGTTTTTTTTTTCAACTCACTGCACTCTATATAATAGAAAACGTGGGATAAAAAACATAAGCGTATTGCAATGTGTGCACTTTGTTTCTTAGTGGCTTGCACAAGCAGCACATGTAATAACGAACTTGAGCATGCAAAAGATGTGATATGTAAGAGACGCTTATTATTATGAGGCTGGCTTTTCATAGGGTGCATGACGTCTTATGAAGATCACTATGTATCTCTTGTACTCATTCATCAATCATCCTCGGGATCTATCGGTAGAATGATAAAGATCTACCTGTCGATCGACGGGTTGGCGTTTAATGAGTAATGGACTGCAGTTGGAACAAGATTAACCTTTGTTTTTCAATAAATGGGCTTTAGAGACACCTGAAATTTGGCCTTGGAGTCGGAGCGTTCCTTGTCTCTCCTCTGACTGGTGCTCATCAGGTCATCAAAGCAGGAGTTCCAGAAGTTGGACATCAGGTCGTGACTCTTCCCAAAAGTGTCCAGCTCATACTGCTGCATTGTGGGCTCCACCTGCAGGCATACATAAGGAAAAACATTTTTATATGCATTTTTTTTTAGTTTTCTATAACAAAATTTAATTGAACGAGCTGTAATAAAATATAATATAATATAATATAATATAATATAATATAATATAATAT
>CAIGQQ010004375.1:4129245-4152552 GCA_903798035.1 Danio albolineatus | reverse complement strand
CCCTTGAGTACGTTTTTAGTGCAGTATCTGTACTTTTACTCCACTACTTTCCTTCAATCAGCAGTCACTACTTTATTTCTTTCTTGTCTATGGTCATTGTCTAAAGTAGAAAAATCAGTCCTGTGATTCCTGTCCAATTAAATCACACATAGCAAGTAAATCACATCATTCTGAACAACCTCAAGACATGGGCGCTTTATAAATGCAGCAAACCTTTTGGAAACATTGAAAACCTTTTGGAAACATCCAAAACCTTTACGCGCAATGAACCACAGACTTTTTATAGACTGCATGTCACTGAAAATGATGGATGTCGACTGTATGATGACTGAAATCACCAAACAGCCTTAAACAACCACTAAATGGAACAAATGAAAAATGGAAGGAAGGGCCAAATAAAAGGAAGGACCGAACAAGGAATGGAAGGAAGGATCGAAGAACCAAATAAATGAAGGAAGGATTCAAGGAAGGACTGAACAATCTAAGGAAGGAAAGAAGGAATGAACGAACGAATGAACAAAGGACCTAATGAATGAAGGAACAAAAATATGAAAAAACGAATGAGCGAACAAATGAAGGGAGGAAAAAAGGAAGGACCAAACGAATGAAGGAAGAATTAAAGGAAGGACTGAACAAACTAAGGAAGGAAAGACATGTTTGTGGACATGTTTATACGCATTACTACTGAGACATGTTAATACGACCATGTCCATTAATATCGGTGGGTGGGTAAACTGCACTACCTCATCACGTTGTGGTGGACTTCAAGATCACTGGGATTTGGATCTTATTTTAACGCCAGAGAATTAGTTGTGTTTGTTGTGTTTATATCGTTCTAATATAACTGTGGACACACTCTACTACACACAGTTCTGTTCAAACAGCTTCCAAAAGTGATGCCCCTTTAAGACCCCGTGGACACCCTGATATCCCTAGTGTGTGTGTGTGTGTATTTGTATACTGACATGGTTCTGGTAAAACTGCTGCCACTCTGCTGTGCTGCAGTATATGTGCAGGTCCTGGGCGAAGGATTGGCTGCCGTTGGTTGCGGGCAGGTTTGGCAGCTTCTCCTGCAGGGTGGTGCGGTCTGCATGCTGGTCCAGCAGCGCTCGGACGATGGGAACCAGTGGAGTCAGTAAAGCCTCAGCGCTCGGGTCTGAACCAGAGTTTGCGGGACAAAGCGGTGCACCAAGACGACCCAGAAGAAAACACACTTCCTCCCAAGACAGACACAAGACGGTCTGCAGCAAAATGTGAAGCTTCAAACACGCCATCTCGCACACCTGAGAGAGAAAAAAAAAACAGCAGAAGAAAAACTTTATGGTCAAGGTTTTAGTGTTACTTAAGTGTTTCTTCTTGATAAACGTTTATTAATTAATGATTTTTAAAAGCTTTTTCAGCACTCAGAATGGCGTAATCATATTGTACAATTTTCAATAGTATTTACTATGCTATACTCTATTATACTACCTTACTACATACTACAAAGTATTTAATGTGCCAATGTGATGCTGTTTGTACAATAATATAGAAAAGTATATTCTTTATTTACTATATTTAAAGTTTTTACAATAGAAATTAATGTGATGAAGGATATAGTACCATATCCTATATTATACAACATCATAAAGCACAGTTCATTCAATCATTCATTCATTCATTCATTTTCGTTTCAGCTTAGTCCCTTTATTAATCCGGGGTCGCCGCAGCGGAATGAACCGCCAACTTATCCAGCATCTGTTTTATGCAGCGGATGCCCTTCCAGCTGCAACCCATCTCTGGGAAACATCCATACACACTCATTCGCACTCATACACTACAATTTAGCCTACCCAATTCACCTATACCACATGTCTTTGGACTTGTGGGGGAAACCGAAGCACCCGGAGGAAACCCACGCAACCACGGAGAGAACATGCAAACTCCACACAGAAATGCCAACTGACCCAGCCGAGGCTCGAACCAGCGACCTTCTTGCTTTGAGGCAAACATGCTACTCACTACGGCACCGTGGCGCCCTCATACAGCACAGTATATAATATAAAGATTTGAATGGATACAGTACACACTACTATATATAATATCATTAATACATTATATACAGTCAAGCTCGAAATTATTCATACATTGGGTAGGAATAATTTTGAGCCTGATTCTATATAACACTATAAACATATTTAGTATATATTATATTAAGTATAACTCTATATATTAAACAGTAATATTCTATCATATTTAATGTAAAACAGATTAATACACTTATTGTAATTATTTATTCAGTGTTTCAGCAGTTTTTTTTGTAGTTTTATGATACATAACTGATACATTCCTTTTAGTTTTCATGTCTAAACATATTTTAGCTTTAATTCAATTTCACTACTTATTTTAGATTTCTTGAATTTCAGCTGTTTTATTTAAATCATATAATTAAAAAGATTATCATATAAAAAGTTATTTCATTTTTAAAGTTTAATCATGGAATAATTATAAAAATGCTTTATCAATATGTTAGTGTGTCATTCATATATTGAATTAACATTTAAAATGTTCAGTTTTCTTTTTCATTTTTTTTAACAGTTTTTATACCTGTCATTTGTTTGCAAGCTTTAGTTTTTCTTCTTTTGAATATGTTTATTTACCTTTAATTTTATTTCATTTTTAGTAGATGCTGAAGTAGCCTTCCTCAAACTTATGTTATTTCAGTTGGCTCCAAAGGCAAGCTTTTTTTTGTGGTAAATGCAAAATATGACTTATTAATGTATTATTATACAGTATATTGCACTCTATTATATTTTTTAAAAATACTAGCCATTATAAAGTATATACTGCATGCTATGTAGCAAACAGTACTCTAACGCCCCATTCACACGAGGCTTCAGCGTCAACGCTTGACAGAGGGCATGTCTGAAGTTGGGGCTGACGCGACCGTCATAGCAGCGTCAGCCAATGAAATTAGTCAACAATTGGCTACCGTCTGAGCTGGTGTATTTGCATACAGCTATCTGATTGGCTGACGCTTCCATCGGCGCCTGAAAAGTTGAGAAAGTCCCAACTTCTGCTGCGAGCAACGCCACTGAAGCGGCACCGATGGATCCACAATGCAGTTCGGCAATGCCTGACGTCACCCATTCAAAGTGAATGGGAAGCATTGATGCTGACGCCCCGTGCGAATGGGGCGTAATCGAAGGGTTGCCAACCTTTTCAGCCGGCCACCCCCCTCAAAATAGCAATAACAGTGACTCACGACCCCAAATATCCTCTGAGGTGGTTATAAATATATAAACCTTGCACACAACAGCGCACACAAGAGGCCCAAGTCTATTCATCGTTTAAATGCGAGTGCCGTAAATGTGACAGAAAGTATAACTGGATGCCATGAAATCAATCTGCTGCATGTGACACTATTGCTGTCTCTTTTATATAACGTAATCACCCTAGGAATGGCAAAAAAATAAAAATAATAATAAAATAAAATAAGGGGCAACACAGTGGCGCAGTAGGTAGTGCTGTCGCCTCACAGCAAGAAGGTCGCTGGTTCAAGCCTCGGCTGAGTCAGTTGGCGTTTCTGTGTGGAGTTTGTATGTTCTCCCCGTGGTTGCGTGGGTTTCCTCCGGGTGCTCCGGTTTCCCCCACAGTCCCAAGATATGCGGTACATGTGAATTAGGTAAGCTAAATTGTCCATAGTGTATGTGTGTGAATGAGAATGTATGGATGTTTCCCAGAGATGGGTTGCAGCTGGAAGGGCATCCGCTGCTTAAAACAAATGCTGGATAAGTTGGCGGTTCATTCTGCTGTGGTGACCCCGGATTAATAAAGGGACTGAGCCGAAAAGAAAATGAATAAATGAATTAAAATAAAATCTAAATCAAAGGGCTTATGGCTTTTTATTTGCATGTTTTTTAATGTAACTATTACCTATATATTTTTTTTCTTCTGTATTGATAAAATATGTTAATTCTCATAGTTTAATAAAATGAATACGATTTTTGGAAATCACCAAGCAACCCTTCCTCATCGTCTCGCGACTCCCACTTTGGATACCACTGCTCTAATACACTATTATTCCATTAGAATTTAATGTAGTGCATCGGAGTGGCCTTCGCCGTATACAATAGAGAATTGTGTACAGGATATTGTGTCGCACAATGCCTTTTATTTGACTTTCCATCATAAATAAACTGCAATTATTGACATTTTTTCTCAATATTTGATCACATTTCAAAAAATGAATTCACATTAAATGATTTTAAAATTCATGCAACAATATACTCAGTTACCACTTCAAATTTTTATCATTGCATGAAGCACAGCATATTTGCTGTAGCACACGCAGCACAAGATGCAGTAAGCAGTAAGCTATTATTCCTTGATTTACACCAACAATATCTGAATATCTGAAATCATGTTATAACGTCATGAATCTTTGACTGACGTTGCACACTGAGTCATGTTCCCTTGTTAGTCTGGTTTATCCACTCATGGTAGCCTCTTGTCTTTGTGTAGGGTTATTTCTGAAATGCAGCTTTCACTGTGAGTGCCACTTGGCTGTCTGAGAATATTATAGAGTTCCTGTGAGCACAGCAAATATTCATGTGAGCTCATCTCCCGAGGAACTTTATTTATACTCCAATGGATGCATTTATGAATTATACTAATAAATAAAGCTAGTTTTAACCCACTGTTAACATTTTGTTTTTTGCTATTACCAATAATTACTGTAAGAATGCTGCTAGCACTATCATGAATGAATATGTTTCCAGCTTAGCTAACATGACGCTATCTTAAATGAACATGCTGTAAGCATGTTTAATGTTAATAACATTAGCTAATTAGCATTTCATGCTCATGTATCTTACATTTTATGACATGGCCAATATGTTTTAACAAGCTGCTAGCATTTTGTAACCCACAGCTGACATTACAGGTAACTACTGCTAGCGCATTTAAGCATGTTTTAAGAATAAGCTTTTTGCTATTATATTTAGCTTTTAGCTCTATTTAAACAATCAATGCAATAAAAAGATTTCTGCGAATGTTTGATCACAAACAAACAAGTATTAACTTTATAGTCACGATTTAGTGATGTGTGAAAAAAACAACAACTTTAATATGCTTTTTTAAAAACTGGATCCAAATCAAGGCTATGTCTTTAATCAAATAAAATTATAATTAAAAAATACAGCTGCACGATAAAATTGAACCCAATTGTTCTTTGTTATCACATCATTCATTCATTCATTCATTTTCTTGTCGGCTTAGTCCCTTTATTAATCCGGGGTCGCCACAGCAGAATCAACCGCCAACTTATCCAGCATATTTTTACGCAGCGGATGCCCTTCCAGCCGCAACCCATCTCTGGGAAACATCCACACACACACATTCACACTCATACACCATACGGACAATTTAGCCTACCCAATTCACCTGTACCACATGTCTTTGGACTTGTGGGGGAAACCGGAGCACCCGGAGGAAACCCACGCAACCACAGGGAGAACATGCAAACTCCACACTGAAATGCCAACTGACCCAGCCGGGGCTCGAACCAGCGATCGTCTTGCTGTGAGGCGAACGTGCTACTCACTAAGCCACCGTGGCGCCCCTATCACATCATTACATTTATTATAATTATAAATGTTGGTAAGAGCTGATCTAAAACCCGCTCCACATTTTTTAAACACTATACCACATGGTAATCTTAAATGCGGGAATTGTTTACAATGTAACTTCACATATAAAACGTCAACTTTCACACATCCCCATACAGTGAAAAAGTTCAACATTCGAGGCACTATTTCGTGCAAGACCGTGAGCGTTATCTATATGTTGTGGTGCCCGTGTGGTTTATGTTATGTAGGTAAGACGTATATATTATACTTTTTAAATATGCAGGTTGTAGTGCAAAGGGTTTATGATTTACTATAACTACGTCATTATTCTAATTATTTACTTATGGTCTCTAATGAGTTGGCAGCTCGTTCATTAACAGAAAATTGCTTACGTATACTTTGTCACAAAGATAGGATGGACAGAAGAAAAATATCATTCAATCATTTTCTTTTTGGTTTAGTGCTTTTATTAATCTGCGGTTGAAAAAAAATATTATTTTAACAAATGTATTCTTTTAATAAATCTGTTTTGTGCAAATGCACCGAAATATCTTAGCCATATTTACTGAGAAATGGATAAAAATATTCATTTTCAAAATGGGGTGTACTCATTTATGTTGAGCACTGTATGTTTCTCAGGGTGCTTTCACACTTGGTTCAATTGCCTGGACCGTACCCAAGTTCGATTGTCCCCCCTTGCCACCTTCTCAGTTGGTTTGTGTTCACACTGTCGTTTTTCCTTCTGAACCCCGGTACTCTTGCATCATCAAGCCACTGTTTTGTGTACGGCTGTTGCCAGGTAACGGACACGAAAGCAAAGCGCCAAAATGGAAAGACGTCCCCACTCCGCACATCGCGGTCGTTTCGCTTTTACTGAACCTTTTGGTTTTGGACATACAGAAAGCGACTCGCGTCTATCTGCCGCAAAAATAATATAAACGTTCAGAACATCACGCTATTTCTGCAGAAGCTGTTTTTGGAGGAGACAAGCAGACATTATCACTGTTTGTACTGGGTCAGGGTTTGTCGTCAAGGTAGGTGACACACACAGACATACACACACGACTGAACGTTATGTAAACTAAAGTTTGTTGTACAGTTGGCGGTTCACTTCCGGCTTTTGGTACGATTGCATTCATACTACAAGTGAACCGTACCAGAGTTCACATGAACCGTACCCCAGACCACCTCTTTCAGGCAGACTTGAGTACGATTCATGGTGCGCACCCGAGTTCAGAAGACGTGTTCACACTAGCTAAAGGTACCATACTTTGACGTCAAACGAACCCGGGTGCAGACCTTTAGTCATTTGATATGATCTAATTAGAGCTTTGGATGGGTTTGTGTAAGTCTGGAGGTGTCTGACTTAAAAACAAACACATACACATCCATTTATGGACAACTACACTCCGGTGGAATGAAGTGTAATAAAAATAGCATTTTAAAAACTGAAAGGTGTATCTAATAATCTTGAACATGGCACAAAAATAAATCAGTGCATTTTCAAGTCTGCACCTGTAACAGGGAGTATAGAGTTGTGCAATTTCAAAACCATGAGTTATTTTTATTTAGTTGTGTTTGACATTTTCAGTCAATCCTACATAATCAGCTAATAAAATCCCATTTGTAAATGTCAAAAAGCAAGAATGTTATAGGACAGCCCTGGGTTATTTCTTAGGACGAATCTGTTTGCGTGTACCTGTGGGTTCTGCTGCTGCTGAATGTATCCAGTAATGATACGCAGGCCGATCAGAGACATCTCTTTGAGCTCAGCGGAGCCTGCTGACCCGGGGTTTGTGTGCCACGCCTTCAGCCTGTCCAGCAGATTTACCACCCCCTCAAAGATCTGAAACAAACACACACACACACTTCTATACACCTTCACATATAAACAAACTGCACACAGCCTGCCTATATACTATAAACTGCTTTGAAAGCAAAAAGGAAATCAAGAAAGGAAGAAAAAAAACCATTGAAAAAAAAGCAAATTAGCAAGAAAGAAAAAAAAGAAAGAAGAAAGGAAGACAGAAAGTAAGAAAGAAAATAGTTTATTACACATAGCAGGCACATATTGTACTAAGAGTAACTCTTAATAATGTAATTATGTAGTTTTTATCATGAAGTAATTTGCTATTATGTTGCTAAAACCTTTTATATTGTTTAAAGTCCATCTGAAGTCAAAATTTGCAATGTTTATTTTGCTAGCACTTTAACACTGAATAAAATGAACATGAAATTTACAGTATTGATACTGCTTATGATGTCCCATGATACCATCATTGTCGTTGTTAATGAGTTGTTAATGAGTTCTTGTATAGTTGTCGGACCTTGCTCAAGACAGACATACAGACAGACAGTCAGACAGACAGACAGACATACAGACAGACAGATAGATAGACAGACAGACAGAGATAGATAGCTAGATAGCTAGAGAGATAGATAGATAGACAGACAGACAGAGAGAGAGACAGACAGACAGACAGACAAACAGGTAGGTAGATAGGTAGACAGACAGACAGACAAACAGACAGACAGACAGAGATAGATAGATAAATAGACAGACAGACAGACAGACAGACAGACAGACAGACAGACAGACAGAGAGAGAGAGACAGAAAGACAAACAGGTAGGTAGATAGATAGATAGATAGATAGATAGATAGATAGATAGATAGATAGATAGATAGACAGACAGACAGACAGACAGACAGACAGACAGACAGACAGACAGACAGACAAACAGGTAGGTAGATAGGTACACAGACAGACAGACAGAAAGACAGACAGCCAGGTAGATAGGTAGATGGGTAGATAGGTAGATAGACAGACAGACAGACAGCACTGGCTGCCAGATATGTGTGGATGTGCCACAGCCTGAGAGACAGTAGATAAACCCATTTATGTATGTGTATGCGTGTGTCATGTATTGTATATGCTTCCCTACTGTCTACCACAGTGACCCTTTGTCTGCATGTGTGTGTGTTTAGATGTTAAACACTGTGGTCTGAAATGTTCAAGTTTTTTATTTCTTACATTGCTTATTTTCATATTTCTTGATGTTCTTGTAGTTTATATTTGTCCTACTTCAAGCTTTGGCAATATTGTATCATTTACATTCATGCCAATAAAGCACTTCTGAATTGAATTGAATTGAATTTATAGATAGTAGGGATGTACTGAAAATTGAAAACTCCAGGAAAAACTCCTTTTGCACTTGGCCAAAACCTAAAATGCTTCATAAAGATTGTTTAAAAACAAACATTTATGGACAGTAAATGAGTCGAGAGTCACAATTTTGAATAAGAAATGCCCTCTCGGCGTGCTATTGGAGCAGACTTTGCTTTTTAGGTGAGATTGTGTGGTTCATGCATAAACGAGTACTTGAGTGAAATATCCACAGAGTGGATATTGAACTTTTACCATGATGAGCGAGCAAGCTAGTCGACAATGTGCTCTGCTGCTCCTGTTTACTGGTCAGTGCAGCAACAGCTCTTGTGTGACACAGGCCATAGAAATTAATGGGTTTCATAGCACAGTGCTTTCAATGTCTGGCTTTTTTGGTAAATAAACAAAAACTGTTGCAAAGCTAACAGACAGACAGACAGACAGGTGGGAAGGTAGGTAGGTAAATAGATACATAGATACTGTAGATAGACAGACAGATAGAGAGATAAACAGGCAGACAGACAGACAGACAGACAGACAGACAGACAGACAGACAGACAGACAGACAGACAGACAGACAGACAGACAGACAGACAGACAGACAGACAGATAGATAGATAGATAGATAGATAGATAGATAGATAGATAGATAGATAGATAGATAGATAGATAGATAGATAGATAGATAGATAGACAGACAGACGGATGGGCGGGCAGACAGACAAACAGACAGACATCCATCATTCCCCACCTTCTCACTCCATAGTGTATGATTGCAAGTGCCCTCAGCGAATAGGAAGTCCTGGAGCAGTCTAAGAAGGCGGAGCAGGGAAGGCACATGGGGCAAAGACACACCCTGAGAGTCCCTCAGATCTGACAGCGACGACTCCAGCATCATCTCCAACAGGCTACGACACACATCACACACATGATGGATTTCGTACACACCGACTAGCTTATTATGTTTGCTTGCAGGCACAAAACAAAGAGATTACAATGTCTTGAACAAGTCCACAGACAGGCACACCCTGAGACTTGAAGTAAAACAAGCTGCAATACTGGTGATGCAATACTGGAGCCACACAAAAGAAAAAAGCAACAGCCCAGTAGTGCAAAGAACTTCTGCCCTCCAAAGATCCCCACCCTGCCCTCGTCTGAACCAAAGGAATCCAGAAAACACTTTAATCTACAGTCCCTCCCTTCAGGCTCTGATCTCTACTGGATTTCAGCTGTTCCCATAATGAGAGAGTTTGCAACTTAAATTAAGCTTTACAAAGGACAAAATGAAAAAAAATCTTCACTGCAATCAGTAGTATTATTGCTAGGCTGTTGATTATGGTCGTTAAGGGCTTAGCTTAATGGTCCATGTCAAAAATGTTCGACCCCTTTTGACTCCTTTTCTGCCTGGTATTAAGACGTGCTCTCAATGACCCAGTCATATGGTCAGTTGAGGCATATTATCATTATCAACTGGTATTTATATGTGTTCAAATGTGTATCCTGTGTAAAACTTGTGCTCAGAAACCTTTCCTTCTAATTTCTGTCATGCTCTGCATTACTTTCAAGGGAGTTTTCAGTATGACACTGTACTACTGAATGAGCAAACTCCTTACATGCTAAACTAGAAGTTAATCAATACAGTCATTATTCTCCATCCTGTTTTGTTCTTGGCTAACATGTCTTACTGTAAGTATCTTACTAGCATTTTTTAACAAACGGCTAACCTGTTGTAGCATGTTTCTAGCACACTTAACGTGTTAGTAGCATGTTTTAACACGACTAGCATGTTTTGAAATGTTTGTAATATTAATTAGCAATGCTGCTAGCACGTTTACCAGTTTGCTGTCTTGAAATAACTAATTTCCAGCATACCTTGCTAACATGACCTAACATGTTGCTACCCTTTTTAGCAAATTTAACAAGACAAAGTCATGCAAGTTCATCTTTATTTTTTTTCTTTTCCAATTAACTTAATCTCTTAACTCAATGTGTTACTGAAGTTCAGATTATTTATGAGGCAAAATAAATAGTTACTTGTAGATTATAAACATCTGATAAATTCATTCAATTTCAATCTTCACAGTTTAAATCAGGATAAAAGTATCTTTATTTAATTTTAGGATAGAAACTAAAATACATTGCTGGTTTTTCTGGATCCAAAGCATTAAAGTTTCATGCTTCTGACCTGCGTTTGATGTCGTCAGGTGGCCGCACCAGCTGGCAGGATGACCCAAGCTTGGTGAGGACAGAAAACACCTGACCTCTTTCCCTCCATATCACATCTTCAGACCCCTCAGTGCCAATCCACAGCACAGAGAAAACGATGTTCGTCAGCAAATTACACAACTCCTCCTCTGGAGCCTAAACAGGGGGAGAGAGAGAGCGGTTCTTAGATATTTACACTATCAAAGTTTCACAAAGTGTAAATAACAGAGCCATGATTTCTTTTCAATAGCCACTTTTCCAGGTATGTGAGATTTACTGGATATGGAATACAGGTAAGAATTGCCTTTGGTTGGATTAAATATTATATACAAATTGTCATAGAGTATCATTTTCTAAACTGACATCACTTTACACATTTGGCAACACTGGTTCTTCCACTAGATATACTACTACTACTACTACTACTAATACTAATAATAATATTAATATCTATTATATATTAATGTGCTAATATCAACGCAACATAAACTTACACATACTGTACATACATAATAGAATTATACTTGTATGTATAACACTAAACTTTAAATCACACTTGTACAACACTAAACTTTAAATCACACTTTATTTTTAAGAAACCATTTTTTTATTGTTAATGAACAATTAACTACGACTTTAAGCTCAATAAACTCCCAATTTGCTGCTTTTTAATGGTTTTTAAGGTAGCATTTGGGATAGGTGTTGGATACGATTAGGGGTGTAGTAAAAGATCATGCAGAATATGTAATTTATAAGCACCAATAGACAACCAATATCTTACAAATAGACAGGTAATAAGCCACTAGTTATAAGTGATGATTGGTCCCAATACTAGTCACTAGTCTTAAGCATTTAGTTTTATAAATTTAATTTTATTATATTTGCCATGTGAAAGTCTATTATGTTTATCAGAATGAAACATTTGCTTTAGACATTTAAATTCATTGACTTTCATTATTTACGTTCTGCTTTTGAGATTAATTATTTACCTTCAAAGAGCAATAAAAAAGCTGAAGTGATATAAAAGTTCGGTCCCACTTTATATTAAGTGTCCTTAACTACTATGTACTTGCATCAAAAAATAAATACAATGTACTTACTGTGTTTACAACGTATTTGAAAACACTTGTGGTGCTCTTGAGTTGGGATAGGGGTAGGGTTAAGGACAAGTTTGGTGGTATGTGTAGGTTTAAGGGTGGGTTAAGGTGTAAGTGATGGTTAACAGTGTATTTACAAATAGTGCGATAACACGATATTTGATGGTGGACAATCAAAAAAACTGCATGATCCACTTTTTCAGAAAAATCATTGTATTACCATATATAGTGCAGTGTTTCAGCTACATTTATTCTTCCACAGTGGGGCGCCACATCAAAATTCATCTCCCCACGGCTACATTAGCTTCTCATTCAAAACATTCAGTCGTCCGTTGTTGTTTTTTTTTATGGCGGGTTATAATCGCACCAAAACGTAATAAAAGGTAATTTAACTATAACAGCGCAAACTTTTTTGTAACTGTAGTAGTGCTGTGCGTCATTTGTTTAACCCTTTAAGGTTACATGTTGACTGACAGACTGGTTGACAGGGCTGCATGACGCATGAGGCCAGCATACAGGCGCAGCTTTCAGTTAAGATGAACAGTTTTCATAATTATACTTAATAGATAAAGGTCTGTGGTTCTGCATACAATGACTTTATCTTGCTGTAGTTTATAGCTGCTTCACTTTACTTCAGGACGTATTAACGCCGCTCAAGCAAGAGACCCGCATGCTCACATAAATGCCTGGTATGATAGACGATAATATGAATTTAAGCGAGGTTAATAGTACAATCGGCTAATCATTGCATCTCTATTAACAATATCAGTGCATTGTACAAAAGGCCTTTTCTACACATATCCAAATGTTTTCGGCTGCCCTCACCACTGGCTTAATATCAGGTGATTCACGATCTGCGCAGCCTTCAACTGCAGCTCGTTCTGTATTGAACAGACGGACGTCACTTCATACCTATAGTTTTTCGACTTAAATTTAAATTTATTAAATTTGCACTTGATTAAAATATTTTTAAACATACATGCTAAGAGTATATTTTTATACGGGGACATTAGTTTGGTTGTATTGTACCTTTGTAATTTGCAAAATAGTCTTAAAAAAATGACAAAAAAAATCGGGATAAAAATCGTGAATCGGGATTTCCCCAGAAAAAATCATGATATAATATTTTTTCCATATCGCCCACCCCTGTTTACAAATGTAATTATAGAAATTAATTACAGATGTAATTACATACAGGTATTTAATCAAGCATAAGTACGATGTAAAAACATGTATTTACACAATAAGTACATTGTAACGAATTATTAATTTCGGTGTAAGTACATATTAGTTAAGGCCACTTAATATAAAGTGGGACCAAAAGTTCTAAATTGACAGAATACTTGTGATAAGTATGATTATCATTTTAACCATTATTACATGGCTCTGCTTTTTATGAACATTTTAAGAGACCTTGAAATCCTCTTGGAAGTTTGCCAGAAGTCCCTAGTTAAGAACCACTGTTCCTAAAAGATTTTAAGCCCCACATGCTATTGATCTACAGTTCTTAAGGTGTTCAGGACCATGATGAGTGATTGAGTGAGCAGGTACCTGTGGATTGGATGTATTGGAGATTGTGTCTGTGGGTGGTTCAGTGTTGTAGCTTGTGTCGTCCAGAACATTGGACAGACTGGAGCTCTTGCGGGGTCTCATGCCTAGGAAGGTCTTATTGTGCTCTAGAGGAGAGGGGGTCTCTGGCTGGCTACCCAAGGGGGTCTGGGGTCCTTTCTGGATGTTTAATTCCAGCTCAAAGGGTGAGCCAAACGGTGAGAGGGGCTGATACACGGCTTCATCTTCCTCCGGCAGGCGAGAAGATGGTGGAAAGTCCACAGTGTTGGACAAGGTGGACGAATGACTGCTTTGGTCTCCGGAGTCAAATGGCTTAAAGTGGAGGGAATCATTCTTGATGGTTGATGGAGGAGACTGGGAGAGGTCAGAATAGCCTTCAGAAGCATCCTGAGTTTCTCCTTCCTCCTCCTCGTACTCTTCTTCGTGGCGGGCAGCGAGGGAGATGTAGACGTTCTGCCGAACATCCTCTGCCACGCTGTCCTCTCGACGAAAGACGGGTCTGGAAAGGACCGGGTCCAGCGAGGAGTTGGGGCTGGATAAAGAATTGGACTGGCTGCGAACACGAGACTCGTATGATTCTTTGACATAGAGCTTGGTGAGAACATCCTGCCAGCCTGACTGATGAGCGAGCTGCTTCACATACTCTTCATTGCAGTGGATCAAGCAGAAGAGCTGCAGGGATAAAAGAGATGAACAGAAATGACTGGTTCATTTCCTGAGGATATACCATTGGAGGAATTAATGTTTCAACACATTCTGTAGGATTAAAAATGGGATTTGCCTTGCATTTTAAGGTTTTCAAACAAGCATTATTTAGCATTTTACAAGTGAGCGTATATTTTCAGACAATTATTTGTCATCAGTATCCCCACGCAGCCCCCATTTATTATCAGAACACAAATATTTTAGATGAAATGCGATTTCTCAGAGCATAGTTCTTTTGTTTAACTAGCACTTCTTGCGTGTATTGCCTTTTCTTGTTCAGATTAGTTCAGATTATTCATGAGGCAAAATAAATAGTTACTTGTAGATTATAAACATCTGATAAGTTCATTCAATTTCAATCTTCACAATTTAAATCAGTACAAACGTGTCTTCATGTAATTTTAAGATAGAAAATGAAATAAGTTGCTGGTACTTCTCAGTTGTTGTGTGCTTGTATCGTTGAATGCCTCCTCAATTGTAAGGCGCTTTGGACAAAAGCATCTGCTAAATGACTAAATGTAAATGCAATGTAAATGAGAGCTCCCTCATCATCCAGCAATGGTCCAGAGACATGCAAAGTACAGAAAAGGAAACAAAAACATTTTCTAAACACTCTATGTGACTTCAGGGGTTCATCTGCAATCAAACTGTAGCTCCAAAAACGCTTTTGTGTGCTAAATAAAACTGTAAATATGACTTTGTTTTGCTTATGTTTTCTCTTCATCATGTCATCACAGTGGGTGTTTACTATGTACAATACAATGTATTGGCATTAGAGTCAACAGTGCAACATGCTAGCATCAAATTCCTTGTAGTTATCATGCAGCATTATGTAATGTGGGAGATATTGGCAAATAAAATAGTTATTAAAGTTATTTTGGTGTATAAAATTGTTCATGGAGCTTCGCATGATTACAGTTGAACCACTGAAGTCACATGGAATGTTTTGACAAAGTCTTGGCTTCCTTTTCTGAATATTTCGTAACCTTTTCTGTCTAGGGAGGATGAGGGAGCTCTCGGATTTCTTTTAAAATATCCTAATCTGTGTTCAGATGATTACAAAGATCTCAGTGGATTGACACAACACAAGTGTGAGTAATTAACAGAATTTAGATTTTTGGGTTGACAAATTCTTTAATAATCCATCACTCACCTTGCGAACGATTTCTAGTCGAGCACTGAGGTCGGCACGATGGGACAAGTACACCACTGCCAACAAGTCTTTAAAACTAGGAGTGGGATCTGCAACAAACAGACAACAATACAGAACTGTCACCTACTAATGAGGAACTACAGAGCAAAGCACTGGCAATAAAGATTAAATTCCTGAAAAATTCCAGTAATTTTATGTGAAATTCAAACAGCTTCAACACACAGTTGCGAAAATGGCTCAAATTCAGATTTTATTTGTCACATACAGAGTCATAAACAGTTCGATATGCAGTAAAATGCTTATACAACCACCCCAAAATAAAAAACAAACAAACAAAAAAAACAATCTAAATTATGATTATGGTGTATAATAATACTGTAAGTAACAACACAGATAATTTTAGATATAGAAATAATAGTTATAGCTATAGAAAATATTTACAACTTTCGATATGAAGCACATAGCTATAGAAAATAAAATAAATTATTTAAAAAATATTAGCTATACAAATAAATGTAGAAAACTTAAATCGTTTCTAATAAAGTGCCTGGTTCATAGATAGGAAAGAATATATCCAACAGGTGGTTTGTCAAGCCCCCTCACCTACGTGGAGGACACTCAATCTAAAATTAAAATGGTTTAAATTGGTCATATGGATTTGCTACACTGACCAACAGAAAGATGGTTTGAAGGTGACTTTCTGTGTGATCCATGCTTTGTAGACGAATTACCAGCCTACGTCACACATGATGTCACACGGGTCCCTGGCTGCAAAAAAGACCGTTTGCAATAGCAAACATGTCGTGTTGTGTGGTAGGATGCTAAATTCGAAGTCTAAAAATAGAAAACTTAACTTTTACCGTACACCACACTGCTTTTAATGCCAACCGCAGACGTCTTTGGCTAAAAAGGAGCTGAATGAAGTGACGACCTAATTAAAAATGCTCGACTCTGCAGTTCTCATTTCATAGCAAGTAAGTTTACGCTATGCTGAATCATACACATTACTTGTTTTTGATTGCAGCAATGATTTCAGCAAAAACAGTTAAATATGGTTCATTAAACTGCGGACACTGAATGCTAATAATGAAACGTAAACATGTACGTTCACATACCCAGACATACAGGTGCAGTTCGCTGTCAGAATGCAGTTGTTTTGCTTGTTGAAGATTACCCAGGCCTTGTACAGCTCCTTCTTCGCTCCTTGTCTTTGGCTAGGCAGAATCTCGGTTTTTAGCACTACATAGTTTTGAATCTGGTAATCATGGAGCATTATTTCTTGTACATGACCACACAGAACAAAATTGTAGGCATTCAAAGACTTGTAGGCCTTTAACTTCTCTCTTGTAAAATCACTTGGAGTTTCAATGAGATAGTTGTATTTTTCGGGCTGCATGCTTGACCATTTCGTCTTATCCAATATCCATTGGGAGGGTGCTGCTATCGCAAATGGACGCCGCTCACTTTAACGTTAATTTTGCCGAATAACTGTGCTTATCACTGGGTGACAAGCTGTTATAATACGCTGAAAGCATTATGTAAATAAAATGTAATCAATATAACTTATTTCTAATACAATAACAAACTTAGTACTACATCGGATGCCATTCCCTCGCTGAAAATGCTAGCGCTCCCAGTTTTTTCTGCAACCTCCCTGTGTGCACATCCTGAATGTTTCCAAACATGGCAATTCATCTTTACATAAATACGCTACTGATAGAAAAAACAACCCTTTTTTCAGAGAAAATATATCTGAATTTAACTTACCTGTGGCGAGCACCTGCTCGTACAAACAGCGCACTGTAGTCATTGTGATAGGGACATCGCCAAAAGAGCAGACAAGCCCAAGGTAGCCAGAGTCCTTGAGTTTGATGAGCTGTTTGTTGCGATCATGTACACGCTCACTCTTCAGAACTTTATACATGACCTACAGAAAAGTCAGACAAATATGTTTACCTCATATTTAAAAGCATCGTTTTGCTTTCAGCAGCCATTAATTGCCGGGTTTGTTCTCACCCTGAATAATCTCTCTCGAGCCTCATCACCATAGTTGGTTTTGAGCAGCAAATAGTAGAGCTGCTCGACCCTTCGCTCTAGAAGTACTGTCACCACCTGCTCACGTGGAGGAGGAGAACTCTTCAAGATGGTGTGCAACACATCTAGAACACTGATCACCTACAGAGACAGAGAGCATTCAGTCAACAACTAGCAAACTCTAGTTGTACCCCAATAAAACGAATTAGGTATTCTTAAAATAAGACATTCTACACTGTAAAAAATAAAAAGTTGAGTTAACTTAATTTTAAAGCAACCGACAGCAAAGATATTTTGAGTTTATTAAGCTTCAGTGTTTGAAGTTGTGCCAAATTCATTTTTTAAGTTGACTGAAAAGGCTGGTTTAAGTCACATATACTTTATGGAATAATTGGCACAACTTCAAACACTACAGCTTGACAAACTCAAAATTTCTCAAAATTTAATAATCATTAATAATAGTAATTCCTTACATTTATATAACGCTTTTCTAGACACTCAAAGCACTTTACTCAATGGGGGGATCTCCTCATCCACCACCAGTGTGCAGCATCCACCTGGATGACGTGACGCAGCCATATTACCAGACCGCACACCACACAACAGCTGATTGGTGGAGAGGAGACAGAGTGATGAAGCCAATTATGATATGGGGATGGTTAGGAGGCCATGATGGACAGAGGCCAATGGGCAGATCTGGCCAGGATGCCGGGGTTAAACCCCTACTCTTTTCATCCTGGGATTTTTAATGACCACAGGGAGTCAGGACCTCAGTTTAAGGTCTCATCCGAAAGACAGCACTCACTGAGCAGTATAGAGTCCCCTTCACTATACTAAGCCGTTAGGACCTACAAAGACCGCAGGTTGAGCGCCCCCTGTTGGCCTCACTAACACCACTTCCGGCAGCAACCAAGCTTTCCCATGTGGTCTCCCATCTAGGTACTGACTGGGCGCAGCCCTGCTTAGCTTCAGTGGGGGACCCTGTGAGAGTTGCAGAGAGCTAGCTGCCGGCGATACGGAGAAATCAAAATTTAAAGTCTCCTCAACTTAATTTTTTACTTTCATTGAACAAACAGTTCCAAACACGTAGTTAAATCATTTTTATGAGTAAATTCAACTCTGAGTTTAAAAATATGTCCACCTAACTTACAATTTTTAAACGAAATTAACAATTTGTAAGTTGGATTTTTTACAGGGGACATATTTAATGCATTCATCTCATTTGTTTAATACATATACTGTACATATACGTATTTTCACTGTCACACATGACAAATAATACTGCAGTAAAGGCTTAAAAATGTCTTTATCTTCCATGGACCTCTTGTTATAAAAACCAATGACATGCACCAAATAAGTTTTTGTCTCAGATTTTTAAACATATTTAACTTTTGTTGTGCTTTGGTGTGACACTACTGTTTACTGACATATGCTAGTACAGTGGTTCTCAAACTGTGGTAAACGTACCACTAGTGGTACACAAGCTTCCTTCTATTGGTACGCGGAGGAATCTCTTAATAATTAAAGTAAAATAAATGAACACACTTTTAACCCTTTGACGCATACGATAACACTGATGCGATCAGTGAATTCATTTTAATAGGCTAAACCTTTTATTTAAGTGGCTGACAATAATAAATCTTCTTAATTAGAAGAATTAATCTGCCTTGTTTTGATCTGTGCAGTGTTGTAGCTGCTTCATCAGGCCTATTATGCTACTGTACTTCAACACCGGTTATTATGGTGGATTCTTGTAGAGATACTGGTACTTGGTGAAAAAAGCACTGTGTTAGTATGTCCTATATGTTATGGAGAAAAAAAATATTATTCATTATTTCATAAATAGCACAATATGAAGATAAGTGTACAACAATGAAGATAAATCACTCTCATGCTATTTGTATATTATTAAGAGATGTTTTCAAATTTTATGCTGTCACAACAAAAGACATTTTTCCGGTACTAATCAGTAAAGATGCTGTTTTCAGTAAAAATCTTATATTGTCTTAAACATCATACTTAAACTACATAAATATAACCAAATTTTCTTCAAAAAAATGTGTTTTACAAAAAAAAAAAAAAACATTTTTTTTTACTGTCTGTCAACTACCTATATATCTATTATACCCCCCAGGAGTAATGCGAACATACTACCCACCCCAAAATGACACTAGCTATGTTTCCATCCAAAAATGCGAATGAACTTTATACGCAAAACTGGATTATCGCATAAAAGACGTGCGAATAAAGCAGCGTTTCCATCCAACGAGTCAAAGCGGACAAAATCGTCACTTCCTGATTAACTGGCGCCAAATATCAACAGTAAAAACGTATTTGCTGCAGTAGGAGAAGCTGTGTTAATCTTTATCTTTATTTAATAAATGACTTGTGCCTCAGAAGGCAATCCTGACACGCAGTGAACGCGCGGTGGCGTTTGAAGGTGTCAGACGCGGAGCACAGACGCTCTTGATTCTGGAGGTCATTAATAATATAATAACACAACTACTTAAATGGTAAGCCGTATTAGAATGACCGAAACAACATTTCAGATGTTTAACGATGTGCTCAGTCTGCTGGTTTGTCCATTCACACACATTTTTATCATCACATGATCTCTTATAACAAAATCACATGATCTTTATTTAATGCGCATACTGGAATTTATGCGGGATAAGTGTTTCCATCGCAGTTTATGCACATCTTTTATTATCTAAAAAAAGTTTATCTGACTCAGTTATGAGCATAGATTTTTTATGCGCATTTTCAAAATTTATGCGCATCATGGCGTTTCCATCCACCATTTTTTTATGCGCATATCCAAAATGCAAATAAAAATAGCTGGATGGAAATGTAGCTAGTGTTAGTTAAGTTAGAATGCCAGGCTTGTTTGGATACTGAAACAATCACTATCATGACACAAGCAGCTAAACCACCAACACCATATCATATTTCATGAAGACAACAATGTACCAGTGTCAGAGTACTTGTAGGCTATCTGTGTCAATGTATTTGTTTGAAATTTGTATTGCAGATAGCATTCTGCAACTAATGGCAGTTGCTCCACATGGGTGGATCTGCAGCTCCTCCTCTCTGAATGCTTTTTTAACACGTACACCTACCACACCCCTAACCCCAAGCCCCACTGACATCACTTGCAGAATGTGTGCAGCGAAAAGGACTCTGGCTCTGCAGTGAGTACCATTTGGTTGCCTCTGCTGGCGTGTTTGAGTGTGTTACCTGTTGCTCGTCCTGCACTATAGCAGCGTAGGCCAGCACACTGTGCAGCTCTTCAGCAGTGGGAGATTTCAGAAGGTCTTTCAACAGAGAGAAAAGAGAGATCTGCACCGTCTGCCTCTCATCAGACAGAGGACTTCCATCCTTCTCCAGACTGTGGACACACACACAAAACACAATTAAAAACAACAGCGTCTCTCAACTTACAATTCATTTCAACCTCAAATCATAATATTCAGTTCTGGGTGCACCTGTAGTGTGTCCGGATTGAATCCAGGATGTACTGAACACCGTATTTCCTGCGAGTCTTCAGCTTGCCTTCATTGATGACGGTGGTCAGGTACTGGACATGACCTACACACCAACACAAGTGGAGACAACAGGGTTGCGATTGGAGTGTGTTTTATTTATTATCAATGATAATTTTCGTAGGGCGACACGGTGGCGCAGCAGGTAGTGCTGTCGCCTCACAGCAAGAAGGTTGCTGGTTCGAGCCTCGGCTGGGTCAGTTGGCATTTCTGTGTGGAGTTTGCATGTTCTCCCCGTGTTCGTGTGGGATTCCTCCGGGTGCTCCGGTTTCCCCCCACAACTCCAAAGACATGCGGTACAGGTGAATTGTGCAAGCTAAATTGTCCGTAGTGTATGTGTGTGAATGAGAATATGTGGATGTTTCCCAGTGATGGGTTGCGGCTGGATGGGCATCCGCTGCGTAAAACAAATGCTGGATAAGTTGGCGAGTCATTCCGCTGTGGCGACCCCAGATTAATAAAGGGACTAAGCTGAACTAGACAGTCAGCCACAGGCTACAACTTGTTCAAAATGCAGTAATCTGTCTTTTGAATGGGACTAAAGAGGGAGCATATTACTCCAGTCTTATGGTCTTTCCACTGGCTGCCTGTTCATTTTATTTTAGAGTTACTTTTTGCCACCTCCGTGAGCTACTAATGCTGTACCAGACTACCAGATCTCTTTGGTCCTCCAATCAGGATCTGCTGTGCATCCCTTGATCAAGACTTAAACGTAGGGGGGATCGTGCTTTCTGCATTGAGGCCCTCAGGCTTTAGAGCACGTTGCCACCATCAATAAGACAAGCACCTTTCATCACCAGCATTAAGACCAGACTTAAGACTTATTTGTTCTCAAAGGCTGTTAGGAGGTATGATTATTAGTTTTAGTCTATTTGTGGTTGTCTGTCTGCACTCTGGTTTGTTGGAAAGCACTTTGGCCACAAACGTTGTGCTTTATAAATAAAATTGTCATTGCAGAACTAAAGGTGCAGGAAAAAGTAGTGGAATGTATAGGATGTACGCTGAAATACATGGGCTTAATTTGACTGTTGTGGCTGTTCAAGGGAGTTCAGTTCTAATTTCTAATACTCAGAACATTTTTACAGTAAGTTTTGTAATTTTAATAAAATAAAAATGTTAAAAATAAATGGGTTTTATTTAAACAAAGTTATTAAATTAGAAAATTTACAACAGACAAAATTACTGCCTCTGCAGTTCTAGTGTTAATGCAGAAAACAGATTTTAATTCACATTTTAAACCCAGCGGAGACCCTGTTCTAACACATTTCACGGCCATGGTTTGGAATGACGATCAGCTAAATAATCTAAATTTATTTGCATTAATTTTATGCAAATATATATAAAAACGATTAACCCAATTATGATGTGTTATGGTTGTCAAAGTATTTTTCTATTACCCAGACAGACAGCGAAGTGGCTGCGGCTCCAGATCCGGAAGTCAAAGAGCAGGTACTGGTACAGCTGTGACAGCAGGGCGTTGTTGCCCTCATTGGACACCTGCTTGAGCAGGAACTGACAGGCCATCAGTACACTCATGTCCATCATACTGCTGGGGACCTGCAGAAGAAAACAAAAATTAGACAGGAGAAGATCACAGAGTGTCTTTCACTATTATATTCGTTAGCTGACTGCAATGCTTAATCAAATTCATTAAATAATTTGACGATTGCACACAATGGCCACACCAGATGTGACCACAGCAAATCAATTTGTCCTTTGTGTCAGTACAGCAAAAATAAGCTTCAGTTTACTGTTGGAGATTTATCACAGTGCAGAATTACCAATATAGTTTTTCTTTTTTCTTTAGTATTGTCACATTTTACCATTCATGTCTAGTTTACACTAAGTGTAATGCATGAAATGATATATGTGAAGAGTTCAGAATCAAAAACCTCTTAGTGCCATTTGAAATTTTCTTCTAACATTAGCAGTTTTTCCTCAGCCTCCTACAGGGAGGTATGTTCATGTTCAGTTATTTTACTTTAAAGACAATGAAAAGAACATATTATTTGCCATAAAAGTGAAACTGCTGAACATACACACAGGAGCCTGGGAAAATTGCTCAGTTTAAAAGAACACTTCAGACTGCACTTAGAGTTTTTTTTTTTTTCTATCTGAACCCTACAAATTTATAGGGCTTTTCTCACTCAAGGACACCATGCATTAACTTGAAAACAAAGTATCAAACAACATATGGAAACAATGTATACTATAATATTGCATAGTAT
>CAIGQQ010004375.1:4058896-4078733 GCA_903798035.1 Danio albolineatus | reverse complement strand
TCTATTTTTTAAATATATTTATTATCTGTTTTTTGTCCTGTCTCTGTAATTCTGTCGCACCGTAGAAGCTCTGTCACGAAAACAAATTCCTCGTATGTGTGAACATACCTGGCAATGAAGCTCTTTCTGATTCTGATTCTACTTGCTTACACAAAAAAAGTAGAATGTCTCTATTTTGGTGAAAACTTCATGTTTTTCATGGCAAGGTTGACATTGCATAGAATTGCTCGTAAGCCTTTGTGAACAAACTGAAACGTTCCACTTCTAAATGTGTATCCAGTCAGCTGACCTCAGTCCACAACCTTTATGAAGCCCCCTTAAGAAACACACCTGATTAAGCTTAGGTGAACTGCTTTGTGTTTCCATAAAGGGTTATAGGGTTATTGTCAAATTTCTGATATCATTATGAAGAAATTGTTTTACAGGTCCATTTCTAACACTAATATCGTTGGTTTTGACTTTATTTGGACTTTGTTTTGCTCTGATGCTCCAGCAGCTCATGTCAGTGCCTGATATTCACACACACAAACACACACATATATACAGAGTGACATACCCTGAAATACACACATACAAAATAATCATACTTCATCTTTTTAAATGAGTGCGTGCGATGAACAACCATAAGAGTCCAAAAAGCAAAAAACAATGTGACATTGATTGTATGTGTGAACTTTGTATACAGAAACAGTTTAGGAATATTTTTGTGTGGCCAAGCGTCTGCATTTTAACATTAAAATAGCGTCACACGGAAAAAAGTTTATGTCCACTAAGAAGAATGGAGAATGCCATTTGCTGTCATGTCCGCTTCAGGCATTAAAAGGCAAATCCTTAGCAAAAAAAGGAGAGCCAACATGAACAAATAGAAGGACAGAGTAAGGAAGGCTTTGAGGGATGCTGGGAAAACATATTTGAATCAAAGAGGAGAACAAAAACCAGGGAAATTTACACCAAAAGAGGTGAGTGGAAGAACCGTGTATGTGATGTGATCTCTCCCTCTCTCTCTCTCTGAACGCGCTAAGGAGTGCTAAAAACACAAAAACAGTTTGCCCATCAATATAAACCAGATGCCATATAAAATAAAGTTGTATCAATGCATATTTCCCGCCAGTCCTGTGTAAATTACAGCAAACAGAGTTTATTTGTTTCTATATTTATTTATATCGTGAGATGGCAGAGCGCGAGAACAGTTTGAAGTAGCATCCACACAGGTGCGCTGCGCCAGTATTTCTAAGTAAATGACAATATTTAGCTATAATGCACGTCTGTATTTTATTTATTTATTTATTTATTTATTTATTTATTTATTTATTTATTTATTTATTGTTTGTTTGTTTGTTTGTATGTTTGTTTGTTTGTTTGTTTGTTTTTTTGTTTGTTTGTTTATTGTTAATAATGGATTGTTATTGCCTGTACTGTAAGAAGGTCTATGTATTGTACATTCTCCATAATGTATTTTCTGTTTTTAAATAATGATAATAATAATAATAATAATAATAATAATAATAATAATAATAATAATACTTGAAATAAATGCTTAATAATGAAATAATGAAGTTTCTGTTACTGTATTAAAACTAATATAAAGGAATCAGATCTTTAGTGGTGTGATGAATTGGAGTTATACTGTCAATTCCACACTAACTGGACATATAACGCTCTTCCACATTTAGGAAATATAAATAACAATAACTTCTGATTTTTAATACTGACACTGAAAAATGTTATCACCTTAGAATTGAGAAGCTTTTGTTGTCTATCTTCAAGTAAAATTAAAAATATATAATATAATGTTCACAATTCAAATAAAAAAAATCGTAGTACTCAAAATTTGAAAATAATGGACTTATATGGTTCTTCGTATCAAGGCTTCAAATGACACTATTTTCAACTGAAGTGTTGGAGAGATTTATTTTAGCTAGAAGGAGTGTGTGAGAAACCAATTTTGCTCATCAGTTGCTGTGGATGAAATATTGGTTCAATTATAATTTCTCTACTTAAAAGGTTTAACATATATGAAATCCGAGCCAGGAATTAGTATCAACCTGTGTGCAAACAGATGAGTTTATAAAGTTTATTAGGATCGTTTCATTCACAAAATAAACCCAAGTAAGAGCAATAAACATGCATCAACACTTAACCGCCCTGGGGTAAATTCTATCGGTCACTGTTTTTCAAATGTACATGTCTGACCTTCAACAAAACAAGCCTTCCAGTCATTGGATTTTACAAAAATTGTCTCATTTACAATTCCAAAATGTTCAAAAACTTTTAGACCAGATCAAAACACGGGGCATTCAAGCACCAGAGCCGGTCAAATTTAGCAGCTATATAATGCCTGTATTAATGCACTGCTTATGTCCATCGCCAATTACTTTCACGTTCACTCACCGAATTACTAGTCATAATAAATAAATAAAGTCAAAATAAGTAAAAGAAGGTGATTTGTAGAGGTATTAGAACTACAGAATGCCATGAATAGATGATGGATAGTCTGATGCTGGGGAAATAAGGCATGGGCCGGTATAAGATTCTGATGGTATGATAAATATATCACGGTTTCACGGTATCACAGTGTTGTGATAACTACTTCAAAATAGATTCTTTTTTCCCGTCTGGGTAGAAAACAAAACATTTTCCACCTTTGAACACAATATATTTTATTTTGAGAAACATTTTAAATATTTTGGCTCTTTATTTGTTTCTTTACAATTTACACAAAAAAAATAAAAGTAAATATGAAATCTTACACATACCGTAGGTATGGTATAGCAGAAAATATGGTACGGTATGGAAACCTTGACTTTTCCAAACCGCGGTACACCTTGAAAACGATTATCGTCCCATGCCTAGTTCCATCAGTATCTGACAACTCATCTGACAGCTTATCCAGAACGCATGTTAAAATTTGGATGTTCTATCCAACTGGTGAATGTTCAAACTTGACTGGAGTTGTTTTCCTATTTCAACTATAAATAATACAACTAAACTTTTTTTTTTTTTTGTCATCGCATAACACATATTCAGCTTGACAATTTAATATTGTTCATTATTGTCTATAGGCTATTTTAGTCATTTAGTCATCTTAATATATGATGAACAACATTATAATATAACATCACCCAGTAATATACTTGCTTCTAATTCTCATTTTGAGCGCTGAGTTGTTTAGCTTAACCAGCTTTTCTGAAAGTGAAACTGTAGCCTGCTTGAAAAAGGCTTGAACTAAACAGGGGAAAAATATAGTTGATGACTGGAAATAATCAGTTATGACTCTTGACACTTCTTTGTAACACAGTGGCATAATACAGTGATATAACGGGAAAAATAACACTAATGGGATTTTCATGATAATGAGGAAATAATGGTGTTTGGGGCTCATGGGTATGTCATTTCCATGGACTGAACTCTTATTATTCAGATATGCCAGGTTATATCCAGATTGTCATTCTATGTCACCTTTAAGAGCAGTTAAATCTACTGTTCCAAATAAAAATATAATTGATGTATATAATTAGCTTCTGCACTATATTTCTAGTCTTCTATAATACTTTCATGTCACATACAGGCTTCTTCATGGATAACCTTCATCTCCAGTGAACTATTGACCACTGCAACCCAATCAAAAATATAATTGATGTATATAATTAGCTTTCGCACTACATTTCTAGTCTTCTATGATACTTTCATGTCACATACAGGCTTCTTCACAAGTTCTTCACAGATAACCTGCATCTTCAGTGAATTATTGACCACTGCAACCCAATCCCAATGAACCCAATGAACTGGATCGTTCTAATACCTGAGCAAATAATTAGAGCAGATTTATCAACTTGAATCATTTGATTCACTAAAAGAAATTAGACTCAGAAAATGATGTGGCAACACTTCATTTCGATGGTCCATTTGAGTATTAGTAGACTGTCTACTTAATATCTGTTGATACTGACATTCATCAGACATTTAACTGACTATAAGAAACTTTGCAAGTCAATGTCAACTTACACTAACACTACTCCTAACCCCAGCCCTAACCCCACCCTAAAAGCCTGAGAATTAGTTGTAATGTAACTTAAATTCAACCAACAGACCATCAAAATAAAGTGTGACCAATGATATGTTAAGAAATGACATTTCAAGAATGCAGACGTTAAAATTATTTAATCTTTTAATCTTTCCATCCTTGAAGGCCGGCTCCCACCCCATTTAAACACATCTGAATCAGCTGTCTTCATACAAACTAGAAACTTCCAGTCATATTTTCTTAAAAGAACTAATATCTATAGAACGTTGGCCCTCCAGCAGAACTGGACATCCCTGCATTTATCTAATCTATAGTTCCTTAGCCAATTCACCACCAACTAGTTAACTTTGAATCGATGTAGTTATGCGCAAGTGTAGTAACTAACTGGACGCTATCTCCAAAATCAGAGCATGCACACACTGGTGTTAACACAACAGGAAACTACAGAGCATGCAAAGTTGTGCAGGTTTAACAATGGATATACTGCAAACTCCCCATGCAATCAGAACAGCAACTTCCATGGTTGCCAATGGGACTAAAACAAGAAGCACATGCATATATCTTCCATTAAAAAAACGAGCAATCTGAACAAAAGTGGTTCGCTAAAATCTTAAGTGGTACATCAACTGAAGCAATCACTGGAGCAGCATTCTACCAAAGAGCCGTTTTTGTATATTATTGATGCATTCAAATGTAAAAGGTTTGCTTTTTATTCCAAGGTTCAAATTTGCACCTTTAATAATGTATGAAGCTAACCCAAAGTCACACTGCCGCAGGTACAAGCGGTTGTTCCCCTAAACTGGCTGACATGCGTCACAATATTTCCCACAAGCCAATATTTATTTGCAGTTTTATTAATTTCTCTGATAAACAGGTTACCACCTTTGCAACTTTGTCTGCAGGGATTTCCATTATCAGTCTTCAAATATTTTTGTTGCACTGTAAAAAGAGATTTGAGACTTACATATATTTTGTAAAACCATTGCCTCATAATTATTGAGTAAATTAGCTATCTGCATAATTAAAAAAATTGAGCAGTCAAATTAAAAGTTCTAAGTTACAATGTGTTTACTCACTTTTTAAAGTAAAGTAAATAATCACTTTTTTTAATAGTGTAGAAATCCCTTTTTAGGCTTTGCTCATGGCTGTAAGTAGTGCTGTCACAATACTGGAACTCTGGAACCAACTTCGATATGATACCTTGAGAAATATCAATATTAGATAAAATTTTTGATACTGTGGGAACTAATTTTGCATTAAAAGTATGCAATCTAAGTAATAAGGGGTGAAAAAAATAATGAACCAAAAACCTTGCCGTTGATCCCAGTTGTAAGAGCAACAAATAATAATTTGACTTCTAGTTGATTATTTGGAAGAAAAAAAAGTGGCAGAAGTTAGATTTTTTTTTCTCAATGAAGTTCTGTTCTGTTCTGATGATTTCAATCATCACAAATACTGCAGAAAATGTATTGAAACCATCCTGGACTTAAGATTCTCACAGAAATCTGTCAAGTTTGGTGAAGGATAAATCATGGTTTGGGGTTACATTCAGAATGCGGACATTCAAGAGATCTGCAGGGTGAATGGCAACATCAACAGCCTGAGGTATTAAGACATTTATGCTGCCCATTACATTGCAAACCACAGGAGAGGGCAAATTCTTCAGTAAAGAAGGTCAAGGTGCTTCAGGATTGGCCAGCCCAGTCACCAGACATGAACATTATTGAGCATGTCTGGGGTCAAATGAAAGAGAAGGCATTAAAAATGAATCCAAATGATCTTGATGAACTCTGGGAGTCCTGCAAGAACGCTTTCTTTGGCATTCCAGATTACTTTATTAATAAGTTATTAGAGTCATTGCAGAAATGTATGGATGCAGTCCTTCAAGCTCAAGGGAGCCATACTCAATTTTAAATCATTTTCAACGGCACCATGACGTTATACACTATACTGTACATTATTTCTGTTCTAAGCAAAGTCAAACCTTAAAGTCCTAATTAAATAATTAAAATCAAGGCATGATCATATTTTATTTTGGTAGAATAAGCATAATCTAGAGGCTTTTGCTTTTTATACAAGCCACTTCTGATACTAGAAGTCAAGTTATTTGTTGTTCCTAAAACTTGGATAGACTTTTGTCAGGTAGTGTACAGTCCAAAAGGCAATAATAGTAATAAAAAATATTTACTGATTAAAACAAAAGCATTAAACATGGTGAGAAAAGAGAGTGCAAGAGAGAAAAGCTAGTCATTTATACTAAAATAAACAAGATTATATCATTTTAAATATATCAGTATAAATATTTATCCATATATCAATATTTTTGACAACACTAGCTGTGAGTGAAGAAAAAACTTGAATGTCTGGGCTTCTCAGAGGTTCTTAAACCACCAGCCATACTACAGGCCTGCATACCACAGGACTCAATAACTGATAATAACTGAAACAGGGGGTCTAATTAAACAGATCACGTAGACTTTCAAGGTAATTCAATGATAAATCCAACAACGCCACATGTGATCCCAAGAAATGCTTGAACTGATCGAATCAAATGCACCTTGAATGCATGCAAAGTACGCAGAAGAATTGTTACCTGTGAATCATATTGTGATTTCTGATAAAGAGATCACAATAACCTTTACTTTAAGCTCTGCCAAGAATGAGTCACAAGCAAGAACATGTGTATCATGAACAAACCATCGCATGTGACTGTCACTGGAAAGAGGCTGGCGGAAAACATTTCAAAGAGCGAGCAGCTATGCTTAGCTTAAATGATGCGGCTTGATCCGCCCACTCCTATAGGGGAAGTTGGGCTGTCAGCAGCTTCATAAAACACTCTTTGAAATATACACACACAAACACACTGAGAGCAAATGCGAGAGCTTCTGGACTACTAGAGCAATGTGCATTCCAGCAGAAAGCAAGAGTAAAATAACAAAATAGGTGAAAACGAGTAATAACTTTACCAATTGCTGTTCATTTAGGGGCAAGTCCATGTCTCATGGCAGGTGATTGGGTGGAGGGGCTCCTGTTACCCCCGTCTCTGCTGAGCCCCCACCAAGCTGGTTGTAAACGTCCACAATGTGTCCACGCTGTAAGCCTCTGAATCATACAGGATCCATCGTGAGGATCACTGCTCGGCTCTTTTCTGCTCTCTTGCTGTTTGTACTTCTGTCAAGCAACCAGGAAATGGCAAGTCACTTTAGCTGAGCCACATTTCCTGCCTTCTCTCAGCTGGGCTTGTCGTCACCATCACTCTCTTCCTTCTTTGCTGCTACCACAGCTTAATTGGTAGAGCATGTCTTCACCACGCTGATCAACATGATGAAAACTTCTGCAGAGTCTCTAAGCAAAGCCTGCTTTATTTACTTTCATGTCATTCGAAACAAATCATTTTGTTCAATGAACACAAAAAAGGGAAATTTTGAACAAAAAGCACCATGCATTTTCTTCATATAGATGCACTTGACAGAGTTTTGCCTAGTCACATGATAACCTGTGACCGGGATGGTGGCTTATTTAAAAAAGTACCTTAAAGGTGCAATTGTGTGTCTTTAAGATACTATGTCATGGTGTCATCAAAATATACCATCTTCAGGGTCCTCCAAGAGCTCTTCTACCATTAACCATCTTCATTTTATGTTTAATCATCAATAAATGCAATGCTATTATTGGACAGCATAATTATAAGCAACTTTTCTGTTAGCTTTTCAATAATTCTGAACAGCTGTTGGGTTCCCACTTAAGAATTTTTTTGTCAAGTTAGAAAGTTTGTGCAATACCACCTTCCTATCTTGTAGCTAAGATAAGGCACTTAGGAAATTGTGTTCTGTAATAGCTTTTGCCTTAAAGGTGGTCCTAACTGAAATTACCATGGTAACCAGATAGGATAAGATTACAAAGTAAGGATCTTTTTGTAAAATGCTAAAATGAGGGATTAGTTCACCCAAAAATAAAACTTTCCTGTTAATTTACTCAGCCACAGGTCATTCAAGATGTATGTGACTTTTTTTTTCAGTAGATCATTAAAGCTGAATTCATATAATGGCAGTGAATGGGGATTTTAGATTAAAAATAAACATACAAATGAGTCCAAATCAATCCAATTTGAAAATTATGTACAATATTTGATCACGAAAGCGCAAGGACTTGTGACGAAATCACCTATATCTACAGTATTAACTATCAACAATCGACATCACCTGACTAATCTTCCAAGCGTGCCCACGCAATTTTGTCATCAAAAGCAAAAGAACTACAATTGGAATACATCCACCGATATCTGTTTGATCAGTCAGTGGGTTAAAGCTAATAATGCAAACAATCTTCCATTTCTTACACAGACCGATCGCTTCACTTCACAAGACCTCAATACAACTATTATTGACGAGATGCAACAAGTTGAACATTTTTGGTATACAAAGTAAGAGGATTTTTTGTCAAACAAATGGACTTTTTTCTCTATCTTCCGAAAGAGATCAGTTAAAGGGTCGTCACATACAGTATTTGTCAGCAGGTCTTGGATTCTTGGGTTGATGCTTGTCACAGCTGAAGTTACAAAGTGTTTGAAAACTTCTGAGGAAAATTTGATCGCAATATCAATTTAGCGGCTGTCTGTGGACATGTCAAATCAACAATCAAAGACCACAGATTTTAGCCTAGGATTACAAGAACCTTTTAGGATTGCTTAAATTTGTCTCAGACGACCAAATTGTGCTGAATACTGGCTGACAAATATATGATGACCCCTGTAACTGATCTATGACAGATTTGAAAGACCAGTTGCGTGACAAAAAAATATATTTTTTAATGCCAAAAAACCTTTGAATATTAAATAAAGATCATGTTCCTTGAAGATATTTGGTAAATTTCCTACTCTAAATAGGAAACTTAAACTGTAAGAAATTTTATTAGTAATACGCATTGCTAAACACTTATTGTAGACAACTTCAAAGGTGATTTTGACAATTTTTTTAAACCCTCAGATTCCAGATTTCCAAATAGTTGTATCTCCAACAAATTAGGCAAGGGACGATAACCATTTTCAAGGTATACTGCAGTTTGGAAAAGTCAAGGTTTTAAAACTTAAAAATTTTCTGTTATACCGTTTCTGAGGTATGTGTAAGATTTTTTTATTTACATTTGTTTTGTAGCTTTTTAGGACAACAGTATCTCAAGCACAAAAGATATCCAAAGATGCTGTAGTAAACTGTAAAGACATCTGTGTTTTTGGAACAAATGAAGAAGATAGCAGTATGATTCACTTGAATTATTTAGCCTGACATACTGTCCCAAATTATTTTAAATGTTTGTCAAAATAAAATATATTGTGTTTAAAGGGGAAAAGGTTGTTGTTTTTATACCCAGACATTTAAAAAGAATATATTTTAGAGCAATAATCACAATACCGTCAAACCTTAAGGTTATCATATCGTCAGAATCTTATACCGGCCCATGTCTAGTCCAAATATTGTCCTATCCTAACAAACCATATAAACCATTTTGAGGGATCAAAACGATAACAATGGTCCTAACAAATTTTGTGCTTTACATTTTTTTTAATTATCAATTATGTTATATGTTATGTTATGATAAATAATGTTAGATGATAGATGATAAATAATGTTAAGACAGCGGTTCAAACGTTAAGTTATGATTGAATTGACTTTTATTACAGCTATAAAATAGGTTGACAAAAAGCAATACATGTTCATGGGCCAGTGACTTCACCCCATTGAAATAATCCATTGTACATCTCTGAAAAGCTTATGTCAGTTAAAACTCAGTTTAAATCAAGTAAATAAAATCACTTATGACTGGTTTTGGGGTCCATGGTCACATCTGTGAACTCCATCCAGTCCTCAATCACTTTTTTTTAATATAAAATCACTTCCTTTAATATAAAATGTGTATTTTTGGTTCACAGCAACAACTCTAATCATCATGCTCTCTAAGACTGAATGACAAACATGCGATGATGACCTTGCGTCACGATCGCCATCGATCTACCATCAGAGATCGCTGGGAAACACACACATTCACATGAACTACAAATCGGCCATGTTCTTGGACTACATATTCAGTCATGCAACACTCACACACACCTGCTCCGAGTCACCAGCGATTGCAAACACACACATCTGAAGCTGCTCACAGACTGATTACCTGGACTATTTAAACAGCACAAACACACACACAGGGGCTGTTTCTCAATTCCAAGAACGCAGAGAACAGACTTGTGTTTTTGTGGAGACCGGTCTTGCCAGGTCACATCGGGAGAACGAACTCGGGAGACAGCGAGGACAGAGAACGCGTCCTGTGCGGAATGAGATGCTGCGTTCTTCTTGATGGTCACATGACCCTCACGCATCTTTAACCGAAAATTATTTCAACATTACAGCATCCATACAGCAATTTATTGTTTTCCCCTGTTTCACAATATATACTCAGCGTAAGACTTTGCAAATATGCGCTGAACATCACAAATAAAACTGATTTTAATACGAATTTTAACAAATAAACACCCTTAATGTGTTTATGCCTTTATTAATTTTTCCAGATTTTCACGTTATTGTTTACTTTCACCGTCTCATTTAGGGAAACTCCTGAGATAAATAAGTACATCTCTGAACTTATTGAATAAAATGCTGCGCTTCCAACCTCCAGTCGCAATGAATTCTGGGACTTTCAGAGCGAATTCGGTGCTCAAGTCTGCATCGTTGCGTCCACGATATCAAGAACACATCCGGGAACTTTCATACGTCCTTCATTCTTGCGGTCTTGAGTATTGGAACTGAACTTCGGCAGAGCATGATGACGTTACACGAGAAGACGAGGAAGCAAGACCGCTGAAGAACGCATATTGAGAAACAGCCAGTGATTGCTGAATCTTGTCTACTGTTTAGTGGCACTACAACGCAGTTTCCTTTGTCTTGTTTTTCCGTGTGTTTTGATCCTTGCTTCGTTTATCTGTATATCCCTGTCTGCTGCCTGCCTATGACCATCTGCCCGCCCACTGACTACGATTCCGGACTGTCTGCATACATCTGTTTGCACCTGTTGACCATTGCTTTCCTGACCTCGCAAATAAACCTGCATTTGGATCCCCACCTCTGTTGTCAGTGTCATTCCCCGTGTTACACCCTGTAACTGATTTCTTTCTACAGTCCATGACAGATTTGAAAGCCCAGTAGTGCAACAATGAATCATTTCTTTTTGGTACATCAGCGATTCATCACACAAAAGGCAAAAGCTTTTAGTGTTGCTTTCAAATAACAGCTGGAGGGAAACCTGTAGATCGAGGAACGATATAAGTATGTATATCTTTGATTCAGTCATTGGTATGATGACTCAGTAGTCAGGTGGAACTAGCATGCCCTGACTTGACCAGATACATAAACAGATTGACAGCAGCATTGGAAAGGGAAGGCTAAAATTAAGCTTTTTAAGCAATGACGCGGAACTGGTTTACCGACTGATTGATCACTTGATCTTAACTAAGTGCTGAGCTTAACAGGGGGAAATGCCATTTGTGCGTCTCTGTGGGCACAGTGTTGCCTACTGTTTATATCATCAGCCTTAATGAGTTTTCCATTTTAAGCTCTGGCACAGCTGAATCCAGTAAATTGGGTTTTGAACTTGACACAGATTTCATTTATCGAGAATACCAGATTTACGAGACAATGCTGTTCCATTTTGGACACAAAACACTCTTAAAGGGATAGTTCACCCCAAATGAAAATACTCATCCTGAAGTGGTTTCACATGGCTTGCTTTCTTCTGTTAAACACTAAAGAAAATATTCTGAAGAGAGCTAAAAACCTTCGACTTCCTTAGAAGGAAAGACAAATATGGATGTCAATGATTACAGGTTTCCAGCTTTCTTCAGAATTTTCTTAAGTGTTTAACAGTAAAACAGAAAGCCAAGCAGTGGTGACAGGTGGCTCAGTGGTTAGCACAGTCACCTCACAGCAAGAAGGTCGCTGGTTCGAGCCCCAGCTGCGTCAGTTGGCATTTCTATGTGGAGTTTGCATGTTCTCACAGTGTTCGCGTGGGTTTCCTCCGGGTGCTCCGGTTTCCTCCACAGTCCAAAGACATGTGGTATAGGAGGATTGAATAAACTAAATTGTACATGGTGTATGTGTGTGAATGCAAGAGTGTATGGGTGTTTTCCAGTGCTGAGTTGCAGCTGGAAGGGCATCCACAGTGTAAAACATTTTCCTGATAAGTTGGCAGTTCATTCCACTGTGGTGAACCCTGATAAATAAAGAGACTAAGCCGAAAAGAAAATGAATGAATGAATGAGTGAGTGAGAGAGTCAAAAAGTCAAGCAGGTTTGTAACAAGTAAAGGGTGAGTAAATGATGACAGAGTTTTCAGTTTTGGGTGAACTATCCCTTTATTTCTATCTGACAGTGCTAATGGGATCAATAATGTTAGGATAACCGTGTGATTGTACTTTGTCTTCTCAGAAAGTGGATGGACTCACAACCTCCGTCACACTAATAGATGATCTGTCAGGGTTGCTTCATTTTAACAGAATTTAAATTGCACTTCCTCAAACAAACAGCCAAAAATAACAGTGGCAGCCAACTCTGTGAAATTCTTAATTTGATAATGGGAATCGAAAAAAATGTTTTGTGCAGATCTCAGAACTGAAACAGATATTGTGAAACTTTCTTAGAATGATATTTAGAAGCATCCAACTGTGCTACACAAAGTAAATATTTTCTACATCACATTTGAACACTTTCAACGAATAAGGTTTTTACATTTTAATTAATACTGATTTTTAGTGGGTGTGATTTACACCCAGTAAAAACATTTAAAATTAAAAATAATCTAATTATTGTAAAAAGCATATGTCATTATTACTAATATATATGATTATTTTATTTATTTGTGATTATTTCTAACACTAGTTTTGTTTGCAATGTCACAATTTCTTATTTCAAGAGTTCACACTTAGCTATTGCTTGATATTTTTGGCATGCTGTGCCAGCAAAGAACACTAAGCTCTGAGAAATTTGAGCCCAGAGATCAGGAAAGGTCTCGAGAGCTCCCCATGGTAAAGGAGGAAAAGGGAATATAGGGTGGATAGGGTTTTCTTCAAAATAAAGATTAGGAAGGTAGGATGAATGGGCTTATTTACTGGAGGCTAGAATTCATCTGAATGGTCTAGCAATGATATCTGACTGGACTAGCAATGATTAGCGATGCAAGACCAGTCGCGATCAATCATATCACATGCTCCTTTCGGAATTGGTATAAAAAACTTCAATCAAAAGTAAAATAGGTTAGAAATTTGTTGTAGTTGTTGTTATTCTGGTTGAAAGTCTCTTCACAAAACTTTGTCCGATCAAAACGTTCGGCCCGAACATTATGACAGGTCGTCCTATACACTCAAAAAACGTATTTAAAATGAGTTGAAACAACACAATTCTTGGGTTTTTTAAGAACAACTTAATTTTCTTATGTTCAATTCACTTAAAATTGTAAAAAATTAATAAGTGAACTCAATTCCTTCAAAGTGCCCCATTTCAAACCAATAGTGTGGAAACAAGCATTTTTCATGTTCATTCATTCCTTTTCTTGTCGGCTTAGTCCCTTTAATAATCGGGGGTCGCCACAGCGGAATGAACTGCCAACTTATCCAGCATTTGTTTTACACAGCGGATGCCCTTCCAGCCGCAACCCATCTCTAGGAAACATCCATACATTCTCATTTACACACATACACTACGGACAATTTAGCCTACCCAATTCACTTGTACCGCATATCTTTGGACTGTGGGGGAAACCGGAGCACCCGGAGGAAACCCACGCAACCACAGATAGAACATGCAAACTCCACACAGAAATGCCAACTGACCCAGCCGAGGTTCAAACCAGCGACCTTCTTGCTGTGAGGCGAACGTGCTATTCACTACGCCACCGTGGCGCCCACCGTGGCGCCCATTGTTAAAATATGCAATTGTGTATGCATTCACGCAGAAAGGATAACGTAATATGCACGTTCACGGACGAGGTTCAGACAGAACGGCAGGCAAACGTCAACAACCTACCTTTTTTTTTGTTTAATAAGTTTGATATTGTAATTGCTAACTAACTGTGTTATAAAGCTTTCGCTCTGGTGAATATTATGCAATTTATTGTAGGGATTATGTCTAGTGCTCATTCATGTGCTTAGAAGGCATGGCTTACATTGCTATCAGACTAAGGTTAGCATTTTCCAAGATCTCCTATTGCCTCTTTAATGTTCTTTTTTTCTGACCATGGTAAAATTCTATACATACACAGTTAAGAAAATTTGAGAGACCACTTAAAAATTGTCTACATTTATGTTTTTTTTTTTTTAATGAGCTAATTTTAATGCTAGCTCACATTGTATTGTTTCAAATTGGTCTCTCTAATGAACCAATTTGAACCCCATTCATGGAAACTAATTGCTATCAATTTCCCGTTTTTCATTAATATGATAATTATCTCATGATAATTTGTTAAATTCAGGTCAGCTCTTGAATGGTATATGAGGCTGATGGTGTTCAGTGAAGATGGTAAATCACAGACCAGCCATTCTGTTTGACTTTCCTGGCGTCTCTGAGCACCCGCAGCTGCTCAGCGGACACAAAGAGAGTTTTTCTCTGGGTTTCTTCTTCTTTTTTATTTGCTTTTCAATGAAGACGAAGTACATACAGCAGGTTTAAAATGAAGCATGAGACAAAAAAAAAACACACAAACTGAGATTAAATATATGTAATTAGGTAAGGTGTTGGTTTGTTATTGTTATCGTAATCGTCTATATCATGTATATCACGTTTTCACATTGTAAAGGATGAATTAAGAAGTGAAGGAAAAAATATATGAAATAAAAACTATAATATATAAGTAAATGGTAGCTGGCCATATAACAATGAAAAATATTCATATATAATATTTAAACAGACAGAGCAAATATTATTGAGAAAAAAAGAGAAAGGGAGGAAAAATGAGGCAGAATAGGAGGGGAAAATAATTCTCAGAGATTCTATTAATTATTATCAATATCAGTGAACATAGGCATCGGAATACAGATCAAAAAGGCAGCACACATTTAAAATTCATTGTGATATAATGTTCTACCGGATGTATGATAATTCAATACAAATGAACACCAAGCCAAACTTATAAACTCAACCTGTTTCCTCAGCTGCACCTTTTACTGTTTGGCTTCTTCAAACAGTCCTCATGGCCACCAACGGCCACCAGCCTCACCCACTATACAAGCAAACACCAGCGTAAAATAAGGAAATGATAACTTCCTCTTAAATAGGTCATGAGGGTCAGTCAAGATTATAATAGAATAAATATCTTCATAACATACCACTGAACAAAGTAGTGTAGCCGAGTTAATGCTCCTGATTAGTCTTCTTCCAGACGAATTAAGCCACTAAATGAGTCAAAGTGGGCTAAATATAGTTCAACGGTCTCACGGGGAAGTCTCGGAAAGTACTGGAGCTCCTTGACAGCATGTGGCCTGGACTTATCCCTACACCTGGGGCTTTTTACAGTCTTCAACTACACAAGAGTTTTGGATTTCCCTGCAGCACTGGAAATGTTGCACCTATAGGTTTGCAAATATTTGTTTAGTTTCTAAGTTAGCATAAAAAAAGGTGAACCAAAATAAATTAAGAAAAATCATATGGGCTGCTATAAGTAAAATATTAAAAGGAATGCAAATGGAATGCAGAGAAATTACATACAATACACAATGGCAGAGAAACAATCTTTGACCTAAGCATCTTGGTTTCAGTTCAGTGAGAGAATGGTTATAGTATCACTTCCAAAATCAGTCACATTCGTAAACAGTAAAATAGTAAAATCCATGTAAACCTCAAACAATGTTATTTTCAGTGTGTTGATGTACTTCCGACTAAAACGTAATATTGTGTAGGGTTTTGAGGCTTTCTTATTGCACATCATTCCCTCATTGTGAACTAAAAGGGGCATGGTTAGGAATATTGTGGCTAAAGCCATCAAACGGACGTCAGTGAAGGACCACAACTCCAAACGTGAAAGCAAATGGTCAGACTTTGATTAAAGATTACCAAGACCAGTTTTATTTTCAGTGGGTTAACTTGCATGAATGAATTGTTCACCTAAAGAATAACAATGTGAGCTAGAAAGATAAACACTGTAAATTAAATTTCACTCAGACTTTAATCTTTCATGAAGCATTTTGTGTGCTTGTTAAAGTGACTACAGATTCACAGATGGAAATAAATAAAAAACTAACACCTGCCTAAAGCCTTGGTCACACTGTACTTTTCGCCCCATAGACTTCCATTCATTCTTATAGGAACGCGGCAGACCAACGGCATCTCATGGCAATTCGTAACGTTTTGATTTAGTGTCTAATTGTCATTATTTCATACGATCTCATTTGTACAATTAAGTATGATTTGCTTAGCCTCAATGACGGTTGGGTTTAGGGGTGGGATTTGGTGCCATGCCTAAATTTATACGAATTAGCCACTAAACTGACAAAACGTAAAAATAGTTGCATGTCCTTGTGAGATCAATCTAGGCAGATCAGAAATGCAAGCTTGTGCGACAAGTTGTGCATGTTGCTGCATTCGAAAGTTTACATTTGCTGAACTCTGATCTGACGCAAATGCATGAGACCAATAGAAGATCAAAATGTTTAAATATGGAGCAATCGTTTGTTTTATCAGTGTCATATCATTATGCAGGGCTGTATGTAGGCCTGTCACGATATCTATTTTGTGCTGTACAATATATTGCACCAAAATATATTGCGATAAACGATATTATTGTCATTTTATTCCACTCATAATGCCAGAATGACAATATCATCATAATACAAGTACAATCTTCCAAAGAACAGATAATATTTCATTCCTAAGAATATTTGATTAAGTTATATTCATTTTAACAATTTAATAAATAGGCATTGGAATCAGAATTTGAAAATGCAAATCTTAAATAAATAATAATAAATGTTAACAAAAAAGGTGCAAGGTAAAAAGTCACAGAGGCTGCGATATCTGCTACCAGATATAGCTTTAGTTGTCAGACACCCACATGAAAATATACTCAAGTAATTTTTTTAACCATACCGATAACTCCACTAGAGATATAATATTGCTAGAATGTTTTTTTTATTTATGAGCGATATATATTGCATCACCAAAAATTATTGTGGTCATGTTCATGTGTTGTGCGATAAGTCGATATATTGATTATTGTGACAGGCCTAGCTGTATGACAGAATTCTGTTGGTCCATGGTCTTCCAGCATGGTAATAGCTGGTTTTAGTTGGTCAGAAAGGTCTTAGTTGGTTTGAAGACCAGATAGCCAGGACTATTTAAAAACCATGTGAAATCAGGCAAGACCAGCAAACCAAAACATTGGCTGAGCTAGGTTCAGGGTGCTTTCACACTAGCACTTTTGGTCCGCACCCGGGTTCGTTTGACCTCATAGTACGGTACGTTTAGCTAGTGTGAACACGTCTTCTGAACCCGAGTCCGCCTGAAAGAGGTGGTCTGGGGTACGGTTCATGTGAACCTCCAACAGTTCAACAAACTTAGTTTTCATAACGTTCATTTGTGTGTGTATGTCTGTGTATGTCACCTACATTGACGACAAGCGGGACTGACCCTCCTCCAAAAACAGCTTCTGCAGACATCGCGTGATGTTCTGAACGTTTATATTGTTTTTGCGGCAGATAGACGCGAGCCGCTTTCTGTATGTCCAAAACCAAAAGGTTCAGTAAAAGGAAAATGACCGCGATGTGCGGAGCGTGGACATCTTTCCATTTTGGCAACAGCCGTACACAAAACAGCGGCTTGATGACGCAAGCGTACCGGGGTTCAGAAGGAAAAAAGACAGTGTGAACACAAACCAACTGAGAAGGTGGCAAGGGGCACAATCGAACTTGGGTACGGTCCAGGCAATTGAACAAAGTGTGAAAGCATTCTCAGTCTGTCCAGCTTATCTATTTTTTTGTCAGTATAGTTTTTAGTTGTTTTTTAATATGTAGCTACAATGTTTCATGTTTCATAATGTAGCTAGAATAGATTGGCGAACTCCTGGCATACATTACCATGTAGCTGGCACAGTTTAGCATTTATCCTCTGATAGCACACGCCACAGGTAAATCAGAGACATCTATATGATGTACTGTATTATGTTGGATGTTAAATAGACATCTAGAAGATGTCTTTGAGATGTTTGTAAATTAGACCATTGGGAAACAGTCAAATACGTTAATCAGATCATTGTAACATTACAGAAGATGTTTTCCAGACCTCTAAACGCTCTTTAAAATACATCTTGTGTATAACTGCTATTTGGTTAACAAGTTGCTATTATGTACTATCCAACGCTATCTCACGTCAATTCGTAACTTTTGATTTAGTGGCTAATTCGTATGAATTCGTACGATCTAATTCATACAATTTAGTACGATTTACTCATCACCCAATGACGGTTGGGTTTAGGGGTGGAGTTGGGTGCCAGGCCTCCCTTTTTAAATTATTCATTTTCATCCGATTGAACTCGTACAAATTTGTTCGAATAAGACACTAAACTGGCAAAACGTAAAATGTTTACGTTTTCTCCAGAGATCAGGCTGGTACTATCCTGTTTTAGCACACTGCTAGTATTAAATGGTTGCTTTGCATATTTAGCCTTTCAGATGCATGCATACAGTACATCATATTGTGTGATGAAATTTAATGTGATATGCAAATTGTGATGAATTGTTACTACATGTACCATGGTTTAACTACAACAGTCTAACCACATTTTATCTTAGGCAAAACCATAAATAAACTATGAATAAAGAGATTGGCAGCATTTCCTATATATTCCTACTGTATATGCAAGTGAAACAAATTATAGAAGTCCATGAAGGATGTATAACGAGTGTCTGCATTACTGCAACCACAGTTATACCCAAATATGATTATCCAAACCTGCACGAGACTTTAGCTGATGACGTTCACACGCTTTAGTTCATCATTAATGTCAGATCCTTCTGGTGTGGATGTTGCATATTGAGTTATAGCTACATTAAGACACAAAAACATTCTCAGCTGTGAAAGGAAAGGTAATTACGCCTCAAATCTATAGCTCTGAACTTTTAACGGTGGCATTTTGATGGAAATTCATTGATTTGTCGTTGTGAGTGATGAACAGTGTCATGCTCTGCTCAGCATTCAAGGATGACAGACAAATTGATGTATTGACTGCTAGCATATTCTAACATCCTATTGTGTTTTTAGTCTGTTTTAAATGAGCATTGCTAAGCTGATGGTGTAATTTAGGGCTGCACAATACTTTTTACATTTTTTAAATGTTTTTCTGCAATATATTTTTCAATATGAATACAATTTCACCAGATTACTTAAAATAGCTCTATTTTGAAATAATTAACAAGTTTACATTGATTAGGATGATGCTGTAGGGCTGTGCATCGGCACAACATATAATAAACAAATAACAAACAAAAATTAACAAAAAAGCAAAGATACAAATTAAATAAACTGTACTTTCAGGTTTTCTAAGGAGTCATGCAGCACTGTAAAAATGCTGGGTCACTTTATTTCGATGGTCCGTTTGTTGAATTTAAGTTACATTGCAACTAATTCTTATTAGATTATAAGTAGACTGTTAGGTTGGGGTTAGGGGTTAGGGGTAGGGTTAGTATAAGTAGACATGTACTTGCAAAGTTTCTTATAGTCAGTTAAATGTCTGTTGAATGTAGTCTACTAATACTCAAATGGACCATCGAAATAAAGTGTTACCAAAT
>CAIGQQ010004375.1:4011979-4058886 GCA_903798035.1 Danio albolineatus | reverse complement strand
TGAAACGATAAGTTGTACAATTTCTATCAGTACTTTTGAATATTAATGTATGTTCACAATAGTATTGGCAATGTATTTTGTTTAGGACAGCAAAAGCCTAAAAGTCTGTGTATTTAGTATTAGATGAATCCAAAATTCTGTAAACACCAAGCAGTTGAGTAATCAAGCCCATTGTACAACATAGAAACAAAGCTACTGTGTAAAAACAATAGCATTGAAACCTCAAGCTGAGAATACAGCTTTCTGGTTCATCCAGACAGCATGTCTGTGCACATTTCCTCTGATGAAGTCAGACTCAATCACTCCATATGTACACGTCATAAAACGCATTACAAAATCGAAAAGTAGACAATGTTTTTTTTTTAAACCAAATGCTTAAAATGTAACCTAATCAGATCATGATGAAGTAAGTCTGGTGTCTATCATGGTCTATAGTGGGGTGTCAAGACAGATCTTGTTTCAGGTGATAAGAACGTAAGAATTATTAAACAAGATATGCTATTGTTAGTCTTGCCATCCAAACACAAAATTGAAACACAAATCTGTATCGGTGAGAAATGGGCAGTAAGATTTATGTGGATTAAAACTCACTTTTGAGGAAAAAAATAGAAATATTTATGTTAGCAGTTTGGTATTTGAAAAAAAATTATATAAGGGGTTACTAAATGTATCAAGTATTTTACTTGTTTTTTTTTTATGAACTGTACCATAAATACGTCCTATGGTCCAGTAGCAAATATTAAATTACTAATAATAAACAACTATTTTGATAGGGTAAAGAAAATTATAAAATTATTATTAAATACAAGAGCCTAGGCTGGGTCAGTTGGCATTTCTGTTTAGAGTTTGCATGTTCTCCCTGTGGTCGCCTGGGTTTTCTTCCGGGTGCTTCGGTTTCCCCCACAAGTCCAAAAACATGTGGTATAGGTGAATTGGGTAAATTAAATTGTCCGTAGTGTATGAGAGTGAATGAGTGTGTATGGATGTTTTCCTGAGATGGGGTGCAGCTGGAAGGGCATCCGCTGTGTAAAATATATGCAGGATAAGTTGGCGGTTCATTCTGCTGTGGCAAACCCAGATTAATAAAGGGAAAAGGAAAAATGAATGTGAATGAATGACTAATAAATACCCCCAATTCCTCCCCCTGGTGCAAAGCCCATGATGTGCACCAGTTAGCTTTTTAGAACCACTACAAAACATAAGTTTGGTTTTCCTCAACCCCTATTCATTGAGAATATCCAACAAGTTCAATAAATTATGGAGAAAAAGTATAGTGACATTATAAGATAAATTAAGTAAGAGTAATATTTATTCATCATTTCAAATAAAACAAGCACTGTTTGAAGATCAGTCACCAAAAATGAAGATGAATCCTTTATGAGTTATTGAACAACTAGAGGACCAGTGATTTATCTTTATTTAAAGGGCACATATTTGACCCTTTTTTATATTTAATATGAGTCTTTTGTGTCAGCAGAATTTGTCTGTAAAGTTATAGCTCAAAATACCCATCAGACAATTAATTATAGCTGTCTAAAGTCTTAATATTGTAGCTGTAAACAGCTTTTTGCTATTTTTGATAGTGGGCCTTTAAGTATAGTCCTCCCCGCCCACCGTTCCCACGTGCCCGTCAGCGTGCCTCAATCCCCGCCCTCAGCTGCATCAGACAGACAGACGCAACAGGAACAGATGTAAAGGAAGCAGATCTCACTACGTTTGTGAGAAATACAACAGTAAGAACATTACCAATGACTGTTTGATGTGTTTGTTAAGGAGTTGCAACGATGAGTCACACACAATGTAGTTACAAAGTTCACTCTTGATCACATTTGATGATGATTGATGAACTGAACAGACCTTTTATTCCAGGTTGCTTTGAGCACGTCCTGTCTTGTTGATATGATTATACGCATTACTACGGAGACATGTTAATATGCAGCTGTCAATTTAATTCGGTGGGCGGGGGGATCGCACTCCTACGTAAAGTTGCGGTCGGTCTCAAAACCACTCCAATTGGTCCACCATTTTTATGCTGTTAAATTGTTATGCTGATAAATTAAGTGTTCATATCACCCCAAAATGACCGTCTATACACTATACCTACACATATGTCTGTCCAAACAGCTTAAAAAGTAGACTTTTTAAAAATAGGTGCCCTTTAAAAAAAATCAAGATAGTTCTGATGAAATCTGAGCGATTTCTCTATTAAAAGTTTATTAATCCAAAACTCAAAGCTTTTAAAATTAATAAATCAATCCAAAAGAGAATACAGAAGTGGCACAATTGATATATATGATGAACAGATTTTATTTTGACTTTTAATCACGGACCAATATTGATAAGTAAACATAATTAGAACATCAACAAATTTATTATATTTTTGTAACATCAAAGTATTATTTTCAAGATGTTTTAATAATGTTAAATTAGTTTTGAAGAAGAAACTAAAGCACTAAATAGGCAAAACTGCATTAAGAATCTATTAAAGTATTGAACTCTCCAGCACAAAGTGTTTTCATATTGATAATCTATATGCTGTTCTGTGTAGCTCCACCAACTGGGAAATCTGAGGGCTTATCCGTTTCTAACTGCTCACAGGAATGTGAAGGGGAGAGATAAAAAGTGAGCTGAAAGACTCAAATATGCAGCCTTGGCATTCACGCCAGATTAAGGTCAAATAATGGTACCCGCATGCAAACATTTGTCTTAAACGTGACGCAAGTCTCAAAAACTTGACTTACTGGTACATAACAAAGGGTGTTCAGTGAACTGATGATGCTGATGTCTTTCCACCTCTGCCTACACAAGAGCTCTCAGCCTATTGTGGAAACACACTGAAGTCTATTCAGATTAACAAGCAGGTTTGCTGTCTATAAAAACATACACACCTGTCAAGTCAGTCTCCTCCTAGGAGGAGCACGTGTGGGGAGCAACCAGCAACTGAAACATTGTTGTGATACAATGCAATGGGCATGACGTTATGATCAGGGTGTCTCCCTTTTAGTGGAAAAAACCAGTGATATGATATTCTATCAATGTTGCTGCACCCTCATCCTGATTTTAGAGGGTGAGTTCACCTCTTCCCAAATAAAGTTTATCAATTACTCTTCCATATGTCGTTTCAATCTACTGAAAGAGCTTTCTTATCTTAGGAACACATATTAAAATATTTTAGATTAAATTGGAGAGCTCCCTCATCCTCCATAGACAGCAACGGTCCAGAAAATGAACCAAAATCCTTTCTAATACATTAAATCAGACTTCAGTGGTTCAAGTGTAATCATACAAAGCTTCAAGAACACATTTATATGCCAAAAAGAAATAAAAGATTAAAAATAAATGTACTTGTGTCTTCTTTGCCTCGTCATGTCGTCAAGCACCGTAACATAACCAAATAATCAATACTGACATCATTAGTCAGTATTGTCTGTTGCTCACATAAAGGGAACTTCCCTGACGACTACTTTATTATATTATCATTTCTATTATTATTGATTTTATATCATTGACCACAACATCGTACATTCAGAATTCAATTTAAATAAATCATCATTGACAAATGTATCTAAATCTGTTAGTTTTGACGGGTAATATTGCGATATGGTTCAATTACATCATCTCCTCCACCAATAAGCATGCATGGATGGAGAGAGTGTGGCCAGGTGAGGAGGAAAGGGAAATGCCACAACAAAAAAAAGCCCTTCAAGAAGACGCAGCAGTGAAATGTTGCAAAACTTCCTATCTGTTAAGGGCTTCAGGTGAAGGTATCTTTTCACAATCGGCAAAAAGCTTGTAATTGTTCCTTTATCATTATTATTTGCTAGAAGTTTTGAACTTGGAGCAAATATTAGCTGTAGCGCCTCGACTATCATCACATAAAATACAATGGACCCTATCGAACACCAGGCGCTATAAGGCGCAAGATGTGTTTGGCGTGATTTGTTGCTATTTTCAGACCAGCGCAACTCTAATTTTCCCGTTTTGCGCCATATTGTTTAAGTAGTAAATCTATTTGCGTCTCTTTGTGGACTCATGGGTATTCTGGTCTAGAAAGGAGTTGTGTTAAGGCACATTGTTGGTGCATTGCTATTTTGAGGAACTCAAATAGACTGTGCAATTATAAGTTTCTATCTGACATTTTTGTCAAAATTGAGTTATTGACATATTCTTATTAATTGACAACTTATTTAAATTATAGGATTTTCTTGTAAGTTGTTTACATTTTAAAACTTTTTATTTAAATAGCAAATGTTACACACGTACTGTTTGCTATGGAATGCCAAAACTTTGAAACTCAATATCACAAAATCATTCAGAACACAGATAGAACCTTATAATTCCAAGGTGATGAATTGCCGAGCTGAAAGCAAGTCTAAAGTCAAGCACAGTTCTGCCAACTATTTCCAATGAAAAATAGCTTAAGCCTGCCCAAAAAGTAGCTAAATGTTGCCAGATGACATCACACGCTAATTTGCATATCAGTGACGTCATCACGTTGTATCTGACAAGTGTAAGCTCATCATGTTTCTACTCTCTGAAGCGCCGTGTATTATATTATATTAAAACATTACATCCAGATGCACAATAAATAGGATCTTATTAACATATTACTTTGCGTGATGACATCATTGCGTAATCACAACTCAAAAATACATCTTTATGTAGTATACAAAATAATCAATGTTTTCTCAAATTGACTGGCCATCTCAGCAAAAACGTTATTTGTAATATGTCCATTTAGATTTGTATGAAAAATGTAGTTGACTACTGTAAAAGTGATACAAACGCTTTTTGATAAGACTTTTTTATTTTTAAATATAACACTGATAATGAACAGTTAGATTCTTTTAAATTATCACAGCTTGTGTACTTACTCTTTTTAACTTGTGAAATTAACACATATGTGAAAGTGACAACAACTATAGCACTATTGGAATTTATTGCTACCTAAATTACCAACAATTATACATGTTAACAAATATTTGTAAATTTTCAGTTATGAAAAACAATCTGAGCTAGCAATTTACTCTGCTGAGTGAAGCCTGCAGCTGCTGCTCTTTTGAGTCACTTTAAAAAAATTGCTAAAAGTAGCCAAATGAATGTTAAAAATTGCTAAATTTGTTGCTAGGTGCTTTTTGAAAAAAAGTTGCTAGGGTAGTGTGAAAAGTTGCTAAATCTAGCATCAAAGTTGGCAGCACTGGTCCAGCAGTGGTTTTGCACCTTAAACGTGTACACATTGCTTAATATAGACAGGATGTACAGCAATACGCAAATATCTTTACAAATGAAAAAGAACTAAAGGATTAAAATATTACAAAAAATATTATTTTCTACATAAATATTAACCCTTGAGCCACTGTGCCTATAAAAATAAAAAATAAATTAATTAAAGAGAGAATTTGGCGACGCGGTGGCTCAGTGGGTAGCGCTGTCGCTTCACAGCAAGAAGGTCGATGGTTCGAGCCTCGGCTGTGTCAGTTGGCATTTCTGTGTGGAGTTTGCATGTTCTTCCCATGTTCGTGTGCTCCGATTTCCCCCACAAGTCCAAAGACGTGGTGTTGGTGAATTGGGTAAGCTAAAATTGTCCATAGTGTATGTGTGTGAATAAGTGTGTATGGATGTTTCCCAGTGATGGGTTGCAGCTGGAAGGTTGGCGGTTCATTCCACGGTGGCGACCCCAGATTAATAAAAGGACTAAGCCGAAACGAAAATGAATGAATGAATGAATTTTGAACTTAGATACCTCCACCTATATACAGCTCACGCAACACAACATTCTATCAGTGCACCTTAGTAGATCAAATTTGTTGGGGCCCCAAGCATTAGCATATCTTGCCTGTTGATAAGCAGCGCCTCTGCGTACCATGCATTGTAGCCTGTATATTGAGGATGGAGATCGTTTTCCTGAAACGCAATAAAAACGCCAATCTGCATGATGAGCATTATCATTCTAAAACAGCGGTTTAAAACGAAAACTAACTAATGTAAACGGCACCTCAGGATAGACAGCTAAAAACCAATGCTAACAGTAGGAGTAGAGACAAGAAGGAAAAATGACAACAGTGAATAAGAATCTGAATATTTGTTCTGGTTTACATTCCTTCATAATGAATGAAATGTGTGTTAAAGTCTACATTTTGCTATTTATTTGACCTGAATTATTTTATTTAGATAAAAAAAGTAAAAATACCTGTTTATTTGAGTTTGATCATTACATAAATAATACTTTTAAAAAACAGGTTAAAACTTTAGTTTAGGTCACCACTCACAATTTTAACAAACCATTAACTAAAACTATAGCTTAGGCCCAATCCCACTTCTATTTTTGTACCCCTACCCCTTACAACCGAGGGTTAAGGGGAAGGGCTTCAAAACTTAACCTTAAAAATTAGGACAGCACTTCAACACCTGCACACGTCATCATATGTCATCGCGATCTCTTGCTTCATATGAGATCAGACGATCACGACTGCTGTAGTTATTCCGGTTGGGTTATTTTTGTGGTGTTTATCAGGAAATCACTGAAGGCATAAATTATGTTATTATAAATATCTAATGTGGCAATAAGATCGGAACTGTACTGTGTATTTACACAGTGGCCATATTTATCTATGTAAACACACGAAAACAACATTAACACTATAGTAGACACTGTAAAAAGCTCATTCCCAGCCACTAGACTTTACTGACAGGGTATGTTGTGGGACAGCTGTACATGAGTTGTGGATTATAGATCGCAAAATTTAGCGTTTTGTTTTTGCGTTTTCTTTTTAAAAGCATGACGGTAAAACACGAACGTGGTTATGAATATATTAAAACATATGTTTGTTTGTCGTAAAAATTCGTTATAATGACAAAAAAATACTAATTTGTGGATCTCCTTACTTCCGGGTTCAGCTATCCTGCCGTTGTGGCAGGTGTATTCTGGAAAATTTTCTTACCCCTCCGTTTTAAGTGTGGTCCTGAAAAATCTTTGTTTGAAGGGGTGTATATCCCTTGCCCTTAGCCCTACGCCTTCAAGCTAAAGAGAATTGGGACACCACTACCCCTTGACGTGAACACGCAAAACAAGGGGTAGGGGTAAGGGGAAGGGCTAAGGGGTAGAACTGGGATTGGGCCTAAATAAACTCCTAATTAGCTGTTTATTAATAGTTGATATGGTAGAACTTTGGGTTTAGGTATTTGGTAGAATTAGAGATGCAGAAAAAGATCATACTATATAACTGCTAACAAACTGTTAATATCTTAATAATAGGCAAGTAAGCCAGCGGTTAATAGAATGAACAAAAGTTATACCAAAAATAGTTAATAAAAATAGAATTTCTGTAGGGAAATGTTACATTGCAAAAAATATTGTTGTTGCAATACCCAAGAGCAGCAGTGCATATCACGTATTTTCCCAGTATCGTGCAGCCCTATTGCTAACTCAAGCTCATCCTCCAGCGTGAAGGCCTTTCACTTATCAGATGCTCACAAAATGTGCAGCGTCAACTCTCAGCTTAGCCAAAATCACAACAAACAAACAGAAGCTTGTTATTTCCCGAAACCTCTTCCTGAATAGTGCTTCAGCTGCACTGGGCCGATGATGTGCACCTTCTGTTTGTCAACTCAAAAACAGGTTGTTCTGGGAGGTTACCAATGGTAGCAACCATGACAGGAAGTGGTTTTTTATCACATCAGTGTTGTCCTCTAAACAGCACACTCAAGAGGAAGTGGTGTGACAAGAGCGGCAGCACTGCTCTCACAGCCGAATGAAAAAGGCTGGCACATTACGATACACAGTACAAAAATATAAAATTTAGCATAGCTGCTTGTCTGTGACTGTGCAATGCCACCTCAAAGCCAGGCATGCATGGTTAATAAAACACTGCGACATTAAATGTGAGTGTAATAGTGCACTCTGTAATGTTTATCCTCATATACTCCAGGCTAAAGCATAAAGAAATGAATGAAAAATATGTGCATCATTAGATTTGCTCTTCAGTGTTTTGGTTTTCAGCATTAACATGTACAACACACTGAACTGAACTAAACTGAACTTCAACTGTGAAAACTGGACTGAAGCAGTTTGAATTTACTTAGACTTGGTCTATTTTAAGCTGCTTTGACAAAATCTACATTGCAAAAGCGCTATAGAAATAAAGATGAATTGAAATTGAATTGAAAAAAAATATGTTATAAAGAAATTGAGAGATTGATGACAAATATGTTTAACTCCTACAGACCAAAAGCTTGTTTACTCTACAAGGAGATCACATGACCACCCAAACACTCACTTTATAGACAGTGTGTGTTTCCTCAGAGCACATTAGTCACGTCTGACTACAAGTTATGCCCAAGTGCAAACATTTGCTTGCGAAATGCTTCATCCACACCAATAGGTGTCAGTAAATCCAAGATGACTCACATAACATCAGATATTTGTGCAGTTTTTGTATGTTTTTCTGGGAATTAAATACAGGTATTTAAAAAAATAATAATTGCAGGGACTTGTTTAAATGCATATTAGGTTTGTTTACTTATGTGTCTGTCTGTGTGTGTATATAAGTAGGCATAGATTATTTTTTTAAATCTAGATTAATCTCACTGTAATCTTGGAGTTAATCTAGATTAAAATGGCTCATTTAAATTCTGTCAACGGCATTCAGAATATGTGTGCTACCACAAATAATGACTAAAAGTAAGTCTTTAAGAACGGGTTACTCAAGCCAGGAGGCACATTAGACCCAGGGCTCATCTCCTGTTTCCAAAATGCATCACAAACTGCTTAAAAAACTGTTCTACAATGATAATTGGTGATGAAAATAAATTATGTTCTATAAGATGTACTTCTGTTTACTAACTGTTTATTCAGTTAAACATGAATTTTAAACTGCAGCCTACATAAGCTTTGTCTAAATACGATTTTTGATGACCTTAATCTGACTAAAGTCAAAACTGAACTAAACAGAAATGGATTTAAGACATGGAGTACGCAGATTTTAGTGGCATTATTGAAGTAAACACCGCAATCAAACTATTACCGTCATGTAGGACTTTTCCCCATACACAGTCATACACAGAGATTCACAGTCCGGACCGCACACACACATCGTGAAATGCAGAAGTTTTTCTTTCCATTCGGCATATGTTATTAAATTCCGTAACACCCTCACCAGTCCTTACCCCCTATTTGTGTCTAATACCCCAGTTTGTCAGAGGGGCATGAATAAAATGTTCACTATGGACGGTGAAACTGCCGAACTGCAGTTAAAGTCACCTAAAACTACAGGAAACTTTTACATGAAAGCACTTCATGTAACCCCCTTAATTATATTATTGTCTATTAAGACAAATAACTAGATTACAGACATCCAGGTAAGCGTAGTCAGTAAGTCTTCAAAGTAAGAGAAAGATCCAGAACGGCATCTCGCTGATTTGATTCAGAAGGGCACTTTTTTGTCAGACAGCTCAACGGTTTGACTTTCATTCACCGTCATTCATTTTAAAAAGCACCCGCTCCATTCTATTTGTTTAAGTTTTACTGGAAACTCTACAGGTGCCTGACAGTTAGATGTGGAGCTAACATTAATCAGATTCACTCTAGTGAACTGCATCCATGTTAGCACGTCAGGTTTGATGTGGTAATTTCACAATAGGAATACACACAGGTTCGAAGACTCGTTCTCGCCACCTACAGTGCAAATCGGCCAGGTATACATCCGCCCTAAAATATCAAAGTCATAACAGCTTGCGTAGAATAGACCCAGCTAAACTTTGAGTATAGATTAACGGCGATATTTTTTTATCACGCAATAAGGGTCTCGACTTAACGCAGCACCTTAACGCCAAAAACAGCCCACCACTAATATATATACGAACATTTCAGATGGCACTTAGAAGTTTTTGCATCTGAAGTCACATACAATATATGAATATGTATCTGGCCATATGTTGGCCAGAGCGGAAATGGTGTTGCCCAACTGAGCCTGGTTTCTCTCAAGGTTTTTTTTTTCTTTCACTTCATCAATTAGTGAAGTGTGTTCCTCGCCGCTGATGCCACTGGCTTGCTTGGTTGGGACTTGTGGAGCTGCGCATCGATGGATTTGCTCTTCAGTCTTTGGACTTTCAGCAGTGAATATTAAACCACACTGAACTGAACTAACTGAACTTCAACTCTAAAAACCAGACTAACACATTTTCAGTTTACTAGAATGTCTATGTTAAGCTGCTTTGACACAATTTACATTGTAAAAGTGCTATAAAAAATAAATATGAATTGAATAGAATATGTACAGTATATGTACTGTTGTCATCTCTTTGTACTAGAAGCTGCTTTTGTCGTCACAACAAATTCTTTGTGGTTGTGTAAACATATTGGGCTATAAAGCTGTCTCTGATTTTAATTCTGATAAATAACCAAGCTGATTGCATCTATAGATGTGGGTGTGGTATTAAAAAACAAATAAGACACAAAGGCAAGCTTTTAGTGTTGTTGGGACTAAAGTGAAACAGAAAAGCTGTGAAAATAATTTAATAATAAAAATGGCCTGTGACAACAGCAGTTTCAGTAGGGCTGGGTGATATTGCTAAGAAACGTAACACTGTTACAGTAGCTATGTTTCCATCCAAAAATGCAAATGAACTTTATGCGCAAAACTGGATTATCGCATAAAAGACCTCTTGATCTCTTATAACAAAATAACATGACCTTTATTTAATGCACATACTGGAATTTATGCGGGATAATTGTTTCCATCGCAGTTTATGCACATCTTTTCTTATCGAACAAAAAGTTTATCCGACTGTTATGCGCAAACATTTTTATGCGCATTTTCTAAATTTATGCGCATCATGGCGTTTCCATCAACCGTTTTTTTTTATGCGCATATCCAAAATGTAAATAAAAATAGCTGGATGGAAACATAGCTAGTGTAGTACAATGTTTTATTTTGTTTGTTACTCCGTAACGTTGACATGTTTAAACAAATAAAATAGTCACTGCATTATTAAGTCATTACTTTTCAAGCTTTAAAACGACTTCAGAAGCAACTGAATAGTCACAACATAGTGGCAGCATTTTTTTTGTATTCCATTTTTTGTTTTTCTAAGGTTAAATCATTTTAGCACTCAAAGGCATGACTGGTAACTTAGTCAATTTTATGTACTCAATTTAACAACAATTTACTAAAACGTTAACTAATATTGTATTTCAAGAAACACTTTACTCGAAATTGAATTTTCTTCTGTTTAATGCAAAATATTGTATTTTTATTTTATTTTTAAGTAATAAAAGTTTAAAATAACCCACAGTAACACTCTGTGGTGTATCCAATGAGCATTTTAATGAGTGTCCAATGCAGAGTTAAAACTGAACTGAACTGTTTAATGAACTCTGAAAGGTTTTTGGCAACACTGCTATCAAGTAAATGTTCAACAAAAATGCATAAAAAAGTTTTTAGTTTGTTTTTAGTTGAAAACAGTGTTGGGTAAAAAAAAATGAAACACATAAATTAAGAATCATTCACTAAACTGTAAAAAAAAAAAAAAGAGCTGGGTTTCACATAATTCATTCATGTTGTGCCAGCACAAACTGATTCATTCATTTTCTTTTCAGCTTAGTCCCTTTATTAATCAGGGGTCACCACCGTGGAATGAATCGTCAACTTATCCAGCATACGTTTAACACAGCGGATGCCCTTCCTGCTGCAACCCGACACTGGGAAACACCCATACACACTCTTTACACACATACATTATGGACAATTTAACATATTGAATTCTCCTATATTCTCCACGTCTTTGGATTTGTGGGGGAAACCATACCCAACCTCGAACCAGCGACCTTCTTGCCACAGTGACAAGCCCACAAATTAAGTAAACAAATGTAAGTGTATTGAACATAGAACAATTGTGTCGTTTCAGCATATTTTAAATAAGTAGTTTGATGAAGCAGCAAAATATATATTAATATATTTTTAATTATTTTGGGCCAATTATAATCAATCGTCTAGAGCAAAAATGCAAGGCCTGCAAGTTTATTTAAATAATTGCAATTTTACATTACATCAAATAAAAGAAACAGCTTAAAGCAGTCACACATTGTGTGTCAGTCCAAAATGACAAGCTTCCCACGAGACCTCATTACATCAGGAGTACACAGGACTCATTCTACGGTCAAACGACTTGCATAATAGGTGAGGGGAGCTTTAAACGCATTTAAAATCGAGCAAAGCCTCATGAGCCCAGAGAAAAACAAGCATATTTCGACTATGGCCTTTATCTAGGAAAGATCTCGGCAGACAGTAGCCAGCAGAGGCATTAAAATGGGTGTTTCAGATGAGATTCAAAACATTGGAATGCATTGTGCAGCTAACCACGAGGGGGGAAACTAACTCATAAATATGGGTGTGCAAAAATCATATACACTACGCCTTTTATCCATGTTTCACAGAAAATCATATTTTTATTATTTATTTGTGTCTGTCTTTTTTTTTCCAATGTGGAAAAAAAAGACAGACCCGTATGCCTGCTGCAACAAGTCAGCAAAACAAGTCCATCTACTTTGCATGTCTGGTGTGGATCTCTGTCAAACACATGCCAACATGCAATAATTCAGAATACTGTGATTACGAGCAAGCACAAATATTGATATTGTGGCCACTTCTGAGAATAATTATTTATTATTTAAACTTTTAGAGTGCTTTTTAAGAATATTCACATTTGAAGTGGCGTTCATAACAACGCTACATGCTAGGAGACTTAATTGTTTAGATTAAAAGTAACACATTTACATTTTCACGTTAATCTGGCCTACCGCTACATGCTGAAATATTAACTGAAATATGTATATAGTGCTTTTGTATATTAAAACTATATGCAATATGGCTGTAATTGTTAACATTAATTATTTATCTAGGGTGTGACGGTGGGTAGTACAATCGCCTCACAGCAAGAAGGTCGCTGGTTCAAGCCCCGGCTGGGTCAGTTGGCGTTTCTGTGTGGAGTTAGCTTGTTCTCCCCATGTTGTCGTGGGTTCCCTCCAGATGCTCTGGTTTCCCCAAGTCCAAAGACACGCGGTATAGGTGAATTGGGTAGGCTAAATTGCCTGTAGTGTATGTGTGTGAATAAGTGTGTATGGATGTTTCCCAGTGATGGGTTGCAGTTGGAAGGGCATCTGCTCTGTAAAACTAATGCTGGAAGTTGGCGTTTCATTCCGCTGTGGCGACCCCAGATTAATGGAGGGACTAAGCCGAAAAGAAAACGAATGAATGATTTTACAAATAATGAAAACTACAAAAGCTTTTATTAATTTAAGATGATGTTAATTTCTTAGGTAATGACTAATAACACAGTAATACCACAGTCATAATTAGATTACAAATTTTAAGTCAACAATAAAATTTAAGTTTTATTCTTGTAGCTAATATTAACATAGCAACCGTAATAAATCTGATTTTGTTTCTCACTGTTTAATTTAAACACATCAATTAACGAACTAATGTTTACTAATGACAATTTATTGTAAAGTGTTGTACTTTATAATACTTTTGCTATTACATTTGGTTAAAACATTTGTTTATAATATACAGTTGCAGTTTTTATAATATACAATAATATAACTGAATATACAGTTATATTATTAGCCCTCTTGTGAGTTTCTTTTTCAAATATTTCCCAAATGATGTTTAACAGATCAAGGAAATTTTTACAGTATTTCCTATAATATTTTTTTTCAAGAGTAATTCTTTAGTTTTTCTTTTTCATCAATAATAATTATTTTAAAGTCAACATTATTACCCGTCTTAAGCAATCTTTTATTTTTTCAAATGTCTACAGAGCTAAACATCGTTATACAATGACTAGCCTAATTACTAGGGCTGTACGATATTGGGAAAAAGCTAACATTGCGATATTTTTTTTTTATTTGCAATATACTGTATATTGCAATATGACAACAATTTCATCAGATGACTTAACACCTCTATTTGGAAAGAATTTGTAATGTTAGATCAATTTGGATAATTCTGAAGTGATTGTGCATCTCCATAATTGTGCATCTCCATAAAATCTAATAAACAATCGATAAACTTTTTGGGGTCCCCCCACATATTTTCGTTGTTGTCTACGCTGCTTGCTGTATTTGCATGTGTTGTGTTTTCATGAACGTGTTTAGTCAGAGATTGATGAATTAATGTTTACTATTTGCATCTCCATAAAATCTAATAAACAACCTACAAACTTTTTAGGATTCCCAGACACAGTTTTGTTGTTGTCTGAGCTATTTGTTAGGGCTGTGCGATTCAACGAAGTCTAATCGTGATCGCAATTTGAAATGTTGCAATTAGCTAAATTGCAAGAGGCTGCAATATTAAATATATTTGTATTATTTAATTGAGAACTCTGGACGAACAGCTACTTAATGCATGGGAGAGGAAGATCCTAAGGAGGATTTATGGACCCAAGCGTGACCAAAGTGAATGGCGGATAAGGAACAATGCAGAAGTGGCAGACATGTATGCGAAGCCAAGCCTGGTCACGGAAATAAAGAGGAACTGTATAAGAGAAAATGGAGAAAGCAGGCTCTGGATCGGGAAAGCTGGAGAGGAGTGGTGGAAGAGGCCAGAGCTCTACACGGTTACGGCTATGTATATATGACAATACTCTGTAATAATATAAACTTATAATAACGAGCCATGGTCGACCCGAGCTCAAACAAGCCTTTTCGTCATCTTGATAAACTGCCACAAAGCCGAGAAAAAGAGCAGATTCTCCCTTGTGCCCAGTTGTTTTTTATGAGCCTGTCTAAAGCGCGAGTGGATTCGCTTTCTCACGTGCGCGTGAGATTTGAAAAAACAAACTTCTCGAGCTGATGATAATAACTTGCACTTGATTATTGACGTGCTTTTGAAACCTGATCCTGTGCGCTTGATTATTGACGTGCTTTTGAAACCCGATCCTTTTAGAAACAGACAAACGTGAGACTGACGCGTGCAAAAACAAAGGAGAAGCCGGAAAAAAAGGAGCAATTTTTTTTTAAGACTATAATGAACTTGGAATGACGAAATTACGGTCTACAAGAGGCTACATGTGCTGGTGAAGATTAAAGGGATGAGAGGCTTGCACTGACTGTGGACTATATTTCGTGTTGTTTTTTAAGCTAAATAAGGACTAAATGTCTGCTGTGTGTAGTTTTTCTGTAATTGGTAACATCTGAGACTGTAAGGGGCTGTATGTGTTCATCTATGCTGCATTTATTTATTTATTTCATATAATCGCGTACAGTAGGCTATTTTGCGTCATCGATCTGCAGATCATGTTCATAAAAAGGTTAGTAATTAACATTTATACAGGAGTATTTGTGTATAATAAAGCATCTGTTTTGTGAGGAGTGGTTCTCATATGATTTGTGAACGAGCCGTTCAGCTTTACTGTACACATTTCCTGCGAGGGAGAATGATGTCGACTGAAACGTTCTGTCGTACACCATGCCCACCAAAAGAGTACCCTTTAGCAATGGAAATGTAAGCCTGATAAAGGTGACCCGTACTGTACTGTACTGTACCACTCAGTGGAAACGGGCCATATGTGTGCAGTCTTACTAGCCAATTGAGTGAGCACAATTGAGTGATGAATGTCTTGATGAGTGATGAGTCAACTGAAAGTACTATTTTAGTATTTTAGTATTATTTTAGAGATGTTTCAGTCATGTTAGTTTGCTGAGTGTTCTGTATTTTTATAATTCTTATTTTATTTTGTATAATAAGCTACACTATCCCCGTAATTTGAGTTCAACTAGTTTACAGAAAGGTATGGTCATTTTATTTGTGTTTACTGTTCGCTCTAGAGAAAAATGAGTGTTTTATTTCTGAATATTTAAAAAAATAAAGTTGAAAAAATGTTGGAGTAAGTTAATATCTTTTTAGTTCCGTTTTTTAACTAACACTCACTGCAGTTTAGCAGTAAGAAGCTACGACACATATTATTGAACTGAAGCTTGACTACAAAAATCAAATCGCAAATCAAATCGAAATCACAATATCTGTCAAAAAAAACAAAAAACAAAGTGCAAATAAATATTTCCCCAAATCGCACAGCTCTACTATTTGCAGTGCATTTCTGTATTTGCATGCGTTGTGAGTACTTTCAAGCATAACGATCTATAAATATGATTAAGAAAAAGATTCAAATAAAATGGTGTTTTATCATTTAAAAGAGTCTAAGGCCCCGTTTACACTAGTACGTTTTAGTTTTTAAACGGCTTTTTAGCATGAAAACGATTCGCGTCCACACTAGCGTTTCTGAACACATCTCTGTCCACACTACTCCATCAAATACGTATATCACGTGACCATTCGCGCACTCTGGGCATGCACGTTCATGTATAAACAGGAAGCACGCGTCTCGCTCGGCATTTGGTTATTGTTAGTCAACAAACGCTAACCCAAAACCGGCGTCCTAAATAGGGCTTGTGCTGTTTAAAACACGAGCGATTAGTGAGTGCTGAAACAATAGCCTGCCTCTTGCGAATATATGCAGCTGTTGTAGTAAAAAAGCCAGAGTTTATTTGCACAATAGCGCCTAAAACGGACAATAGCACGGTCAACGACGCTCCCATTTCTGTGTCCAGCAGCCACGCCTCCGTTTTCAGATGTCTCCGATTTCCTCCATCCACACTGAGACGGAGCAGCAGCGTTTAGAATGAAAACGGCCTCTCCAGCGTTTCCAAAACGCTCCGTTTTCGGGGCTCGAAAACTCCGGCGAAGTGTGGACAGATTGCGTAACTGTAGCAAAGCTTATGCATTTTAAAACAAAAACACATTAGTGTAAACGGGGCCTAAAACTACTCAAGCACAGTAACTGAATGACAAAAAAATAATAATAATTCAATAAAATAAATCGTAGTTAGGGTCACAAATGGTACAATTTTTCATACCTGAATGTTTTTTTAAATCATTATACAATCACAGGCATGAAAAACACATGAAAATTATCAATTATATTACAAACTCAACATTGTATATCCAGCTTGTGACTATCGCCATTGAACACATTGCGATATTGATGCTGAAACGACATGTTGTGCAGCCTTACTAATTATCCTAACTTGCCTAATTAACCTAGCTAAGACTTTAAATAGCACTTTAAGCTGAATACTTGTGTCCTGAAAAATATCTAGTAAAATATTATGTACTGTCATCATGGCAAAGATTAAAGAAATCAGTTATTAGAAATTGCTTATCAAAACTATTGTGTTTAGAAATGCGTTGAATAAATCTCTCCTTATTATACCTGTTAAAGTATTCTTTTTTGCAGATTAGGTCAATATCGCGATAATACAGTAAAACTATTGATGACAAGCCTAAAATCGATTGGCTGTATATGTGAAGTTATTACTTAATATGGGAATCTGAAGACAAAAGGTTTGTTTTTGGTTTAATCATGAATGAGATCTTGAGAAACACCCCCAGCTATCAGGAGAACTTCGTGCCAGCAGCAAGACGGGACTGGAACACGACTGCATAATTCATAACGCTGCTATTCCATGCAATCTGCTAACCATTATAGCATAATACAGCACTGAATTAAAAGAGTGATCTGGAAGTATGCATTTCTCTACGGTGACCCCTGGTGCTTCTTGTGTCCTGCACCTGCTGTTTTGGTTGCCATGGCAGCCATTCATAGAGAACACTTGCTATAGTGAGAACAGCTGACTTCAGCTGCCGACCAGCAAAGTGGCCAGCATGACAGAGCCTCAGATGGAAAATATTTACTTTAATAATTCACAATAATCCTAAAAATGTGCAGGAGCGCAATACGGTCTTTGAACGCACCGCCAGAGGGTGTTGTCAACAAAACCATTGTTCTTGTAGGACGTGTCCATTTCTTATTCATAGCATAGGGAAGGGAAGCCCTACTCATTACCAGAATAGTTCAAAGAGAGAAACAAAATCAACAATTATTTTGTGCCATATTAATCTTATGGCGCCTGGCATCATAGATACATAAAAAAGACATAGATGCACATATTGATGGGGAGCTGTATGATAGAAATAAAATAATGGACATTTTTAAACATTTTAGGTTACACTAAAACACAACTAATGAATGAATGAAATGCATATTTAAAGTACGAAAGGCAAAAAACCTATAAAACATTTTCATTTATTTACTTAGTCCCTTTATTCATCAGGGGTCACCACAGCGGAATGAATCGCCAACTTATCCAGCATATGTTTTACACAGCGGATACCCTATCAGCTGCAACCCAGTACTTGGAAACATTTACTCACACTCATTCACACACATACGGACAATTTAGTTCATTCAATTCACCTAAAGGGCATGTCTTTGGACTGTGGCTGAAACCGGAGCACCCGGAGGAAACCCACGTGAACACGGTGAGAACACGCAAACTTCAGACAGGAACGTCAACTGACCCAGTCGGGGCTCAAACCAGCGAGCTTCTTGCTGGGAGGCGACTATGCTAACCAATGAGCCACCATGTCACCCTCTATAAAACATTTTTTAATAAGTAATTTCAATAACCAATTAAATTTCTGCCATATTGAAGGGACAGTTCATCCAAAATGAAAATATAGATAAAGGTGGCTAATCGTTTGTTTGGTAGAATATTAAAGAATATTTTGGCTGAAATTATGTTCTTTTGTGATTCATACAATACAAGCCAGTTGCTTTGGGCAATTTGAAGGTAAAACAAACAAACAAATAAACATATACAGGCAAAACAAAATTAGTATACCTGCTGATAATATATTGAGGTGTTATTAAGGGAAACAATCAATCTGTGCAATAAACCGAACAATGCTTTAAACAATATTTGTATAACTGCCTCAGCAAACAAGTCTTTTAATACAGACTGGAGCTCAAGTTTCCTATATGCACGGTAACTCTCACATTAGCAGATGGCATTTTTATTGTTTGTTTGCTTTTCGTAATACAGTATAAGCATCATTATTAGGCACCATTTTGATGAACAAAGCAAAGCATGTTCTCCCTAGCCTCTGTAAACAAAACATAAGGTCATCATGTGAGAGTTTGTGTCCACGTGCAAGACCATCATTAGATCTCACTGTATCGCCAAGAGCTACACAGCTAACACAGTACATTCCCCAAACATGCATTTGTTATTTTGGGAAATTAAATAAATATACATTCCAGGGAAATTCTCTGTAGTTTTTATTTATTATATTTCTTCATTCATTTTTTTTGTTTTGTTTGTTTTATTTTTGTGAACCCCAATCTAACCTTCCCAGCAAGTCACATCATCCATATTTTTTGTAACAACTTAAAGTCCCCATGAACTGGAAGCTGTGACTATCATTTTTGTTCGTATTGTGACGCAGTTCCTAGACTAGAGAAATGGAATAATAAATTAGAAAACAGCGGATGTGGCTTGTTTTTCTACTCTGAGCTGAATGGATGCAGTGAAGTACACATTTCATTCAGAAAGATCAGGGAAAGTGTTTGGGCAGAGTTATTACAACCTAACAGACACCTCCTCCTCACCGTTTGTTGTCAAAATTGACAATTGGAGAAGTGAATGAATATGTTTAGTCAAGATGTGTGTAATCTGACAATTTAACTAATAAAAATAGTAAATAAAAGGAAATACATTTTCAGATTTGAATGAAAGATTAGAAATTAGAAGGGCAAACATTTTTTTTTCCTTAACAACATGCACAGATGAACGATTCACCACAGAACATCAATGTGAGCTAACAAAATCATATCGTTAGTTTTGATTTATTGGGGACTTAAAACTGAAATAGAATATCTGTTTATTTGTTTTGTTTTTTTACATAAAGAAGAATCTTCTGATGTTCTCCCCGTGGTCGCGTGGGTTTCCTCCGGGTGCTCCGGTTTCCCCCACAAGTCCAAAGACATGTGGTATAGGTGAATTGGGTAGGCTAAATTGTCCGTAGTGTATGAGTGTGAATGTGTGTGTATGGATGTTACCCGGAAATGGGTTGCGGCTGGAAGGGCATCCGCTGCGCAAAAATATGCTGGATAAGTTGGCGGTTGATTCCGCTGTGGTGACCCCGGAATAATAAAGAGACTAAGCCGACAAGAAAATGAATGAATGAATGAAGAATCTTCTGGCTGAACAAAACAGAACATTCTGGGAATCAGAAATTGTTTGTAGCTACTTTGTTTTTTGACTTTCCAAAATCTTACTTTGTTGGGAAGTTGTTAAATAAACATTCAATAAAAGTGTGTAAAGCTCAATAGATTGTGTTAGCAGAAATACAAGGTAAATTGCTTTAAATTATTGATTTATATACACACCTTTATTGTGTATGTTTATTTAACAACACCCAGATCAGTTTGCATCATTTTTGCATTGAGCTGACAAAAACAAAGTGATAAAACTGGTGATAAAACAGCTATTAAACTGTAAACAGATGATTCAACGAGTCAATTTCTGACACAGCTGACCAGACCAAATGAACAACTTAAATTTCAGAATGAACAAAATGCCTCAAGTGAACCGATTCATTGAAAAGATTCGACTCAAAAGTGCGATTCGTTCGCGAATTAGTCATCATAGCTAAAAAAAGTAATTAACAAAAATGTCAGCACACATAACGCATAATATAAACAATATATAAAGTAAAGTACTTTAAATGTATTCAAATTAAAACTTTAAAGAACATTAAATCCTGTTAATTTAAGTCAAATTTACAAACCAGACCTCGTAAAACATGTTGCCTTTGAAAGAGACACGAAGAATAACAGCAGTGAACAGGAAGAGGCATGACATTACCTGACTCACACAGGTAAACACTGACAACTCCACAGTGTGACAGTAAACAACATCAAATAGACATGTTATAATAAACTGCTAAGCATATCTAAAATATAACTAGTCCCTTTCATCACAACTGCCAATCGCTTCAGAACAACATGCTGATAAATAAAATATTGACCGAGCGTCAAATGTTTTCACTGCGAACGTGCACGCGCAACCTTCCCAAAAAAAGAATAACCAAAGGCGCACTTCCTGAAACTGTTTCGGCATAAAAAGGACAAGGAATTACGGCGAACACGCTAGCCCTATAAATAAATGAAGGATGCGGCATGAAATTATTGACAGCGGCAAGTTTAAACTCCGAAGCCAACAGGTGTCGAGCGGCTCTCGCGTTCGTGACTCACCTTAGTGTAATATAACATCCAGAGCTCGTACAGACGCTCTTTCGAAGCCATTCTCCCTCGCCCTTCTGCGGTTTCCTCCACTCGAGCGTCAGTCAGACCATATACATCCACAAACCAAGAAATCGTGGACTGAATCGGCGAAAATCCAGGGAATGTTGTTTGCTAGAAACGGCATGCTGTTGCTGTACAGCTGTCCACTACCTGGTTGCCAAGCTCTTCCAAAGTTGCATGCCTTTCAGATGGAGGGTGCGTCAAAACAAATGACAATTCCGAGCAAAGAAAGTAGAGAACGTAGAGAGCAACATGTAGAAATATTGACGATCGGGCGCTGGATGTGCGTGCATCTCTGCTGGAGGAATTCAATTGGAGTTTAAGACGCACTTGTCTGTGCACGCATAACCCTTCGCTCTCTCTCTCCACTCCTCCTCTCAGCACTAATACAGTGGCAGTAGAGAGCAAAGCGAGGAATAGCCGGGAGGAGTTCAGACTCAAGAGCTGCACACATGAAGGAAAGCCTCTGAATCACTGTCATCGATGATTGGGACGATTAGACGGTTCATGGACTGACACTGGTGCAAAGGGATCTTCTTGGTGGACTGAGATTATAATGTACATATTTTTGAACATGTTATTTAAGCTATTTTATGTATTTACAAACATGTAGCCTATAACAATGCAACGAATCGTCTAATAGTCTTGTTTTCTATTTTTATTTGGAAGAGACAAACGCACTCTTCTGTACAGCTAGACTGCTTGACAGGTCGCAATTTAACCTAACTTGCGACTTGAATGCAGAATGAAAGAGTTAGCTCACCCCAAAATGAAAATGATGTTAGTTACACTGTTAAAAGTATTTGTTGATTAACAGGTTTCGTTGTGATTTACAGTTTAGTTTTTTTCTGTTTATTTACTGTTACAAAAGAACCCCAAAGAACCACTGAAAAACCTTTATGGTGCTTTAAAGGTTCTTTACACAGTAAAAGTGCTATATAGCACATTAACCACCTTAAAGAACCACTGAAGAACCTTTGTGGTGCTTTAAAGGTTCTTTACACAGTAAAAGTGCTAAATAGCACCTCAACTACCGTAAAGAACCACTGAAGAACCACTGAATAACCTTTTTTTTTAAGAGTGTATGAATCGCAAATGACATTGGTTTCTGCTCTGTTGCCTTGTGATGTTGAACTGTACAAATGGACTTTTATTGATCAATGAACAACACCAATCCAGACAATATATCACTTCTAACTATTAAAATGTCTTTTTAATTCTTTACAACATCAAACATTTCTTGAGACAATCAAGATCCCATAATGCAATTTAAAGGTATAAATTAATGGAAAGTGGGGTTGGGGGCATGAATCACAAAATATAGAAAGATGTAATTTATGATTTTATTTATAGCTTACTCTTATGTTTCAAATCTCTTCCTTCATTTTTCATAACACAAATATATTTTAATTTATTTGAAGATATTTTGTATGAATCTCATCCTCACACGGTCCCTTTGTTGTTTACCATGCTGCATTGAATATCCTGTCTGAAATCCCCAAATAGTATCTCTTGAAATTGCATGTAAGTAACACTTTAAAACACATTAGCACTATTTAATGGACCATGAACAATGTTGTACTTTCATATTCATTGGCTGCTAGTATGATCTTGCTATTTAGAATTTGCAATTGACAGTTTTCATTATATTAAGGAGCCGAATGTGCCATGTCTCCATAGACAGCAAAATTCCAGAAAAGGAACCAATAAACGTTATTCCATGTGACATTAGTCAGTGATTCACAGTGCTTGGCATATATAAGTACACCCCTTGCAAATCTATCTTTTAAATTCATATTTTTAAAAGGAAGCTTTACAATATTATATTTATGCATATACATTAAACAAGTCAGTACTGAAGGCAAATCTGGAGCTAACAAAATAACTTATGATAATGGTGCAAAAACCAGAACACCCAAATGTATATGTTATAGAAAAATATTAAATACAACTTTAAAAAAAGAAAAAATCAAGAGAAGCAAAAAAAGAAATAAATTAATGTTCAAATTTTTTAAGGTTGTATATTTTTTTGTTGTTGCAATATTTAGCTTGAATTTAATTGTATTATTTTAAAAATATGTTTGTCCGGGATCTAAATATGTTTGATGACTAAAACATTATTTTAATAAATATATCTGTTTAATAAATTTGTTTTGTTTAAATGCACCAAAATGCATTGCCTCTTCATTCATTCATTCATTCATTCATTCATTTTCTTTTCGGCTTAGTCCCTTTATTAATCCGGGGTCGCCACAGCGGAATGAACCGCCAACTTATCCAGCATTTGTTTTACGCAGCGTATGCCCTTCCAGCCACAACCCATCTCTGGGAAACACATCCATACATTCTCATTCACACACATACACTACGGACAATTTAGCTTACCCAATTCACCTGTACCGCATGTCTTTGGACTGTGGGGGAAACCGGAGCACCTGGAGGAAACCCGGGGATCGAACCAGCGACCTTCTTGCTGTGAGGCGAACGTGCTACCCACTAGGCCACCGTGGCGCCATGCATTGCCTATAATTGATAAAAATATTAATGTTCAAAATGGGGTGTACTTAATTATGCTGAGCACTGTAAATATAATCATAGGATGCTCCAACTTTTTTGTACACCAAAAAAACTGTAGGCAACATGGTGGCGCAGTAGGTAGTGCAGTCGCCTCACAGCAAGAAGGTCGCTGGTTCAAGCCTCGGCTGGGTCAATTGGCATTTCTGTGTGGAGTTTGCATGTTCTCCCAGTGTTCGCGTGGGTTTGCTCTGGGTGCTCCGGTTTCCCCCACAGTCCAAAGAGTTGCGGCTGGAAGGGCATCCGCTGTATAAAACAGATGCTGGATAAGTTGGCGGTTCATTCCGCTGTGGTGACCCCAGATTAATAAAGGGACTAAGCTGAAAAGAAAATGAATGAATGAATGAAAAAACTGTAAAAATGGCTTTGTTTGTCTTTGACTTCCTAGTTAAATCGGGTTGTGCATTTACTACAAGCAATGATGTCACACTGCTGACAGCACACCTGTTGTAGAAGAGAAGTAAATGCCAAACAAAAACTTTTTTTAACAGATTTTTTTTTTTTTTGTCTTTAGAGCTTTCTATCATTACAGTTGAACCACAGAAGCCAAGGTTCTGACAATTCTTTTGGTTCCTTTAATACAGTGGTTCTCAAACTGTGGTACACGTACCACTAGTGGTACACAAGCTTTCTTCTAGTGGTACGCAGAGGAATCTCTTAATAATTAAAGTAAAAAATGAACACAATTTTAACCCTTTGATGCATACTATAACACTGATGCGATCAGTAAATTCATTTTAATAGGCTAAACCTTTTATTTAAGTGGCTGACAATAATAAATCTTCTTAATTAGAATAATTAATCTGCCTTATTTTTGAACTGTGCAGTGATGTACCTGCTTCATCAGCCCTATTATGCTACTGCACTTCAACACTTCAACATTATGGTGGTACTTGGAGAAACAATTTTTTTCTGAGGTGGTACTTGGTGAAAAAAGCTTGAGAACCACTGCTTTAATATATCTGAATTGTTGCTGTATATGGTGAAAGAGGAAGCTCTCAAATGTCTTCAAAAATATCTTCATTTGTGTTCTGAAGATGAACGAAGGTCATCAGGTGATTGGAACGGCATGAGGGTGAGTAATTAATAATGGAATTTTCATTTTTAGGTGAACTATAAGCCTTTAAAACTAATTTTTGACTAGCGAAACAATAACTTTGGGAACAAAACTTGGTCCCACCTCACAAATTTACCTATGCCTTATATCACTATGCCTTTTTTTCTTCCACAAAACAAAATATAATATTTCACCCTTGGTGGACAGATACCAATGTCATCTAAGGACAGTGTACCAGCATCAGTAGTTTAATAAAAACAAAAGTGCAGTTATTCTGGATTCAAACATCAGTCTCTTTTGTATTGCATTTCTTATGTGCCAATAAAAACAGATAAATAGAATACAGTGAAAAATCAATATGACAGTAATACAAAAGGCAATATTTTGTCTCAGGCCTCCTGTGGTCTCAGTCTTTTTTAATCTGAATGCCTGATTGAATTGAGTCTTGTTCTGAAATGAGTGTTATTTGTCCTGACTGCTTGAGAAAGTGATGTGCATTGGCGTTTATTCTGTGTGTGTACATACATATACATATACATACACACATATATTCATATACACACATAGAATAAACGCCAATTTGCTGATCACATATATATGTATTTGTCTCATTGTTCAAATTAATTAGTTATTTTCAAGTATCAACATCTGAGGTTGAAGAGCATGAAAGTGTCACGTGACAATGGCAACATGGAGAATGCAATACAGCAAGATTACGTTTATGCTACACATACAAGATAATATGCAGTGGTTCTAACTTTATTTTCCTTAGGAGTCTTGTAGGAACATCATTCATTCATTCATTCATTCCTTAATTTTCCTTCGGTTTAGTCTCTATTTTAGAGGTCGCCACAGCGGAATAAACCGTCAACTATTCCAGCATATGTTTTATGCAACGGGTGCCCTTGTAGGAGCATTAATTGTTTAAAGGTTTTTTATTGATTATTTGTTCACAAGTTATCACTACCATTTTCTTTGTTCTATGTGCTGATTTCTTTGGAGGAACAGGCAAAGTGAACATAGCGAGACAGCATTCTGTTGACCGTATTACATCTAAATTGTATCGGCCTAGGAGCCACGAGTAAAACAAACATTTCAGAAAATTCCTAGTGCACTATTTAGAAACTAGTAGGGTGTGGTTGCAGTGAAACAAACAAACAAACAAATGAATTCTGTCATCATTCACTCATTCTCCATTTGTTCCAAACCTGTTTGCGTTTATTTGTTCTCTTGAACACAAAAGAAGATATTTTAAAGAATGATGGAAAAAGTCATTAACCTCCATAGTATTTTTTGTTTCTTGTAAATGACTGCTTTTCCAGACATTATTTAGGGTATCTAGTTGTGCTCAACAGAAAAAATAAATCTATAAATGTTTAGAACTACTTGAGTGTGAGAAATTGTTGGGGTGAACTATCCCTTTAATATTCATTTTTTGTACTTATTTATCGATGATCACAAGAATTAATTTGATCTGTTAATCTTTTATTTTTTTTACATCCCACACTTTTGAAAGTAAAATACCTCTATTTTACATTCAAAATAATTCAGGATTTTTTTATTCACACAGTGGCTATTGGATCTTAGTAGGACCTATGCAAACCCAAGGCAAATAAACAGGTGTTGGTAGACAGTCAGAATGAGCTTTTTTAATGTCTTGTCAATTTTCATTTTACACATTAGCTTTTACCACATATGCAATGCGTGACCATTTGTAACATCATTTTGGAGTTATAAACGGTGCACTGTTCTGTACTGGAGCAACAATATGCTTTGGATAGAAAGGATATGAAATGATTAAAAGATGGCACGAACCTAAACAATGCATCTATTGAAAGTTGAAGCAGATATATAGACAAATCAGAATCAGTTTTATTGCCAAGTGTGCTCCACACACAAGGAATTTGCTTTGGCTACAGAAGCTTCCAGTGTACATAAAGTGACAAGTGACAACACAGAATAAATATGAAAAAAGACGATAGACATTAAACAGAGATGCAGTCAGTCCAACGATCTGGATGTTAAAATGTATGTACAGATTTGTTATAAATATACAGGTTATAAAGTGCTGTGTACAAATGCATAAGAAGTATTGCATTGTATATTGTTATAAGGTGCTGTGTACAAATGCGTAAGGAGAAGTATTGCATAGTATATTGTTATAAGGTGCTGTGTACAGATACGTAAAAAGTATTGCATTGTATATTGTTATAAGGTGCTGTGTACAATTGCATATGAGAAAGTATTGCACGTTTAATGCACAATAGGAAAAATATTAACTGTTCATGAGGTAGATGGCCTGAGGAAAGAAACTTTTCCTGTGTCTGGCTGTTTTTGTGCTCGGTGCTCTGTAGCGCCGTCCAGACGGTAACAGTTCAAACAGGAAGTGTGCTGGGTGCGAGGCGACCAGGGTGATTTTGCGAGCCCTTTTACTCACTCTGGAAGAGTACAGTTCTTGAAGTGTAGGAAGGGTAGTGCCAGTGATTCGTTCAGCAGTCCGGACTATTCGCTGTAGTCTACGGAGGTCGGTTTTGGCAGCTGAGCCGAACCAGACGGTGATTGAAGTGCAGAGGATGGATTGGATGACAGCTGAATAGAACTGCACGAGCAGCTCCTGTGGCAGTTTGAACTTCCTCAGCTGATGAAGGAAGCACAGTCTCTGCTGGGCTTTCTTCACAATAGAGTCTATGTGAGTGTCCCACTTCAGATCCTGAGAGATGGTGGTGCCCAGGAACCTGAATCACTCCACTGCAGCCACAGTGCTGTTCATGATGGTGAGTGCAGTAGGGTTTCTCCTAAAGTCCACTATCATCTCCACCGTTTTGAGCGTGTTCAGCTCCAGGTTGTTGTATCTGCACCATAAAGCTAACTGCTCCACCTCCTGTCTGTATGCAGACTCGTCACCGTTCCGGATGACGCCGATAACAGTAGTGTCGTCCGCAAACTTCAGGAGCTTGACGGAGGGATCTTTTGCGGTGCAGTCGTTAGTGTACATGGAGAAGAGCAGTGGGGAGAGAACACATCCTTGGGGGCCAAATGTAACTTCTTAATTGAATCAATTCAACTGTTTTCTTTTTATTAGAATACTTAATGCTTTAACGCTTTCTAGGCAAGGGACGATAACCATTTTCAAGGTATACCATGGTTTGGAAAAGTCAAGGTTTTAAAACCGCCAACATTTACTGCTATACCCTTCTTAAGGTATGATTTTTTATTTATTTATTTATTTATTTATTTTTTTAAGACGACAGTATCTCCAGCAGAAAATATTTCAAAAGATGCCATTTTAAATTGTAAAGAAATCTGTGTTATTGAAAATAACAAAGACAGCAGAAGTCAATGATTCATTTGAATTATTTAGACTGACATGTTTACTGTCCTGAAATATATTAAATGTTTCTCAAAATAAAATATTTTGTGTTCAAAGGGGAAAAATGTTTTTGTTTTTAAGCAAGATATTTAAAAATAATATATTTCAGAGCAGTAAAGGCAATACCATCATATCATGAAACCGTGATATTTTTATGCAAGATTATCATACTGTCTGAATTTTATACCGGCCCATGCCTAATGCTTTCAGATCAGAAATATAAAACATGGATGGTAAAGACTGAAAGGAGTGAAAAGCCACAGAATTCAAGTTGCTTGAACCTGTAATGATTTGGAGAGCATGTGGCGGTGTTGGTCCACTTTGTTTCATCAAGCCCAAAGTCAATGCAGGGTCTACCTGGTGTTTTTCTGCATTTTGGAGATGCCAGTTTCCTTTCACAGCATGACTTTGCACCTGCCCACAATGCCAAATTTACTTCTAACTGGTTTGGTGACCATGATATTTTTTGTGCTTGATTGACCAGCCAACTCGTCTGATCTGAACCCCATAGAGGATATATGAGGTATTGTCAAGAGAAAGACAACAAACATCGGACCAAACTATACAGATAGCACATTTCATACACAGTGGTATATAAACAGGTGGATACATCCATGCCACGCAACACTGAAGCAGTAATTTGTGCAAAGTAAGCCTCATTCAATTCAGTGCATAATTGAACATATTTTGGAGAATCATTTTTCTATTAATCTTTCAGAAAGTATTCACATTTTTTGAGTAACACAGCCTTTTTTTAACTCATAGTTTGATACAAGTCATCTCATATCCTGATTTATATATTTACAGTATATACAGTATATCGCAATAATATAATTTCTGTAAATTCAGTTAATTCTTTGTTTATATTGACAACATGTAAAGGACTTTCTTTTTTTACATTTTAAAATATATACTCAGAAATATACTTAATCGTGATCATTTTCTCACTTTATGATGCACCTTTACGGCAATGGTCTGAGTAACATTTTAGAAATATAAAATAAATATGAATACAGAATAAAACAATATTAAACCTAATATAAAAGCTAGTAAATACAGATACAACATAAAATATAACCAAAAAAATTGCTAAAACAATGTATTTTTAAGTTTGCAACTCCCTCACATTGCTGTCATTCATGTTTCTGTCTGCATCTCCTTAATGGTGTGTGATATTTCGCTCATATAAATTATTTAAAAATTATTACCGTACCTCACAAAAAAAAAAAAAAACAATATAAAGTATAATATGAAACTTTAGACTTTTTAATTTGGTTCATAAGATATATCGTCATATTGCACAGTGCATCTTTGTGACTGTTTGGCCAACTGTTTAGAAGAGGATGGACCTTGAGGCAGCTGTATTGCCATGGCAATGCCCTACATTCCATGCCATGTCACGTTCGGGGTGTTTGTTTGCATGTTTGGAGAACTTGTGTGGGCCATTTTTCTATTCATACGAGTTATGAACTTTGAGTTATTTTCCTTGTGTTGTATTTTATGAATAAAGATGCATTTATGGACTAACAATAGTTGTCAATCACTTGATAAAACTTTGTAGTTCTTTCTTATTTGGACAGGCCATAGCAGTATGCTAGTCATTCATCATACATACTTTAATGTAATGGTTTGAAGTCTCAAAAAATACAGTTCACTGTCATTCAGTTTAATTTTTACCAACAACAACAACCACATCAACAACAAAAAAGTTGACAAGTACAGAAAGAACAAGACGTATCTGATGATATTATTTTTACAAAAGTTATTTTGATAAATGAAAGCACTTCACTTGCATTTATGCTTTGTAGGCCAATATAAAATGTGCATATTTACTAATTATTTGTTTACTATTTTTTTTTTTTTTTTTTGATGTGGACAAAACATAAGACATAAGTCGATTTTTTGGCCACTCATAATTTATTGGCCTCAACAACATCTAGCTAAAATGTTTAAATCAGCAGATTTACCTATTTTTAAATAGTGATTTTTTCAAATAATGTTTAACATCGTTCTCTTGATACAGCTTGGTTTCTTGTTCAACTGACAACTATGACTATGATTTTAATAACATTTAGCAATGCCATGGTAGCATTATAATATTATATTATTACTCAGTTAAACAATAAAATACATTTATATACATGTTTAAGTGTAGCGTTAATGTTTGCTTACCAGTTGATCAGCAAAATCGACGTTTTCGGTGCTCAACTAGCAACCTCTAAACAAACATCATAATCGAGTACAGATTCATCGATCCTACTGCCCATGCTTTATTTTCATCATGGAGAAGCCTGCTGGTTCTTTACAAGAGCAAGCTTTGAAAAGAAAAGAGAGATTAAAGGCACTACGAGATCGACAGCTACAAGTGAGTAAAGTATTAAATGCTGTTTTTGTAAAGACATTGGGGGAATGTGGCTCTTACGTGCTAACTAACATTAGCTAACGAGTTAGCAAAGCATTTAACGTAAAGCATTTTACATTGTTTTGTAAGCAATTTAGTGCCATTTATCATGAAGAATAGACATCCTGACCAATGTTGCTTTTAGAAAATCTTGTCTCTGTCATGTTTGTTTACATGGATAACTATCAACTTATGTTTAGCTATAATATTAGCCAATTCACCTCATTTTTGTTTAATCTGTTTCAGCCATGACTGAATTTCAATAATGTGTAACGTTAACTAAGAAAAGGTTGTATTTAAAAGCAGAAAACCTCTCTTTTATTCCAGCAAGGCCTCTGTTTTCTTTCAGTGTAGAAAAGTCAAGCAACCACCTGTAAGTTTGGTTAAATATCTTAACCAGAAGATAAACAGCACTGCTAAAATTCAACAATCAAACAAATAATGAAATGAGGATTTGTCTTTTCTGTTTGCAGTAACACATGACTAGATTAAGTGCTAGTTTGTCACTGCAAGTTCCGCCTTTTATAAATACAGGACAAGTCAATTATTATCATCAGTTGTAATCATCATGCCAAAATAAGTTGTTAGAGTTTAACTTTGAGTGAAGGAAGTTCCTTTTAACCCTGTTTAAATATTAAATGTTTTGCTTCCCAAAATGTGAACAGTAGAAGTTTGGTTGAGATTCATTGTGCATCACAGTTTTGTTGCATATGAGCAATTTCATGTAAATGTTAACCTTGCCATTAAAAAAAAAAAAAATATATTTTTTGTGTAAGCAAATATTTTAAAGTACTTTAGAAATACTTAAAAATGTGTCTGTCAATGTTTTCAAACTATTATATTTGATTTACTAAAGTCACAGAAGTGGCAGTTTCACATTTGTCACATCCATAACGACACTTTTTTTCCTCATAAATGCAAAAAATATTGAGTAAAATAAAATCTATCATTTTTGTTCAATAGAGAGCCGACTCTTATACTTTTGATTAGCATTATTTATTTTGGGTTGTGCAAAGAATTTTTACAAAGTAAACTCTCTGACTTTTTTGGTCACAACCATAACGCATTTTTATTTTCTTCATTTAAAGTACAAAACATGTTTACAGATTGATATTTTTCTGGTCCCATAACTCTCTGGTCAGTTGTTCTAGAAAATATAAACAGATGTTTACAATGTTAACATGCTTTCTATGTAAAGAAACTGTTTTACTTTAAATGTCACATCCATCAGGCTGGATTTGCTCATTTCCAAGTTTGTTTCCAAGTTTCATTCATTCATTCATTCATTCATTTTCTACCGCTTTTCTGCGGCCGGGTCGCGGGGGCAGCAAATTTAGGAGGGAACCCCAGACTTCCCTCGCCCCAGACACTTCCTTCAGCTCCTCCGGGGGGATCCCGAGGCGTTTTCAGGCCAGCCGAGAGACATAGTCCCTCCAGCGTGTCCTGGGTCTTCCCCGAGGCCTCCTCCCAGTGGGACATGCCTGGAACACCTCCCTAGGTAGGAGTCCAGGAGGCATCCGAAACAGATGCTCGAGCCACCTGAGCTGACTTCTCTTGATGCTGAGGAGCAGCAGCTCTACTCCGAGCTCCTCCTGGGTGACAGAGCTCCTCACCCTATCCATATGGTTTCGCCCTGCCACCCTGCGAAGGAAACCGATTTCGGCCGCTTGTATCCGAGATCTTGATTTTTCGGTCATGACCCAAAGTTCATGACAATAGGTGAGAGTAGAAACGTAGATTAACCGGTTAATCGAAAGCTTTGCCTTTCCGCTTAGCTCCTTCTTTACCACAACGGACCGGTACATCGACTGCATTACTGCTGCAGCTGCACCAATCCGCCTGTCAATCTCACGTTCCATCCTTCCCTCACTCGTGAACAAAACCCCAAGATACTTGAACTCCTCCACCTGGGGTAAGGACTTTTCTCCAACCTGGAGATGGGAGACCACCTTTTTCCGGTGGAGCACCATGGCCTCGGACTTAGAGGTGCTGATTCTCATCCCAGCCGCGTCACACTCGGCAGCAAACCGCCCCAGTGCATGCTGAAGGTCCATGTTCAATGAAGCCAACAGAACAACATCGTCTGCAAATGTTTCCAAGTTTATATATTATTATTTGCTTTTTATGTCTTTGATCATAATTAGTTATTGTTAAATAATCATTGTGCACTGTATTTTTGATCATTTCCAGGGCCATGCACCTGCAGATGGAGAGCCTGAGAGAAAAAGAGCTCTGGAAGACACCGAGACAGAGGACAGACACAGGTAAAAACCAAACAGACATTTATGTACAGGAACAATACGGAGAACTAAACTAAGGCTCTCTAATGTTTTAGAAACACATAGTTGAATAGGCGGCCTGTTCAAAATGGACAATAAATAACAAAGCAGTGTTCTGTTTATATGAGCTCAAGAAGCACTGTGAGGTAAAGGTCTCGCTCGTTCACAGCTCTATTTCAGGCTCAATACAAGGCCTTGAGCTTGCTGCTCTCTCTTTTTTCCATTGTTTACTTTCAGATTCACAGAACCCCAGTGCTTTCCTCCCTGAGCTCAAGGGGTGTTTGGCATTGACAGTTAGTAAAGGTTTCTAAATAGTCATCACTCAATGTCTGGATGGCGTCTCCCTTAGAACTTGATATAACAGGAACAAAAAATAAATAAATAATTTACTCATTTCATCATTCCAAAACTTTATGGTTTATTTTTCATTGGTGGATGAATGTTTGCAACCAGTTTTTACTTTTTTACTGTATGAATCAGAAACTCACATTTGAGGAATGACAAGTGATCGTAAATGACAGAGTTTGCAATTATTTACTTATTTTTAATCTGTAGGGGTCTCGTTCATGAAACATGACCAAACTAATTTTTATATAAATCATTAGTAAAACTGTTTTGGAATTTTTGTGCTCATTCCTGCATTTTTCAGATGTTAGTTGGTAAGAAAGAAACGTAAACCTGGGGTCACATTAATAAACACAACAGGGGTGGGAATGTGCGTAAGCAACTTCTGACGCAAAAGTTGTAAACTATAAAACAAATTTGATAGGAGAATGTGCCCAGCTGTAAGTAAACCCTAAGTAAACATAATTAAGTTTAATATTGACTACATTTAACCACTTTAAATCATTATATGAGCCAAAATCATTAATAAGTAAATTAAATTTATTCTGGTGTTGGCGTTTTAGAATGAAAATGCTTCTCATCCATATTGGTGTTTTTACTGCCTTACAGAAATCAGTCTGCTTGGATGTCATGTGTTACTGCAACAAAACATATAGACGAATTAAGAAACCAACATTGCATATGACGTCTTTAAGGGACCCCGGTTGCAATAGCAAACATGTCGTGTTGTGCAGTAGGATGCTAAATTCGACCGTAACTTTTACCGTACACCACACTGCTTTTAATGCAAACCGCAGACGTCTTTGGCTAAAAGAGAGCTGAATGAAGTGACGACCTAATTAAAAATGCAACGCTATGATGAATCATACACTTAACTCATTTTTAATTGCAGCAATGATTTCAGCAAAAACTAAGAATTCTATGCTAAGAATGAAATGTAAAAATGTAAGTTTGCATACCCTGCCATACAGGTGCGATTCGCTGTCAGAATGCAGTTGTTTTGCTTGTTGATGATTACCCAGCCCTTGTACAACTCCATCTTCGTTCCTTGTCTTTGGCTAGGCAGAACCTCGGTTTTTAGCACAAGTTTTGAATCTGGTAATCATGGAGCATTATTTCTTGCACATGACCACACAAAGCAATATTGTAGGCATCCAAAGACTTGTAGGCCTTTAACTTCTCTCTTGTAAAATCACTTGTAGTTTCAATGAGATAGTTGTATATTTCAGGCTGGATGCTTGGCCATTGCGTCTTATCCAATATCCATTGGGAGGGTGCTGCTATCGCAAATGGACCTGTCAGACGAACACTGCTCACTTTAACGTTAATTTTGCCGAATAACTGTGCTTATCACTGGGTGACAAGCTGTTATAATATGCTGAAAGCATTATGTAAATAATATGTAATTAATATTACTTATTTCTAAGACATAACAAACTCAGTACCACATCGGATGTCATTCCCTTGCTGTAAATACTATCGCTCCTGTTTTTTTCTGCAACCTCGCTGCGTGCGCATCCTGAATGTTTACAAACGGGGTAATTCGTCTATACGTCACATGACAATTCACTAGTGTAACCAACAGTCTTTTTTTTCCGTATGTGCATTGGGCAAAACATAGCACTCATCACTCATTTTTTTCTGTAGCACTTGTACAGCGACATATTACTGTGTTCATATTACTGCGTTTTTATATTCATTAATGTTTTTTAAAATCGCATACTAGTAACACATTACTGCTGTAGATTCCAAATCATAGTAACCAAAGTGTCTCAGCTGGAATTGTAAAACGCTGTGCCATCAGTGTTCTCAAGTGTAACTAACTGGACTTTTTTAGAAGAGAGCCTTGCTTTTGGAAACCACTCTTAGGTGGAACATGTTTATTATAAAATTTAAGGTTATTTGGGCAATTAGTTGTCTCTTATATTTATAAAATATACTAGACTCAACCTTACGTTCAGAATATTCCTCCGCATTTCTGGGCACTTGGCTTGCATAGTTGTAATTTATATATGGGACTATGCTAATTGTAAATGAGTGTGCACTTGTGCCTTATTTATGAATGATTGGATTTTAGGTTAACAAACAAATCTGATATTTACTAACAGTTTTGTGAATTCACAGGAGAGGAAGGTCTGTGTTATTCAAAATTGACATTTCCAATTTTTTAAAATGTTTCACAAATAAGGGCCTTTAACTGTAATTTTGGTGGTCTGTAATTTAGTTAGTGTGAAGGTTTTTGAAATAGAGGTGATATTGGAGGTGGTCTGGGAGAGAATGGCTCGAGGTGTGTCTGTTTAAACATGCATTATTAAAATGTTAACACATCTTGGAAACAATGAGATGTAATTTGTCACCTCGCTCACTTGTTGTTTTCATGCTTCCTTTACTGCCATGCCTGAAAAAAAAGTCTAGTCTTTAGAAAAAAAAAAACAATGACAGTTTCTTTTGTAATAAACATAAAAATGATTTAGTGGTGATTAAGAGGTGTTCTTTTATGTGCAGTTTTTTATGTTAGAAAATGGACATATTTATCAAGGACATATACATTGATAAAGGTTGCAATAAACATTAAACAGTGATGGTTAACATTTCAGATTAATTCTGTTCTTTTGAACTTTCTATAAGTCATCAAATCTAAAAAAAAAAAAAAAAGTTTCACAGGAAGAAAAAAGAAGAAAGTTTCACACTTTCCATAAAAAATATGCAGCACAGCTGTTAACGGCTTTATCTGGCTGTTAGAATGATCTCTGAAGGATAAAAGTTTGTTTACTTACTGATTTTACTTGTATGTAATTATTACAAAACCTTTTTTTCTCGTTTTTTTTTTTTTTGGCAAAGTGCATCCAGAGTTTTCTTTTATAGCCCAAAATGTTTATTTTCATGCATGCCTAAAAAAAGTTATTTAATGCATCTCTCTGTGATATAATTGTGCATCCCTATTTCCAGACGAAGAAGTAAAAAGGAGCTTTTCTGTTTTTATTTTGGGGCTTTAGGAAATATCTGCTTGTTGGGCAACAGCTTCGTCTTTTTGTTTAAGCTGTCAAAAATTTGAAGCAAGGTGAGGCATATAATGAATATTTTCTTAGCTTCTGAATGAAGCTCAACCTTTCACCTGAGCTTGATAATATTTTGTCACAACTTAAGCAGTAGGACAAATGTCAAACAGGGTTTTACTGGCGTAAAATTAGGCAGACAGGATCATCATGAAAGTTTTTAATTTTATCAAGTAAAACATGATCTTATTTTAAAAAGGCTAACACTAAATGTGATTAAATGCATGACCTGTGCTTGAACATCAGGTGAAGGTGGTACATAATATGATTTTCTGTGAAAGTATGATGGTACAAGATATGGTTCTCTATGCACGAAAACACCTGTAAAAACTTCAAATTGACTTTGTTCCCCAGGCATAAGAGAAACCCATCTTCCCACATTGCATTAGTTATTTCTGTCATTTGTAAATATGTTATGTCAGCAGTGAGGATTCATTGTGCCCCTGCTGCCTATTTTAGAGTAAAGGAAGCCCAACGATGGTCCCCTCGGTTGTTTTGCAGGCTCTGAGAAACGAGAGACCTTCCACCAAACTGTCAAGGCCCTCAATTCAGCTCCATCCCTCTGAGCACTTCAAGAACACAAGAGCTTTTCCCATGCGCTTTAAATCCAGCCCTTCTGTATGTGATTAATTTAGAAAACAGGATACCGCTCTGGCCAGTTCACTTCAACCCTCGGCCACGAGTTATTCAGGACTTCAGGATGTTCGAAATGCTCACTTAGAGTTTGACAAACTGCTGTTGACATACAGAAAGCGTTGGATTGTTTGGCTGCTCTGATGTAGATGAGGAAAGCCAGTGGTCCGGTATTGTTCCAGCAGGTGGTCAGGAAGTCTTTTCAGGAAAGCTGAGGACAAGGAGGCGTTCACTGTTCTTTGTTTCAGTCTGTTGTTTTGAGTGTTTTGCTAAATCCTGCAATGCTCTTTCATTTTATATATATATATATATATGAAGGGTTCAACACTAAGGATTTTTTCTACTGGCCCAATTGGACCAGTGGTTCAGATTTTTACTTGCCCTGTCAAATTTTTCACTGGCCCCACCAAAAAAAGAAAAGTGAATGTGTCAAAAATAATTAAAAAAAATTGTAAAGAAAATGTGATGGTGTTTTATTGCAAAACAAAACCTGGCTGACTTAAAAATGTCAGCAAAACATCACAACACAGACATTTTCTTTTAGCCTCATAATTTGATGTTGCTGTCATGTTGTCGACTCTTTGCTGTTCTGGTTTTTACCAGGTTAAGGAAAAAAAAACAATCCAATCAGATAGGAGGAACCAAAAAAACAAAATGGTATTTACGACTTCAAAGAGAAGGTAGCATTCAAATACTTTAAAGCTCAAACTATTTCTTGATATTAAGACTATATGCATGCAATTGACAAAGTCGCAGGCAAATTAAAATTTAGTGACAAGGCAGCACTGGTTGGGCCAGTAGCGATTCTGTCTACTGTCCCGAGCATCTCTCACACTGTCCCCGGGCCATCGGACAGTCCTTATTGTTGAGCCCTGATATACATACATACATACATGCATACACAGTAGAGACCAAAAGTTTAGACACACCTTCTCATTCAAAGAGTTTTCTTTATTTTCATGACTGAAATTTGTAGATTTACACTGAAAACATCAAAATGATGAATTAACACGTGGAGTTATATAAATAACAAAAAAATGTGAAACGACTGAAAATATGTCATACTCTAGGTTCTTCAAAGTAGCCACCTTTTGCTTTGGTTACTGCTTTGCACACTCTTGGCGTTCTCTTGATGAGCTTCAAGAGGTAGTCACCTGAAAGGTTTTTCACTTCACAGGTGTGCCCTGTTAGGTTTAATAAGTGGGATTTCAGTTGTATTGTGTTATGCAGAAGCTACGAAAGAGAAAAACGAGTGGCCATCATTATTTTAAGAAATGAAGGTCAGTCCAAAAAATTGGGAAAACTTTGAAAGTGTCGTGCAATGTGCATTCTTTTTGACTCATGCATGCCTTGTCTACACTGAAAAACTCTGTTTCAGCTTTCCTTCCACACGAAGATGGATTATTTTTTTAATTAAAACTTAAGCTTTGGAAAAACTCTTCAAAAGTGAATCAAAGGCAGTTTTCCTGTTGTAGCCGAAAATGACAGAAAATTTGGCTGAAAAAAAAAGTCATTCATCCCAAAGCAAGATGACAGATGATGTTGTACCATAGATGCTGCAATTGCTGTCTAGTTTGATGGCATTTAAAAGATTAATGTCAGTTTTGACATGCTTTAGAATGCGTTTCTTCAAAGTAGAAGGATTATTGACACGGGTGTTGTTTGGCATTAGAACATGAGGGCACCTTTTTATTCATGCACAGTGCTGGGAATTTTCAGACATTTCATTGTGCAACCTTTAGAAAAATGCTCAAATGCTATAGTGTGGTTGGAAATATGCCTGTCACAATAATCAATATATTGACTTATCATGCAATTAGGCATAGGCTGGTATAATGACGGTATGATAACCATGGATAAAAATATCACAGTATGACGGTATTGTTATTACTGCTCTAAAAGATATTCTTTTTAAATGTCTGGCTAAAAAGCAAATTTATTTATTTGGGGCAGTAAACATGTCAGGCTAAATAATTCAAGTGAATCATTGGTCATGCGGTCTTCATTTGTATCAAAAACACAGACATCTTTACAATTTACACCTAAAAAACAAACAAAAAAATGTAAATAAAAAACCTTACCCATACACTCTAAAAAAAAAAGGTGCTAAATAGCACCAAAACTGGTTCTTTGGTCGTAACGAGGGGGGAACCTTTTTTGGTGCTATACAGCACCTTAAAAAAATAGGTGCTATATAGTACTTTTGTCAAATGGTGCTATATAGCACCTATATTTTAAGGTGCTCATTATGTTACTTTACCCTTTCCGCAAATAAAACCGGCATAAAATTTATAAGAATTAGCTATAAGAACAAGTGCTTACCAGTAGTATTGGTGCTATATAGCACTTTAAACACCCCAAAGAACCACTGAAAAACCTTTATGGTGCTTTAAATGTTCTTTACACAGTAAAAGTGCTATATAGCACCCTGACCACCTTAAAGAACCACTGAAGAACCACTGAAGAACCTTTATGGTGCTTTAAAGGTTCTTTACACAGTAAAAGTGCTAAATAGCACCTCAAATATCGCAAAGAACTTCTGAAGAACCACTGAAGAACCTTTTTTTTTTTAGAGTGTACCTTAGGAACAGTATAGCAGAAAATTTTGGCAGTATGAAAACCTTGACTTTTACATAACGTGGTATACCTTAAAAACGGTTATCGTCCCATGCCTGCATGCAATACTTGAACATGACTTCAATATTTTTTGGTGTTTCAAAATAAATTTGCAAATTCACAAATAACAGTAAAGCCATTTTACAAAGACATTTACATTCCACCTCAATGGTGTCGATGTTTGTAACTCGGCATTACCTTGATGGGACATATATTAGCAAGAACAATAGATTAAATCTAAATAATCTTAAGGATGAAAAGTTTTTTTTTGAAAGAGTTTAAGGGTATTTGCATTATTACAGTGTTGTATAATCAGTGGCATATAATAATCTTAAAATTACAATAATATCTCTTATTGCAGCAATTTTAATCGCACAACAAAAATTCTTTATCGTGACAGGTCTAGTTGGAAAGAGTCTATAAATGAAAACACAGGTACCAGTACCAGTGTAGATTAGGGCTGGGCGATTTGGCGTAAAATCAAAATCTCGATTAATTGAACATTTTAACTCAATTATGATTAATGAACGATAGTTTACTTTTATAAAGGCTGATTTACTTTTAAAGGCTGATTTATACATCTGCATCAAGTGATCAGTGTGACCCATGGCGCGTGCCTTGCATTGATATACTCCAGCGTGCTGTTTGTGTTGCTCTATAATAACACTTCTGATACGCTGGCTGGCAGCGGGTTTTTATTTTCCTCTGTGTCGAGTTTCTTCACAGGCGTTTGTTTTTTTCTGAATGCTACCTTAATGTACAAGAAGCTAAAATTTAGACATGCAACAACTTTAATCATAGGGTAAACATAAAACAGCTCCTCCACAGGACTCCAATCTGTGTATCATTCGTTCAGTTGTTTTTTTCAAATTCAAACCAAAAATTAATAAACAAAAAAAAAAAAACTTGTTTTCCATTATTTGTTTCCTGAAAGGAAAGGCAAACATGAATAATGACTCTTTATCTGATTTTCTGATCTTGCGTTCAGATCAAAAAAAGAAAAAAAAACAAATAACGAGATTAGACTGATTTTGATTTTTTTTAATTTACCCAAATTGCCTTGAATGAAGAAAACGGCTGTTTTTAGATTTTCCAGTTGCTCACAAAAAACGAGATTTTGGCTTTATTTTCGTTTTTTGATTTTAGGGAAGGAAAACGAATAAACGACTAAATTCATTATACACATGTGCTGAAACGCCCATTTCTCTCTGATTGGTGAACCAAATGTGAGTTCGTGACGATGCCCTCAAAATAAAAGTCATCTGTGGCTTTGTTTGAATTATTATTTAATAATATAAGTTTACATATTCTATCATTTGAATCACACACAGTTAGCGGACTTCATTGCGTATGCATAAATTAAATAAAAACGTAAGTTAGCAGTTTATCAGACATTTGTCATTAAAATAAGGTCATAGTTCTCTGCCAAACGTCTTGCTGCTGTGCACCTGATGCTAAGCGAAGATAGCAATTTCTTAGCAGAACCTGGTTTGCATGATTGTTTCCGAGCAAGGCCTATACAATAATAATGGTGGTGATGATAATAATAATAATAATAGGCCTATAGTTGGCAGCCAGACTTTTTGCTGCAGTGTGCACCTGATGCTGAGCAAAGATAGCTATTTCCAAGCAGAACCTGGTTTGAGTGATTGCTTCTAAGCAAGGCCTATAATAATAATAATAATAATACCTTACGTTTTTATTTAATGTATGCATACGCAATGAAGTCTGTTAACTGTGTGTGGTTCAAATGATAGAATATGTAAACTTATATTAATAAATCATAATAATTCAAACAAAGCTGCAGAGGACTTTTATTTTGAGGGCATCGTCACAAGCTTACATTTGGTTGACCAATCAGAGGGAAATGGGCATTTCAGCATTCCTACATGTGTATAATGAATTTTAAAGTCGTTTATCCGTTTTCCTTCCCTAAAATAAAAAAACAAAAATAAAGCCAAAACCTTTTTTTTTTTTTTCGTTTTTTTGTGAGCAAATGAAAAACCTAAAAACAGCCGTTTTCTTCAGTCAAGGCAATTTGGGTAAGTTAAAAAATCAAAATCAGTTTAATCTCGTTATTTGTTTTTTTCTTTTTTTTTATCTGAACGCAAGATCAGAAAATCTGATAAAGAGTCATTATTCATGTTTTCCTTTCAGGAAACAAATAATGGAAAAACAAGTTGTTTTTTAATTTTTGGTTTGAACTTGAAAAAACGGTTGAATGAATGATACACGGATTGGACTCCACACTTGTAAACACTCGCTCCAATCGGCTCTCTGCTGTCTCTTGTGACTCCACACACACATTAGGGAAAATAAATGATAAAATCAACCTGGGAAAATTAGATCGATTATAGATTCTGAATGTCGATTTCTCTTTCTTTTTTTTCTCAATGAATCGCCCAGCCCTAGTGTAGATGTAGTTTTAGAAATCTAACGTCCAACATTCATTCATACATTCCATGTTGGCTTCATATGATTTTGGAAAACCAAATTGTTTATTTTAACAATAAACTAGTTAATAAATTAGCTAATATTAACTAACCTTTCCTTGTAATGAAAAGGATATAACATCTTATTTGACTGATATTATTGAGAGTATGCAAAATGTTGCACCATATGACTTTGCTTTTAAGAATGATTATATTATTATGATGTTATATAATGTTATAACAAATATTACTAATGAATGAGTAATTCATAAGATGGTGACGAGTCTGAAGCTGCTTTAGTCTCTTTTCTAAAAACAAAATGAGTACACATCTAAGAAACCAACCAGTCAGCAATTTGATGAAAATAAATTGTCAGTGTCTTTTAAAACACACAACTTTGTTCATCTTGTGTTGATCACGCATTGGAGATCCAGCAGCAGATTTTGCTTTGACTTCCAAAGATCACACCTGCCGGCTGAGCGATGGCGTAATTAGGCTTGTTTCAACCCCTCTCAGCTGTGCTCCCTAGACGCTCTCAGGTGCTACATGCTAATTAGCTAGCTGCTACAAAGATGAAGGGTGGCTTTGTGCGCATGGTGAGAGACTGTACTCTCTGGATGCCACCGCAGGCTGGATTCAGTGCTCAACTCGCACCTGCTGATCCAGATCCAAAATAAACACTTATCTGCACTGCCGCCTGCTGGTTACTTCAGTCTCTGCTAACTTTTTTTATGCTGAACTTATCTGTGTAATATCTCATTGACTTAATAATATGGTATAAAAAGGACAGTGACAAAACATTAGAATGTGATTTGGTGAGTAGCTCTGCCGTTGTGTTTGCAGAGAGCTGAAGCTGCGGAATTACACCCCAGAGGACGAGGAGCTCAAGGAGAGACAGGTGCCCAAAGCAAAGCCTGCATCAGGTAAGAGGACGCCTGCTGCTATAGAAATATTACTGTCTGCACTTCTTCAAATGTTTGTGCCGGCTAATTATGCTGACCTCAGTTCTGGGTGATTAACTTACAGCGGGAGAGCAGGTGTTGAGTTACAGGTTGTCTGACTGGTCTTGTTTGATGTTCTTTAGTGGATGACAAGGTCAAGGATCAGTTGGAAGCTGCTAACCCTGAGCCTGTGATTGAGGAAGTGGTGAGTGAGCTTTTCTTCAATCCAAAGTCTCAGTTCACTCCAAACAGAAAAAATGGTAATATTTGATAAAAAATAAATAAATAAAAAACATTATTTAAACTTATGTGAATATGAGTAATGATAATAAATACTTGTCAAGTTGTTGTTTTGAAGAATTAATTGAAAGAACCAGCTCAAAATGGTAGTTTGCTCATTCATTCATTCATTTTCTTTTCGGCTTAGTCCCTTTATTAATCTGGGGTCGCCACAGCGGAATGAACCGCCAACTTATCCAGCATATGTTTTACGCAGCGGATGCCCTTCCAGCTGCAACCCATCTTTGAGAAACATCCATACACACTCATACACTATGGACAATTTAGCCTATCCAATTCACCTATACCATATGTCTTTGGACTTGTGGGGGAAACTAAAGCACCCGGAGGAAACCCACGCAACCACAGGGAGAACATGCAAACCAGCGACCTTCTTGCTATAAGTCGAGCGCACTACCCACTTTGCCTCATGAGTTGGAAATTAAATATATAATTATAGAACTGTAACTGTGTCCCAAATGGCACACGGTACATTATGCACGTATGCATTATGTACATATGCACTTACACTCTCAGTAGTATAGTATATGTATTTAGTGTTGTCCCAAATGGAACACTAATGTTTTTTTTACTAAGTGGAAATTCAAACCGTTGATGACATTTAACGCCATATTGGTGAAATAAATAACCAAATTACCAAACAATACCTGCCATGAGTGCATTCATTATCGGGAAAAGGTATTATCAGTCTCGTAGGAGAATTTTGCTTTTACAATCCAAAATAAAGTAATCCAACATGAGCGCCCGATAGCTCCGCCCCTTCCGCTACATGAACAAAGCAATGGCTCGTTGAGTATGTGACGTGTCCAACATTCCACACTTATTTTTACCGGTTGAATAAGTGCATCATCAGGGTATTTAAAGTGCACTTATGTTGTAGAGGTTACAGTGTGAACGCACCACTTACACTATTTATACAACAAAATGGTGTAGAACAGTGCACAAGTATGCGATTTGGACCGCACCTTATATCTTGTATCCATCTCTCCCATGATTGTGTAGCCTACAGAACTAGACTGAGAGAGCATTTAAAGGCCTTTGCAGGCGTTTTGAGTTATTTAGCTGCTTAGACTGTGCCAATAGGTGTCTTCAAAACTTTTTTACAATTTTCTAATTTTCTGAGATACTGAATTTGGGGTTTTCGTTAGTTATCATCAAAATGAAATGAAATAAACACTTGAAATATATCAGTCTGTGTAGATTGAATGTATACAGTACACAGGTTTCACTTCTTTAATAAAACTAATCTTTTCTTTTTAACTCTTTAACTGTTTTAGGATCTGGCCAATCTTGCCCCCAGAAAACCAGACTGGTACAAACCCAATCTTTTTACCTATACAACAGCTTTGCATTATATTCACTGTTATCGAATGCAATTATTATAATTTTTTTAATAATCTAATTTTTTTTTTTTTTTTTATGTTTTGTGATTTAGGGATTTAAAGAGGGACGTTGCAAAGAAGCTTGAGAAACTGGAAAGGAGAACACAAAAAGCCATTGCTGAACTTATACGTGAGTATGGCGTGACACGCTGGCTGAGATTCATTTTTTTTATAGTTAGTTCAACCAAAAATGAAAAAAAAAAAAAAAATACAAAACTGTCATCATTAATCACCAACCTTTTGTTCCAAATCCTCCTTGAGTTTCTTTGTGTTGAGCACAAAGAAGATATTTTCCAGAATGTTGAAACCAATAGCCCTAGAGTTCCATTTTCAAAATCTTCTTTTGTGCTTAACAGTAAAAGAAACTTTGGTCCCACTTTATATTAAGTGGCCTTAACTAATGTACTTACACAGAAATTAATCATTTGTTACAATGTACATATTGTGTAAATATGTGTTTTTACATTGTACTTATATTTGATTAAATGCCTGTATGTATTTACATCTGTAATTAATTTCTGTAATTACATTTGTAAATACACTGTTGACCATCCCTTACACATTAACCCACCCTTAAACCTACCGATACCACCAAACTTATCCTTAACCCTACCCCTGTCCCAACTCAAGAGCACCACAAGTGTTCTCAAATACATTATGAACACAGTAAGTACATTGTATTTATTTTATTGATGCAAGTACATAGTAGTTAAGGACACTTAATATAAAGTGGGACCGAAACTTTTAATGGTTTGGAGCCACTTGAGTGAATAAGATTTTATTTTTGTTTGAACCTTCATTTTAAGGTGCTTTTGCACCTGGGACGATCACTACTAAGTATTAAGATTCATTTGAATAATCCTTTTAATTCTATGAGATCAGAGCATGGCTATCTGCTTATGTTGTGATGTAATGATTCTGCTTTTGGTCCTTTGTTTTTAATGTGAATAACAGCGGTTTATCGAATGTGTGAATAACAACTGCTTTCAATAACCATTTATAAACTATACATATTCTTAACATTCATTAAAGCTAATCTTTTAAGATCTTCTGAGTTTGCTACAGTCTCAGTACTTGTAGCATTCCATGATTCATAAACAGTGACTTATTGTTGACTGTATGAGATGTCCATACAAAGATGTATTAAAGCATACCAAAACTGAATAGTATTTATTTTTTTATTGTTCTCAATCTGATTTAGACCTGGAAAAGGGGACATTTGACATCAATTTGACATCAGACGTGGTACAGATATATTTGGAATCAATTTCAGAATGATTTTGAGCTGATGAACAATAAATAACAATAAAGAAATGCATACCTTTAGCACAAACAGGTTTTCAGAGAGCAAAACCCCAAAAATCCAACCTGGTTTAAGGGGTTTCACAGCATGTCATATTAAAGTTGTCTGTTAATTCAGGATTTAATATGAGTGTATAATATTCAATATATGAATCATTAATTCATAAAATGTAAACTATTCGCAATCAATTTTGACTTAAACGCTTTTATTTTAAACCGTTTTCATTTGGAGCAAAAACGATGCACTGGGAGTGGCTTTGTTGCATCACATATGTATGTCACTTTTCAGTTTGGCTTTGTGACCTCTAACCCAGAGTAAAACCTGCTCTGGAGCAGGTTAGCCATGTGACACAGGTTACCATGGTGATGAAACCTGATCAAGTTCAAACTAAACACAAACTTGTAAGACCCAAAGCAGCTTTGTCCAACTGGCCAATGAACTGCAAGATGCTTAAAATAATTGAATGCTACTGTCATTTAGTTGTGGATGCTAATATAGTTATCATTTATATAGCACTGAAGCACTAATCCACAGCTACATCATTCCTTTTATCCTTAATACATTCAAAATGTAGTCATGGAGCCTTTTTATAATGAGCTCCACCAGGGCTTCATGTAAGGCCAATTGCTTTGAGGATTAATAACCCTCAGAGGTCTCATAAAGTCTCATAATGACATCATGTATGGATTTCCAGTCTCTCTATGCTCGTCTGGCATAGACTAAATCTCCCTTGTCCTTAAATTTGTACTAAACTGTAGTTTTACCTGCAATTAAAATAAAAAGGGCTATAATATGTGAGAAATAAGTATTATGTGTATTATGCTGTATTATGTGGATCAAACCAGAGTTTTGGTGCTATGCGGGTCCAAAATGTGCGTAATCATTGCTTAATACACACCTGTGTACAGCAGTATACACATATATTTACATTTGAAAATTAAGGGATTCAATTAAGGGGAAAAAAAGAGAGAGAGAGAGAGAGAGAGAGAGAGAGAGAGAGAGAGAGAGAGA
>CAIGQQ010004375.1:3991759-4008015 GCA_903798035.1 Danio albolineatus | reverse complement strand
ATATATATATATATATATATATATATATATATATATATATATATATGCGTGCAGCAGATTGTTATAATAATTTCTGAGGGATCATTCTGAGGGATCATTGGACTCTGAAGAGAGTGGAATAATGATGATGAAAGTCAGCTTTAAATCACTGGAATAAATTAAATTTGAAACTACATTAAATATATATAAAAAATGTTATTTAAAATTGTAATAATATTTTACAATTGAACAGTTTTTACTGTATTTTTGATCATATAAATGCAGCCTTGGTGAGCAGAATTGCCTTTAAAAAAAAACAAAAAAACATCAAATATTATCTAACTGATATTCTCAACTACAAACTGGTAGTATATATTCCAAGCCTTTCTTCTGCTGAACACAAAAGAACATATTTATTAGAAAGTTGACAACCTGTATCCATTGACTTTCATAGTATTTGTTTTTCCTACTATGGAAGTCAATAGTTACAGGTTTTTAGCTATTTTCATTAGTGAGTAAATAGTAACAGAATTTGTGAAGTATAAGTGAGCTATCCCTTTAAAGCAAAGGTCTCAAACAGTTCTCCAACCCTGATCAAACACAGCTGATGCCACTAATCGAGGTGTTCAAGACTCCCATCTCGATTATTTGGAACAGCTGTGTTTGATCAGGGTCGGAGCAAAACTGCAGAGCTGCGGCCCTCCAAGGATCGAGTTTGAGACCTACGCTTTAAATAGTTTCTAACGTTCAGAAACAAACTAACAGACCTACTCGGATTTTGGTTAAAAGACAAGTTGTATGGGCATCACAAGTCTTCAGCGATAAAGTGCATTCCTCATCCTTCCACTGTAACATGGCTATAACTAACACGAATAAACAACAGTGACAATTTACATCTAACTTAAATTTATCCTAAACATCTCAGAAAGTTAATACTTGTGTGTGTGTGTGTGTGTGTGTGTGTATGTATACTGTAAGTAGTTTTAAATATATTGATATTTGTATGGTTGCTAATTTAAAATTAATAATGAATGCATATTAATTTAAAATAGTAATATTTTCTTCAACGTGGTTACTTCCAAAACCAAAACATGAGATGTCCACCACTAAGAGGTGCTCTTGCACATAGTATCATGAGCTGTAGTTACATCCATTCTCATCATTAGCAGATGCTTGCTTTTTTCCAAATCATGACTTCCTTTAACTTTCACGACAGAGCAGGGCTCATAAATCAAGAACCATTTGTGAATCATCATTTTAGGCCCATAAAAGTGTGACCTTCTGGTTATTAGCCTGTATTTCAAATACCTTGTGTAGTGAACAAAGACATATTGGCTGGTTCTACATGTAATACAACATAATTATGGAAGTCCAAACCAGTCATACACAGTAACACTTGGCCATTACTTCCTAGACTATATATTACACCAAATGACTTTTCTTTGAGTGAATATCAGTAGCAATTTCAAGCGTTTACACAATTTAGATACTGTGGTCTCTTATGTTGTGACTCCAAAACATTGTTTAATGCAAGATTATCTGAAATATCCTCACCACTCCTTCCTTGTGAAGAATTTTCAGTCATATGTTTAACCGATGGACAGCTTGTTTTGATACTGATGTTGGTGAGACTTTGACATGCACTTCCACTGGTGGAGAAATGCGATTGCTGGGTAGTAGGAAGAAACTGGAACTCATGTGGAGACATAGATGTTTCCAGAAATGTAGCCCTTGAGTTGGATTGGAAGCTTTGACCACAGGCTGAAAAGTGCAAGGCCTGTCTATCAACTAGACCTGTAGATCCGTACGAGGATTGATGGTTTGCGTTAACTTTTGTTTTCGTTATGACCTCCTGTCTCGATTTTTCGTGCGGCAGGGCCCAGCTCCACCTTGCATACTCGCTGGGCGAATTTGAGCGAGCACAGGGTCTCTCCAACATTGCTTTCAAGGGAAGAAACCTAAAGAAGACATACATTATTAGGATTAACATTTATATGATAGTTACGAGGTGTCGGTTTACTTGTCAAAGATGTTCAAAACAGAGATTTTACATCTGGTTAAAATGGCTGGTTCCACCAAACTCAAGATCACATTTGTTTTGTTAGGACACAGAGAAACAGCTTTGGTAAATACAGGAGTGCACAATCCTGCTCCTAAATATGTCTCATTTGCAGAGTTAAGTTCTGATCAAATTCTAGCTTTCCATCCAAAAATGCGAATTAAACTTATGCAGAAAAGTGGAATATCACGTAAAACTTTTTCTGAATAAGCACTGTTACCATCTAATGAGTCAAAGGTTTTGCATAAAAATGGGAGTTTCCATTTGGGCACATGCTGATTTTCAAACAGGCAACACACAAACACAAACAGAGGAGAAAGACAGCGACTGTTTACATTGATATCAGTAATCTAATTATTTGCCAAATTATTAATTTGTCGACTTTAACTGCAGTTTGGCACTTTTACTTTTACTCAGGAAGATTTCCTGCGTGTCCCTCGTGACAAACAAGATATTAAATGTGAGTAACTGCTGGAGAAGTGCAGATTTAATGGAGTGTTTGATACCGCACCACGGAAAACCCTCCGTATTTCTCAGTAACTTAGACACCCTCGGTAAGCAGCATCAGAAAGCCGTGTGTTTATAGACTATCCTGTCACAAAACGCGGCGAAAATTCTACACGACGGTAGGTTTGATTAGGTTGTTTATTTGTTTAAACTCGGAGAGCAGCATTCTCTCACTTACCAAATCTGTAGAGACAGAAAAATCAACACCAACTAGACTGCAGCTGTTTTTTGAAAAGGAGACGAGCGGCAAATCGGAATTTCACCATTTCCAGATGCGGAAAGCTCTCGGGTAAAAATTTTCCTTACAAACGCATTTCTGTCGCATGTACTGTAATCCACCGTAAGTCAAGTTCAACCTCATAGCGGGGAAATTAAAGCAAAACTTTTGTTGGAGTATGTTATAAACAACACTGGCGACCTGTGTCTGCAAACAATTCTTCTTCTTCCACTTGTTTTGGCAACACGACGTGGCGTCTCTCTGCCGTCTGAACACTGTAGCAGGTAAACAATCTTCGAAGTTATCGAGCATATTAATGACGTTGCACCGCATACACAATAGAGCGCGCTGATTGGTTTGAACCAAGTCTTTCTCATGGATCAATGCTGCTCGCTCAGAGACGTCACAATGCACTCGCAGGTACAGACATCCACTCTCCACCCTGGAATACACGCATGGATCTCATCGGCGTGACGCAGCTTCAAAAATTCGTTTCAAACCGGAAGAACGAATTTGCTCATTTTAATGCAAAAACAACCAATTTTCACTTTTTAGTGATATGTATTTAGTGTTTATAGCAACGTGGGACACATATATGACTGTCAACAGCTCAAAAAATGTGTTTTGGTGTTTCATGACCCTTTAATAAGCTGGTGCCAGATATTCATTTATTCATTTTATTTCGGCTTATTCCCTTTATTAATCTGGGTTCGCCACAGCAGAATGAACCGCTAACGTATCCAGCGTATGTTTTATGCAGCGGATGCCCTTCCCAGCTGCAACCCATCTCTGGGAAACATCCGTACACACTTATTCACACTCATACAGTACGGTCAATTTAGCTCACCAAGTTCACCTATACCACGTCTTTGGACCTGTGGGGGAAACTGGAGCACCCGGAGGTTCTGACCCAGTCGAGGCTCGAACCAGCGACCTTCTTGCTGTGAGACGAACATGCTACCCACTACGCCACTGTGGCAAAAAGGAAAATGGGACTTGCTGCAGTAGAAGTCACTGTGGGTCTTTTTTCTTGTATAGTAAGTTATCTATATAATAAGTTAATAAGACAAAGATGCAATGAGTTTACAGCTGCTCAAGACAGTTCTGGGAGGTAATAAACTATAAATAAATATTACGATGTCTCATTGTTTCTCTTGGTAGCGCTGAGGAATGTGAACGGGGGTGAGAGCCCATTGGAGTGAGTGTTTACAAGTGTGGAGTCCCGTGAAGGAGCTCCAGGTGGAAACTGTTGCTTTGTGTTTACCTTTTTATTAAAATTGCTGCAAGTCCGCCATTCCCGCCTCAGTTTTTAAGCTACTTGTACATTAAGGTAGCGTTCAGAAAAAAAACACCAGAGAAGAAACTCGATACAGAGGAATATAAAAACCTACTGCCAGCTAACGTTTCGGAAGTGCCTTGCGTGTTGCCGTGCATTCATACTTTGTCGGTGACGGTCACAGCGAGGGCTATGTGACCGCACGAAGGCTGTACCAGAGCATATGCGTGGGCTTGACGCAGAAGTATAAATAAGCCTTTACGCAGTGGATGCCATTCCAGCTGCAACCCAATGGGAAACACCCATACACTCACACACACACACACACTACAGCCAATTTAGTATTTTTTTTCAAATTTTTGGATTGTGGGGGAAACCAGACCATGCGGAGGAAACCCACGCGAACATTGGGTAAACATGCAATGTCCACAAAGAAATGCCAACTGGTCCAGCCGGGACTAGAACCAGTGACCTTCTTGCTGTGAGACGACCAATTAAATTTCAGGAATTGTTTATTTCAGGAACTCTGAGGCGTTTTGATACTTTGCTTGGGATACTGCAGTCACATAACACAAATTTCTATGAACAAATTCATCCAGAACAGAGACTGGCAGACAAAGGTATGGACAAACACACACAATGGCCAAAGTCCTGCATAGGTGCGTGGCTGGCGCTAAATCCAACATACAGAAGGCTGCAGCAGAAATTCTCAACTATCGGCCATATTCTGTCTTTATATTACACACAAGGTTTAAGATCATGGTTGAACTTATTTTTTAACATTTACCATGACTGTATTCTGATCAAATGTACCTTGACTCAAACCTTGGGCAGCATTTCATATTTGTCATTTTGAAAGGGGCTTAGCAGAACAACGTTAGCTGAGTCTTGGTAAATCCTTGTTACCTGAACAACCATGGCGGTTTTGTTGCCTTTTCCCAGCGAGTCCTGTAGCAGGTAGGTGAGTCGTGAGTTCCTGAAGGGTATGTGAGTCTGGTGGGCCTTCAGGGCCTGGATCACGTCTCCAAGAGCCAGCAGTGAGCGATTGATATTCTGGGCTTCCTTCAGCCTCTCACCCTCTGCCCCAGACTTCCACACCCTCTCAGAACCAGCTAGATCCACCAGATTCAGCTTGCCTGCAGAGAAGAAGAATATGAAGAGCAAATTCAATTCACCTTTATTTATATAACACTTTTACAATGTAGATTGTGTTAAAACAGCTTGACAAAGAAGTTGAACTGTCAGTTCAGTTTTCACAGTCGAAGTTCAGTTTAGTTCAGTTCAGTGTGGTTTAAATTTCACTGCTCAAAGTCCAAACACTGAAGAGCAAATGCATCAATGGGTAGCTCTACAAGTCCCAAACCAAGCAAGCCAGTAGTGACAGTGGTGAGGAACAAAACTTGTCAAAAACCAATTGACAAAAGTGAAGGAAAAAAAAAACTTGGAAGAAATCAGGCTCAGATGGTCCAACTGAAGAACTAAAGCCTTGCTGGCACTGTGATTTTCAGACAAATTCCTCACTCTCCCTTGGCCTAGTCCCTGATTTATCAAGGCTCACCACAGCGGAATAAACCACCAAGTATTTGGTATAGGTTCCACATGATGGATGCCCTCCATTTACAACCCAGCACTGAGAGTACATTAACTCGTGAATCCCCAGTGCTGGGAAACAGCAACACACTGTCATTCACACACACACTCATAACACTGGCCAATTTAGTTTATTCAGTTCACCTATACCAGGGCTGACCAACCCTGCTCCTGGAGATTGACCGTCCGGCAGATTTCAGTTGTAACCCATATCAAACACACCTGCGTGTAATTATTTAGTGCTGTTCAGATCTTAATTACTTGGTTCATGTGTGTTTGATCAGGTAGGAGCTGAACTCAGCAGGAAGGTCGATCTCCAGGAGCAGGGTTGAGCACCATGTCTTTGAACTGTGGGGGAAACTGAAGCACCTGGAAGAAACCAACGCAAACACGGGAAGAACATGCAAACTCCTCACAGAAATGCCTCCTGGCCCATCCTGTGATTCTTGCTGTAAGGCGACAGTGCTAACCACTGAGCCATCTGTGACAAATTCCTAAAAATTCTAAAAGATTCCTGTAATGCTTGGTTACAATCTGTGTTCCTTGATCGTTGGTTTGACATGATCACAGACAACATTCACGTTTCAAATGGATGATGGTGAACTCAAGATGAGTTCTCTTGCATGTCTGTGATTTTTATATACTGATTATTGTTCAGTTGGACTTGATGATAACTGAGACCTTACAATCTGACATGGGAATCACATTCGTACAGTCTCACAAGCTACAATCGTATAGGATTATTCCAAATCACTTGGTCTGAGCTGGGCTTTACGCAACCTAAAGATCAAGAATCATGGGAACTGACCGGTGGTTTTGGCACCACTTGCGAGGTCTGTGCCCAGCACAGTCACCGTGAGCAAGGCATGAGATCGAGAGCTATGCTGGTTCATCTGCGTTCCAAATGTAATCCTGTTCTTTCGAGCAATGGCCAAAATCTGAAAGAAAGAACGAACATATGATTAGAGGGAATGGATTTTATTCATTCAGCATTTTCTCGACAGGTGTCGCCTTGGGACTCACTTTTTTGATGTGCTGGAAGTTTTTGACCTCTAAGACCCTGAGTCCTGGAACATGAAGCTGACCCGTACCATCAGGGTTGATCTTGATGTCAAGCTTCTCACCATCCTTACTAAGCAGATCTCTGATGCAAGCAACCACAAGTATATTACTCATATAACAATGTGTGAGACAAAAATTTACTCAAAAATGAAATCAAACAGCATTGTGCACCCTCTTTCATGTTGTTCCAACACTTTCATAAGACTCTCATTCATCTTTTAAAGCAATGGGCGTCATCAAAAACACCTGAACCAGCTAATCGAAGTCTTCAGGCTCAATAGAAAATGACAAGCAGTTGCAAATACAGTTTGAATCACCATTGTGTATGAAATGTGCTGTATAAACATATCGACCTCCGTAGACTACAGCGAATATTCCGGACTGCTGAACGAATCACTGGCACTACCCTTCCTACACTTCAAGAACTGTACTCCTCCAGAGTAAGTAAAAAGGCTCGCAAAATCACCCTGAATGCCTCGCACCCAGCACACTTCCTGTTTGAACTGTTACCATTTGGACGGCGCTACAGAGCACCGAGCACAAAAACAGCCAGACACAGGAAAAGTTTCTTTCCTCAGGCCATCTACCTCATGAACAGTTAATATTTTTCCTATTGTGCAATAAACGTGCAATACCTTCTCATACGCACTTGTACACAGCACCTTATAACAATATACAATGCAATACTTCTCCTTACGAATCTGTCCACAGCACCTTATAACCAGTATATTTATAACAAATCTGTACATACATTTCAACATCCAGATCTTTGTGGACTAACTGCATCTCTGTTTAATGTCTATCGTCTTTTTTTCATATTTTGTGTTGTCACTTTATGTACACTGGAAGCTTCTGTAGCCAAAGCAAATTCCTTGTGTGTGTGGAGCACACTTGGCAATAAAACTGATTCTGATTCTGATTCTAAATAAACTTGCCTTGCCTAGAATATTAGAGCTCTGCTTTGTGTTGTATCTCCAGCAGGAGGATTAATGCTGCATTCCAGACAACACAGAATTGGAAGTGCTCCTGCTTCCTTCTTGGAAATTACGTTTAGAATGGCACTAAAAGTTAGACATTCAACCTGTTAACTCAGAACAGATCTCTTCACAAATGGCCGCTAGTTCTACTTCAGTGGGATTAGTGTGGAGCTACCTTATGTGAAACACAGAAATGCGTTCAAGTATGTTTAGAGCACAAAATAAGAGGGAACCCCCCAAAAAAGGCAATTTCTGGGATAGGTTTATAGTGCAACATATAATGTTCTTTTTGTGTTTTGTTAGCAATGAGCTAGCATGTTTGTTTCTTTTAGTTTTAGCCATAATTGACACAATAACATAAATTGTTACGGAATATTCACATCTCATGTGTTGAAAATGCAACGGTGATGCACGAGTGCTTGGAATGCATTGAGGTCAGATGAAATTCCTACCTCCGATCGTGTCTGGATTGCAGCATAAACGACCCTGTCCTTTGAAACCTGAGACAAACTAAAACGTTGAAGCATGAGATCTCTCATTTTCAACAATATGGTTCAATATTGTTGATGACACCACTCTGCACTTCAGCTTATCATTGTATTTTCTGCTCCATCAAATGCTTTCTATAATCTGAAGCATCTCTTCCCTTACACTGCAAACAGGCATTCATTCTTTTTCCTTCAGTTTAGTCCCTTATTTATCAGGGGTCGCCACAGCAGAATGAACCGCCCACTATTCCAACATATGTTTTATGCAGTGGATGTCCTTCCAACTGCAACCCAGTACTGGGAAACACCAATACAATCTTACATTTACACTCATACACTAAGGCCAATTTAGTTTATTCAATTCACCTATAGCGCATGTCTGTGGGGGAAACCAGAGCACCCAGAGGAAACCAACGCCAACATGGGGAGAGCATACAAACTCCACACAGAAATTTTAACTGGCCCAGCCGAGACTCAAACCAGCAACCTTCTTGCTGTGAGGCAACTGTGCTAACCACTGAGCCACAGTGCCCACCATAGGCATTAATACAGTTGCAAAAATCATCATTTGTCCAAACAATATGTACTGTATATACGCACACGCACATATATATAAGAATAAAAGTGGAATACCTTAGGACCTCGTTGTAAATTTCCACTGAACTGACACTGACAGTGTATGTCCACATGTCCTTTCTTTCCTCAATCTCATTGAACAGGTGTTTCAGGGCCCGTTGGTTGATGCCGGGGTTTTCAACAGTACCCTAACAGGACACGGATGGCTAATGAGACCTGACAGTCTTATTGAATAATTGATGGAAACAGATAATCTGAGTGAAGAGTATGAAGTTGTTATGGTGGGTATATAGTTACCTCCATAGTATATGTCTTGCCAGAGCCTGTCTGACCGTAAGCAAAGATGCAAACATGATATCCGTCTATGCAGGAAGTGATAAGTGGCTCAATTTCCTGGAACACCTGAAAAATTAATGGTACATTTATAGAATTTGATTTAAACCTAAAATGGAAAGCAATTTTGTCCACTTGATTACACCCCAGTATGGTTTGAGAGACAGAAAATGCAATCCTTTGAAAACATTTCTATGTAAACTACAAAAATAGGTCACACTTTATTTTGATGGTCCGTTACATTGCAACTAATTCTCATTAGATTATAAGTAGACTGTTAGGTTGGGGTTAGGGGTAGGGTTAGTGTAAGTTGACATGTACTTGCAAAGTTTCTTATAGTCAGTGAAATGTCTGTTGAATGTTAGTGTCAAAAGATATTAAGCAGACAGTCTACTAATACTCAATTGGAGCATCGAAATAAAGTGTTACCCAAAAATACAACAAGTATGCATATTTTGTGTGTAAATTAGTTGTTGTTTGGTTGTAAATGCAAATGCAAAAGCTTTCCTGATTAATTAGCAAGCAATACTATAGGAATGTTAGTTATTTAGTCTTTATTCATTTCCTGGAGTCAGTTTGGTTGCAGTATACAAGAATATCACACATTCCACAAAACACATCGTACAATACAAATCTAACCTAAATTTAAAAACCTTACAGCTGAGGGCATAAATAAAAGTTTGAAGCGATTTGTTTTACTAATAGGAGTTCTGGATTCAATACCAGTGGGGAGAAAGTAAAACTGGTGGTGCTTAGGATAAGAATCATCTGACAGAACACTTTGAGCTTTACTCAAAACTTGCCTATTGTATAATTGAGCCATGGTTATCTGTATTATCCCTGCTATTTTTCCTCGCAGGTTCACAATTCTCTCCAAACAACTCTTATTTTTCACAGTGGTGAAATGCATGAATGCATGATATATGGCATCATAACTGCCTCATAATAGAGCCATGTATCAGTACACTTCAATACTGGAAATGCATTTCAATTTTTAGATGGCCTTAACTGCTCTAATGCTGCACTTAATGATTCTGAATAATTTATCAATCCCCTTAGAGTATTCTTCAACAAAACTCTAAATTAATAAAGGCACTTTTAATAATGTAATTGTATTTAAATTCAATTGTAACCGATTTACTTTAGATTTTACATCTTATTTTATATTATTTCATTATTTAGGCTATATTAAATCCTTATATAGGCTATGAAAAAAATTAACAACTTTGTAACAGTTACTAGAAATTGAAAATACTGGAGGTGCTTCTCGACTATATAGACTCATTCATTCATTCATTTTCGTTTCGGCTTAGTCCCTTTATTAATCTGGGGTCGCCACAGCGGAATGAACCACCAACTTATCCAGCACATGTTCTACGCAGCGGATGCACTTCCAGCTGCAACCCATGCCTGGGAAACATCCATACACATTCATTCACATCTATACACTATGGACAATCTAGCCTACCCAATTCACCTATACCACATGTCTTTGGACTTGTGGGGAAAACCGCAGCACCCGGAGGAAACCCACGTGACCACGGGGAGAAATGTCAACTGACCCAGCCGAGGCTCAAACCAGCGACCTTCTTGCTGTGAGGCAAACGTGCTACCCACTATATCTAAAACTTTGAGGGGATAAATAAAAGTTTGAACCAATTTGTTTTACTAATAGGAGTTCTGCATTGAATGGGGGATAAGGTTAAACTGGTGTGTGCTTAGGATAAGAATAATCTGACAGAACACTTTGAGCTTTACCCAAAACTTGCCTATTGCATAATTGAGCCATGGCCATCAGTTTTATCCCTGTTATTTTTCCTCATAGGCTCACAATTCTCTCCAAACTACTCTTATTTTTCACACTGGAGTAATGCATGAATGCATGATATATGGCATCATAACTGCCTCATAACAGAGTGAGGTATTATTAATGTGGTAATGTATAAGTATTAATGTATCTCTGAATGATTTATCAATCCCCTTAGTGTATTCTTCAACAAAACTCTAAATTAATAAAGTAGGCATTTCTAATAATATTACTGTATATAAATGAACTTGTAACAGTTATTATTTATTTTATTTTCAATTTTTTTTTTTTTTTCAATTTATTTTTTTTATTTTTATTTATTTATTTATTTTCAATTTTATATAATTTTCAATTATTTTTAATTAATTGAAAATTATTTTCAATTTTTTAAAATTATTTTGGCTATATCAAATCCTTATATAGGCCATAAAAAATAACAGTGACTACAAATTTAATATACTGGAGGTTTTTTCCTACTATATACACTGATAATGTACAAAAATAAAACATATGCAATTATTTTCGGGCGCCACGTTGGCGTAGTGAGTAGCACGTTCGCCTCACAGCTAGAAGGTCACTGGTTCGAGCCTCGGCTGGGTCAGTTGGCATTTCTGTGGGGAGTTTACATGTTCTCCCCATGGTCGCGTTGGTTTCCTCCAGGTGCTCTGGTTTCCCCCACAAGTCCAAAGACACGTGGTATAGGTGAATTGGGTTGGCTAATTGTCCGTAGTGAATGAGTGTGTATGGATGTTTCCCAGAAATGGGTTGCGGCTGGAAGGGCATCCGTTGCGTAAAACAAATGCTGGATAAGTTGGCAGTTCATTCCACTGTGGCGACCCCGGATTAATAAAGGGACTAAGCCGAAAAGAAAATGAATGAATAATTATTTTCATTGTTTTCTTTTCGTCTTAGTCTCTTTATTATTCAGGGGTTGACACAGCGGAATGAACCACCAACTTATCCAGCACACGTTTTACGCAGCGGGTGCCCTTCCAGCTGCAACCCAACACTGGAAAACACTCATACACTCTTGCATTCACACACATACACTATGGTCAGTTTAACTTATTCAATTCACCTCTACCGCATGTCTTTGGACTTTGGGGGAAACCGGAGCACCCGGAGGAAACCCACATTAACACAGGGAGAACATGCACACGCCACACAGAAATGCCAACTGACCCAGCCGAGGCTCGAACTAGCGACCTACTTACGATTGTGCTACCCACTGCGCCACCGTGATGCCCAATTATATATAATATTCATTCATTCATTCATTTTCTTTTCGGTTTAGTCCCTTTATTAATCCGGGGTCGCCACAGCGGAATGAACCGCCAACTTATCCGGCATTTTTGTTTTACGCAGCGGATGCCCTTCCAGCCACAACCCATCTCTAGGAAACACATCCATACATTCCCATTCGCACACATACACTATGGACAATTTAGCTTACCCAATTCACCTGTACCGCATGTCTTTGGACTATGGGGGAACACCCGGAGGAAACCCACGCAACCACGGGGAGAACATGCAAACTCCACACAGAAATGGCAACTGGCCCAACCGGGACCTGCCCCAACCGGGGATCGAACCAGCGACCTTCTTGCTGTGAGGCGATGTGCTACTCACGCGCCACCGTGGCGCCCCATATAATCATATATATATTTGAATATGTCTCTGCTTACCTCTTCTTGTGTGGCCTGAGGGTGAAAGACTTTATCCAGCTCAAAGTTTTTGGCTTTGCCTTTGCTTAAAACTATGAGTGCAGATTCATTATTGGGGTCTGTTGTCACAACTACTGCTTGGCCTTCTTCATGTTGATCTTCCTTTAGGACTGGCTTTACACGGCACAGCACACGGATATTACCTGGTGAAAAATAATAATATTCTTGATTTGTATTTTGCTTGGGATACAACATATGCACCAAGATTGAAAAAATGGTAAATGATACCCACCTTTTAGCTCAACCAGCTGCTCGTGGTACTTTCTGCGGAGAGCTACCTCCTTTCTGTATTTTTCCATTAGGTCTTTGTTGGCTTCTGACATCTCATTTATAGCTGCCACAATCTAGAGAATGATGTTGTAATATTAGTCAGCATCTCAATAACAAGACATGGCTATGATGACTCTCGAACTTGTAAATCATTGGACAGTCTTACAAACTGTACATTTAGAACTGGTTTGCACAGCATTACATGTGTACTCACCTGTTTCTTGGCTTCTTTGATAGCTGTTCCATAGAAGTCTGAAAAGTTGCGGACTTGACTGCGAAGACTGGCATAGTCGGTCTTCATGGACCGCAATGTAGGAGGAAGTGCAGTCAAGCGCTTCTGGAGGGCTGTAAATTACACACGTAGACATGCACCATATCAATTCGTTGTTCCTTTAAATCATAGGTCTCAAGCTCAATTCCTGGAGGGCCGCAGCTCTGCACAGTTTTGCTACAACCCTGATAAAACACAGCTGATCCAACTAATGAAGGTGTTCGTAACTCTTTTGAACACCTCGATTCTTTGGATTAGCTGTATTTGATAGAGTTGGAGCAAAACTGTGCAGAGCTGCGGCCCTTCAGTAATTGAGTTTGAGACCTATGATTTAGGGTGCTTTCACACTTGGTTTAATTGCCGGGACCGTACCCAAGTACGATTGGCCCCCCTTGCCACCTTCTCAGTTGGTTTGTGTTCTCACTGTCGTTTTTCCTTTTGAACCCCGGTACGCTTGCATCATCAAGCTGTTGTTTTGTGTACGGCTGTTGCCAGGTGACAGACACGAAAGCAAAGTGCCAAAATGGAAAGACGTCCTCACTCCGCACATCGTGGTCGTTCCGCTTTTACTGAACCTTTTGGTTTTGGACATACAGAAAGCGGCTCGCGTCTATCTGCCGCAAAAATAATATAAACGTTCAGAACATCACACGATGTCTGCAGAAGCTGTTTTTGGAGGAGACAAGCAGATGTTATCACTGTTTGTACTGGGTCAGTCCCGCTTGTCGTCAATGTAGGTGACACACACAGACATACACACACGAATGAACGTTATGAAAACAAAGGTTTGTTGTACAGTTGGCGGTTCACTTCCGGCTTTTGGTACGATTGCATTCATACTACAAATGAACCGTACCAGAGTTCACATGAACCGTACCCCAGACCACCTCTTTCAGGCGGACTCGGGTTCAGAAGACGTGTTCACACTAGCTAAACGTACTGTACTATTACGTCAAACGAACCCGGGTGCGGACCAAAAAAGCTAGTGTGAAAGCACCCTTAAAGGAACACTCCACTTTTTTTGGAAATATGCTTATTTTACAAACAATTTAGAGTTAAACAGTTGAGTTTTATTTTTGAATCCATTAAGTCAATCTCCAGGTTTGGCAGGAGCACTTTTAGCTTAGCTTAGCATAGATTATTGAGTCAGATTAGACCATTAGCATCTCTCTCCAAAAAAAAAGATAAAAGTTTGATAATTTTCTTATTTAAAGGTTGACTCTTCTGTAGTTACATTGTGTTACATTGTGACTGACAGAAAATGAAAAGTAGCTATTTTCTAGGCTGATAAGGCTAGGAACTATACCTTCATTCCAGCATAATAATCATGACATTTTGCTGCTGTACCATCACTGCAGCAGGCGCTATGATAGTATGCAGCTCTTGAAATAGTACCCAGCTACTAACAGCAATGTGTAACATCCATTAGTTTAAATACTAAAGTTAGCAAAACTCTCTTTGGATTTTTCTAAGCGAGATGCTAATGGTCTAATCCAATTCAATGATTTATGCTAAGCTAAGCTAAAAGTGAAAGTGAGCATATGGTTTTACCCATACCATAATTGGTCCTCTGCTTTTAGCGCCATCCAAGTGCCATACACAATTTTTTTTTTTTTTTTGAGGAGTGAGAGCGCACACACACACACACACACACAAACACACACAGTGATCATACACCTGGAGTAGTGAACAGCTATTATGGGAGCTATTAGCAATTAGGGGTTAGGTGCCTTGCTCAGAGTGCAGTTGATTTACTCCCTGATCTTCACTTCCAGCCGAGACCAGGAATCAAACCTTTGGCTGAATTTAAATGGATTCAATCTCATGGATTCAAAAATGATAAAATTCAACTGTTTAGAGTTGTAAAATCAGTCTATTTAAAAAAACAAAAGTGGATATTCAATATTTGTTGTGTATGGATACAGTGTACTCACTTGTAAACTGGTCCTGCAGGCTCTGCAGATGTTCCTCAGAGCAGTTAGCTGCTGCTTTCACAGCTGCCTCTTTCTTTTCCTCAAGATGTCCGATCTCCTTCAGCAGCTCCTCCCGCAGCGTCCCGATCTCCCTTTCATACGCAGCAATCTGCAGAGCTGATACTTTTTAGAAGTGCTGAGGTTTCCTGCAGTTCTGACTGTTTAATTCATGAGTTTTGTCATTTATACCATATGTGCATTCATAAAGAGAAACCAATAATGACTAGAAACCTTATGTTGCAAATTGCAGCTGACTTCATCCGAACGTCTGATGTTCTCCTCCAGCTGCCGGCATCGATCTCTCTGACTGCTCAGCTTCCCAGAAAGTCGTTCATTCTGTTGTCTGGCTTCAGAGAGTTGCTGAAGGGTTGAAGGTGACTCGACCTCTACAGTTTGGGTAACATACTAGAAGAAAGGAAAAAGATATACAAATTACTGAAGGATTGTAACTTTATGTTTATGCTCTGCCGCATGTTTAGGGTTAACATTACCGCATTTTATTCTCTGCTGCTGTTTTTATCTATGAGTACACCACATTACCTGTGTTTATATTCTTTTATGGGTAATTATGTTTATTATAGGGCGCCACGGTGGCCTAGTGGTTAGCACGTTCGCCTCACAGCAAGAAGGTCGCTGGTTCGAGCCCTGGCTGGGTCAGTTGGCATTTCTGTGTGGAGTTTGCATGTTCTCCTTATGGTTCCGTGGGTTTCCTCCGGGTGCTCCGGTTTCCCCCACAAGTCCAAAGACATGTGGCATAGGTGAATTGGGTAAGCTAAATTGTCCGTATAGTGTATGAGTGTGAATATGTGTGTGTGGATGTTTCCCAGAGATGGGTTGCGGCTGGAAGGGCATCCGCTGCGTAAAAATAGGCTGGATAAGTTGGTGGTTGATTCCGCTGTGGCGACCCCGGATTAATAAAGGGACTAAACCGACAAGAAAATGAATGAATGAATGTTTATTATATTGTATTGTATTGTATTGTATTGTTTTGTATTGTATTGTATTGTATTTTTATTGTATTGTGTTGTGTTGTTTTGTTTTGTTTTGTTTTGTTTTGTTTTGTTTTGTGTTGTGTTGTGTTGTGTTGTGTTGTGTTGTGTTGTGTTGTGTTGTGTTGTGTTGTGTTGTGTTGTGTTGTGTTGTGTTG
>CAIGQQ010004375.1:3918269-3990350 GCA_903798035.1 Danio albolineatus | reverse complement strand
AAATTTAAATCAGCAATTCACTCTGGGCAAATTTATTACCCTTTTGTTATGTTAGTGGCTGTTTTTTGCCCCATTGACTTCCATTATAATGACATTTTGTGATTGCAAAGCCATGATACAATATAATCATTCTTTCTTGATTGTTTCTGGTTTTCCCGGTTGGGAAGGGATAAAATTTGTAATTTTTACTGTTGATTACCATTGATACTGTTGATTTATTGTTTAAAAAAAGCTCAGTTTCTGCCTTCTATATGGAGCATAATGTGAAAGAGAGAGAGACCTTTGTAATCTTAAGTGTATTTATGCACACATACACACACTTTAATCTGCTGTTTTATAATAATAATCATAATAATTTTTTATTTATATAGCGCCTTTCCGGAGCTCAAGGGCACTTTACATTGAAAGTATCAAAAAGATATAGAACAAGCAGACATTAAAGAAACAGTAAACAAGTAGAGACAACATTAGGGTCGCAAACATACAGGGAATCAAAAATAACAATCTGGAAATACAAAACAAGACCTAAGAAACAAATATGTAGAGTACAGGTGGGTCAAACAAAGGAGGTCAGTTTATCAAATCCGAAGTGTAGCATTCAGAAAACATGTAAGTTTTAAGAAATGGCTTGAATTCTGAGAACTGAGTGAACGTGGTAAAGAGTTCCAAAGTTTGGGTGCAGTGACACTAAATGATCTGCCCCCCATTATAGAGAGGCGGTGCCGAGGAACAGCACGAAGGCCAGAGTCAGAGGAGCGTAATGAGCGAGTAGGAATGTAGAGGACAAGCATGTTGCAAAGGTAAGAGGGGGCTAGGCCATCTAAGGATTTAAATGTAAGGAGGAGTATTTTGAATTTAATGCAGTATGCAACCGGGAGCCAATGGAAGTCATACAAGATTGGGGTTATATGAGCAGAACGTTTGGTATGGGTGAGTATTCCAACCACAGAGTTTTGAATATGTTGTAATCTGGGGATGAGGCAGGCAGGCAGACTATTGAAAAGGGCATTACAGTAGTCAATGCGTGATGAGACAAATGCATGGACAACAGTCTCAGCATCCTTGCTACTGATGAAGGGACGCAGCTGAGCAATACGACGTAAATGAAAGAATGCAGATTTAGTAACAGATTTAACATGAGACTGAAAGGAGAGTGTGGAGTCAAAGATTACACCTAGATTTTTTTACAGAAGTAGATGTTTTGATGTGGGAGCCGGCAATCTCACTGGAGAAACTGTTTGAAATATTGCTGGTAAGCGCTGGGATGCCAATAAAAATGAGTTTTGTCCATATTGAGTTTCAAGGAATTTGAGTTGAGCCAACCATTAATGTCCTTCACACAAGCAGAGATAATATCAATTTACTCCACAGAACTCCATATCAAAGCCTAAAACTTTTTTGCCTAGTTAATGCTGCCAACTGATCAACAGTAAAAATGGTACGTTTTACCTCTTCCCAACAGGAAAACCCACCAACAATAAAGAATGCATGATTATATGCAGTCATGGCTTTGCAATCAAAAAATGTCACGGTAACACTTTATAATAACTACACACTATGAATCATTTATTAAGCATTAGCAAATAAATAATTCATTATTTGTTGATCATTAACTCTACATTAATAGACATTAATAAGCAGTTTATAAATACAGATCCAAATGCTGTATTCTTGACTTATGAGCACATTTATAAGGTGCTTAATGATTGTATTTTCATACTATTTTTTTTTATTAATTAAGTCTTGCATTATTTACAAACTAGTTATTTAAGAATAATTGGTGCTATTTTAAAATCATTCAGAATGCATAAGTAAAAGATTAAGAAACGATTGAAAATAAGATTGCAAAGATTTATTGTTCATTTGATTTTAAGCCATTAATTGTCATTTATTAGGGATTTACAGGGCATAAACAGTCCTCACTTTGGATTACATTACAAACTGCATAAAGTTGAGCTAATAAAGTATTTATTAATATAGATAGTAACCATTACTTTATGCCCGAATAATAAAATATATAAATGTTTAGTTGTAATTATTAATGTAATTATTAATTGTTTACTAACTCATTCTGAATGATTCCAAAAGCCACCAACTACTCTTAAATACAATTGTTTTGTAAATAAGGCAATACTAAATTTAATAATGAACGATTGATAAGTAACAAAGTATGAAAATACAACTATTGAGCACTTTATAAGAGCGCCACGGTGGCGTAGTGAGTAGCACGTTCGCCTCACAGCAAGAAGGTCGCTGGTTCGATCCCCGGCTGGGCCAGTTGGCATTTCTGTGTGGAGTTTGCATGTTCTCCCCGTGGTTGCGTGGGTTTCCTCCGGGTGCTCCGGTTTCCCCCACAGTCCAAAGATATGCAGTACAGGTGAATTGGGTAAGCTAAATTGTCCATAGTGTATGTGTGTGAATGAGAATGTATGGATGTGTTTCCCAGAGATGGGTTGTGGCTGGAAGGGCATCCGCTGCGTAAAACAAATGCTGGATAAGTTGGTGGTTCATTCCACTGTGGCGACCCCAGATTAATAAAGGGACTAAGCTGAAAAGAAAATGAATGAATGAATGAGCACTTTATAAATGTGCTCTTGAGTCAAGAATACAGCATTTGGATCTGTATTTATAAACTGCTTACGAACGTCTATTAAGGTCTAGAGTTAATGATTAACAAATAATGATTTAACTATTTGCTAATGCTTAATAAATGATTTATAGTGTGTTGTTATTATGAAGTGTTACCAGTGTCATTATAATGGAAGTCAATGGGGCAAAAACAGCCACAAACATAACGAAAGACTAGTCAATTTGAATAGTACACAAGGGTTGAGAGCCAGTGTACTGTATATGGGACACAATGATGAGGTGTAATAAAACGTCACAAAGGAGTCACAGACACTTTCATGTCACACATTTACAATATATGTATGCATTAAAGCTAGTCTCACCTTGATGAGCACTGAGCTGGACTGGGATGGAATGACTGACAGCTGCTGCAGAAGACCCTGCGTTACTGTGAGGCTGTGTTTCAAACTCTCATTCTCCGCTGACAAGCAAAGCACTCGTTTCTCGGAGTCTGTTACTCCCTGGTGGAAAAAATAAACATCACCAAATAAGTTCGATCTGACCTGGAAAAAAGTGTGTGATTGAATAACCCATATACGCTGAATCATGATTCAGTCTGCCCTGGTTTAAGCATTTCAAAAGCTTACCGACGCAGCTCTGAGTCTGGACAGCTCCTCTTCTCTTTCCTCAATGCAGCTCTTCAGCTCATCAATCTACAAGGAGGAAATCAATTCTGTCAGCTTAGCAAGTCTGGAAAGAAAAACGACTGAAGGGAAGGGATGAAATTGAGTGAACATTTCATTTGAAGAAGGATGAAATGTGCAAACCAACAAATTATGGATAAAGGTAAAAGGGTTTAAACTTGTATTTTTTTTTCTTTTTATGATTGAATTTTTATGAATTTTTAGATCTTTTTTATGATCTTGAGAAAATCTCCTTTAAATTTAAATGTCAAATTCAGATTTTATTTGTCAAACACACAGTCATACTCAGTATGATATGCAGTGAAATGCTCAACAACTTGTGACCTTAAAATTAATAACAGCATATAAAAAATAATAATAACAATAATAATCTAAATTATGGAGAAACAGAAGTTATGCAATAGACAATAACATCAAATATAGAATATTTAAAGACATTAGTTTAAAGATTACATATAAAAAAATATTTAAAAAAAAAATAATATTTAAATATAGACTATATTATATTTAAGGTTTAAGGATGAATAATCCTCACTCAACAGAATATATTAATGAAAAATGGGAAAAAGAAGCTAATTTTAATATTTCGAATGAAGATTGGTTAGACACATGTGAATTCACATCAAAATGCACTAATTCATTTATGTGGCGGGAGTCTGGGTGGAAATGCCTTATCAGATTTTTCCATACACCAAAACAAAAAACATAAACTGCAGGAGTGTATACTCAATGCTGGAGGCGGTCTGGCTTCCAGGAAACCAATCACTGGCATGTATTTTTGGGAGTGTCCAGTGATAAAACATTTCTGGGTGGATGTACATAAAGTAATGAAAAGAATATTTAATATTACACTACCTTTTCAATATGTTGCTTTATTTTAAGGAACTTCTGACATCCAGACAAGTAAGCCTGAGAAATATCTATTTGACATATTGATTATTGTGGCCAAAAAAGCAGTCAAAAGCCATTGGTTACTTCCTGAAACCCCTACAATCCAAGAGTGGTTGGAAATTGTATACAACATTTATGTTATGAAAAAAAAAATGACATTTTCTCTTCATCTTCAAATGAATACATTCGGAAATATCTGGACCAAATGGACCGAATATGTAAGGTTACTCTATCCAGATTTTGAAGAAGCATAAAATACAGTAATTGCTGCTTGGTTTTAATCTGCATGGTACCCATTTTCTAATTCAATAACCATTAAGCTTTCTCTCACAGTCTCCTCTTCACACTAAGAACAAAGATTTTATATTATTTAATGCAGATTTTATAATCTGATTTTTATAACCCCCCCTGAATCGTGTACAATTTGACATTAATATTATTTACATTATTATTTTATTGATATTGCTATTATTTACTTTATTTATTAGATTTTTTACATTGTGTTTTGTTACTTTCTATTTTGTTTGAAAAAGTGAAATGATTGGCAGTGACAAATATATCCCCTTTCAAGCTAAAATATCGTATTTGTTATGCTGCTACACAAAAAAAGTAAATTAAATATATAAATCATTTAAAGACTTTACAGTTGTAATTAAGTTTTGATACAGCAGGAAATTACAAAATGTCTTCATGGAAGATTATATAGCATAACATAGTAATCAATAATTATTTACTCATAGAATGTGTGTGTATATATGTGTGTATATGTGTGTGTGTGTATATATATATATATATATTAGTGCTGTCAATTGATTAAAAAAAAAACTAATTAATCGCACAATTTTTTGGCAATTAATTGCGATTAATCGCAATTAAAAGACTGAAATTTTTAGATATGTAAATGTAAATATATATGTATATGTATATATAATATATATATATATATATAATGGATTACCCAAAAAAACTAAATGTGCTAATTTTTAAACGATTCCTGTTTATTATTAGTTTCTTTCTTCTGTTGAACACTCAAAAATATAAATTTTAAAGAATATTGAAAACTGGTAGCCATTGACATTGTAGCCAAAAATACTATGGATTTCGCTTGTTATCAGCTTCCAACATTTTTTAAAATGTCTTATTTTAACAGAAATAATAACAATAAAAATGATCAAATGATGAGAATTTTCTCTGTAATACATGTTTTAAGTATCCAGAATGCTTTGAGTATCATTGACAAAAAACTAAATGATGAAACTGAAAATGCTGAAAGTCAATGGATTAGTGATCACACATGCATTGAGTTTAATGAGCGGATGCAATGATTGTAGTGTAATTGAATGAGTAGAGGGAACCTGCTGCTGGAAGGCCTGTACTTTAGTGTGTCGATCTTGTTCTCTCTGCTCGAGCTGGGAATGAAGAGAGCGCAGTTCTCCCCTCAGCTGACTTTTCTCTCCCTGCAGTCCGCAGAGAGACTGAACCAGCTTATGCAGGCCAACCGGAGACACTGCAGGAAGCATGCAGTCACCTACACACACATAAACAGACAACAAGAACATTTAGTGTGGAACATAAACGGAACTTTAGTTAGCCAGCATTTGTTTAATTAGACTTTATTTGCATTTAATTGATCTTTCTGAAATATAAATGCTAAAAAAAATGTCCGTAAATGTCAGTTGCTGCATTATCAAAACATTCTTCCTGTCAATTGGTCATTTTGTGTTACAAATAAATCAACTGGACCAAGTAAACAGTTTGAGATATCAAATCGCATCGACAAATAATTAATAAGGAAATATAATTTAATAAAAAGAGCACAAGGTAGAAAATTAAACTGTTAAGTTTGAATTTGAAGATACTTTAGTGTGAATTCAGGTCTTAGTGGCAAACGTGTCCCAATTGTTCACCCTACATTAAATCAATAAACATGGAATTGATTAAGGGGGTGGTCCACTATGATATCATATTTGAAAATTTAGTTGATGCGTAATGTAACTGTGTGAACATAAACAACATCTCTGAATGTAAGATGCTCAAAGTTCAATGCAAAGGGAGACGTTGGCTATTACAAAGTTAGCTTAGCAACGCCTACAGCGAATACAAAAAAATACATCCAGGTTAATGATGTCATAAACTCATCAGGCTACATGCATACACCCTGCACAGCGAAGGGGTGTTGCCAGAGACACTGTGATGTTATAGCAGAGAAAGCTAAAATGGCGTCCAAACGCTGTTATTTCCACAGAGCTTCCTCTGTTTCTGTATTTGGGCTTCCAAAGGACACGACACAAAGAGTGAAGTGCTTACAGTTTAATTTTAATTATGTCCAAGAGAGTTATAAATATATATAGCTAGCATTTGACAAAGATCATTTACAGTTACACTGACTGACAGTATTTACACAGCATAGGCAAAGCGTATACTAGCAGAGGTGTGACACAGCCATTATGCTAGCTGACCAATCAGAGCCTCTTGAGGGTGGGCTTTTAGAGGAACTAGGAAATATGACCATCGTTTTCATGTTAGCTGAGTAGCTGTATATAATTTGAACCCCATAAACACAACCAAGCCTAAAAAATACACTCTGGACCACCCCTTAAAGCAATGATGAATAAGTTCATACCAGCTTTGGAGAACTTATAAAATGTAAATGTATTCTGAATGCAGTGTAAGTCAATTTGAATGAAAGCATCCACCAAAATGTAAATAAAGTATAAACAAACACTTCTACGGAATGATTACATCAACAAAAGTGCAACAAGTAAACAGAAAAAAGCAATAGATACATAAACATACATATTGACAATAAAAATACATGCATTTTTATAAATATTTACCATTATTTGCTAATGAAAATATATATTTTCCCCAAGTTAATCTATTGCTTTTAATCGACACCTTTTTTGATAAACTGCAGATTTGTATTTAATTTATTTTAATATCTGCTTACTGAACTGATATTTCAATTTCTGTTGACATCTGTTATAATATACATGTTATTTACAAAATGATAGTTAACTTGCCCATTACAGTAAAAAGTTATTTTGCAGTGTTTTATCAACATGTTTTTTAGACCACTTAACCATTTTATTAACAGCAGCACTAATAATATACATATATTTTCAAATCTCAATTGTTTCTCCAGAATGTCAACTGTATTAGATGGAAGAAAAACTGGATACTTTGACTATTCTTGAGGAAAGATCACCAATTTTGCTAATGTCACAAACTGTCAAGATCAATGTGCAGAATTTCAATATAATACCAAACATAACTCACTATATTCCATTGCGTTCATTTTATAGTGTTGCACTCTTTTTTTCATTTCTCATATTGAAAGCTCCATTAAGCAGCCTCTGAACCAGCTTTCCTCCAGAGCTCGAGTCTTGAGCTCTTTTAGAGTCTTGAGTTGAACTCAAACACCCAGGCAACGTGCCTGGCAGCTAAACTGCTCTGCAACATTTTATTTAGATTCCCATCATTAATTATTGATATGCCGAGTCAGAGATGCTGTCTTTTCCTGTGCCGTACACTAATTACTGAGGCAGGCGCTTTCAGATCTGCTCCATCAGTCTCTCAGGGGGAGCGAGGGGATTGCTGGGATGGATGAATGGAGACTCGTTCACGGGGACGCCACAGGAAACGTGATGTGGAACAAACGTGATGGAGAAACAATCCCAAGTGCAAATAAAAAAAATAATAATCAAAAATCGTGACAGCTTTGTGAATTGTGATATCTGATTTATATTCATGGTGAAATAATTTTCAGCAAATAGATTAAACTGAGAACCAGTAGTTGTGCAACTGTTTGGTCACTGCACATTTCTTAATTATTTTTCGGTAACACTTTATTTCGATGGTCCATTTGAGTATTAGTAGACTGTCTACTTAATTTCTGTTGATACTGACATTCAACAGACATTTAACTGACTATAAGAAACATTGCAAGTACATATCAACTTGCACTATCCAAACTGTGCTGAGGCCCGTTTCCTGGATCGTTTAAGATGTGTGAGTGCGCTGAATTGGGTTCACTGGGGCTTTGGCGCGGTACGCTTGTAGTGTGAGTGCAAAGCGCGCCTGAGCCCGAAACTGAAGAGGAGACATGACTTTTGGGGACTGTTTCATATGGATTTATTAATAATTCTTACAGTTTAATGAATGCAAATTGTCTTAGAATATTAAAGACACAAACCCCTCACTGCACGACAGCTGCGCCTTTAGCAAACCATGCTAATTCCTGTAGCACAAGGACTTTATTATTGTTTATGAGCGTCAAAAGTGGCTGATCTGTTCGGCGAAATATTTGACTGTGTGTCACTGCATATCAAACCACTAAAACGATATAATCATATGAAGAAATCTCCACTGTGCTGAGCGAGAGCACTTCTTAAACTGAACAGTGCATCATCGATGACGTAAGCGTGCTCAGGCCCAAATATAATAAGAGTGCGGGACGTCGGGGGAGACGGGAGGGGGACAAGCATTCTTTGGCCCGGTTCAAGGCAACTGTACAGTGCGAGTACGCTCTAATCCTACCCCTAACCCCAACCTGTCAGGGTTTCAGTGAGGGGAAAAGGGAGCGAGGACCCAAGTGCAGAGAAAAAAGGGTATTTATTTATAATAAAGTAAAATAAAAGGCAAAACAATCAACCCCGAGGGGTAAAACATTAACAAAACAAACAAACTAGACTGGGCTGGCTGGCAAGGATCAGGACTGGAGAACACGACAGGACGGGGGGTATCATCGACAACGACGATGTAAACACAGGGCCACGTGCTTAGACAACAAAAACAAGCAGACGTCAGACACGAGCACATGATAAAATTAACACCTTACTGCGCGCTCACACAGATGCAACGCGCATGTTTCATCTCAGCGCCATCCAAAACCAACTAGACTGAGACGCTGAGAATGAAACAGAACAAACACAAACACGAGTACAAGGGCGGCACCCATACAGAAACACAATGACAGAAGATAAATTCTTGACCCGAGAAAACTCGAGCTGAGCACCACAAACAGGACAAGACAGAGCTAGCGTCTGGACTCGGCCAGCAAAACAAGAATTTACAAGACTGGAGTGGCAGAACCCTGACACAACCTAACAGTCTACTTATAATCTAATGAGAATTAGTTGCAATGTAACTTAAATTCACCAAACGGACCATCAAAATAAAGTGTGACCCATTTGTCTAGTGTAAAGATGATTTGAATACTTTTAATGATTGAAATACTGTTTCCAGATCCAAGCCTCTACTCAATGAAGCTGAGAAAACTCAATAGCCATTTATGACCACTGATTAATCCTCTCACACTTTAAAGCAAAATCTGGACTTGCTGCAACCCTGACACCAATATTTAAAGGTGTCATATCATGAAAATCTGGATATACCTATGTTTAGCTGAATAATAAGTGTTCAGTACATGACAATGAATTACCGTATGCCTGAAACACCATCGTTTCCTCATTCTAATGTAAATCATGTGAGTGTAAAATCCAGGTGAACCACAGGCCCATTGATTGGCCACAATGTTTTCTAGTGAGATTACAACAATGCCTGGAAAAGTTCTGATACTAGCAGAATTTCGCACAGCTGTGACAGAAAGAATTTTTGTATACATAACTATACAACAGTTATACGTTGTGTAGCTATACGTTATATAGTTTATTTATAACTAATTTCGAAAGGATCATGTGTTTATGACTAACCACGGCTGTTCCACATTAGCTAACACATGATTCACCAACTAGACGATTCCTAAGTCACCATAAATAACCAGGGTTTCATACCTTAGTCATCTTTATTTTGAAGAATCCCCCCTTCCACCCCTACTCCTCCTCACTTTTTCTAGATAGGGCAGCAAGGCGGCCCTGTGGTTAGCACTGTTTACAAGTCCTTACCAGGCCAGTCCACATTTCTGTATGGAGTTTACATGTTCTTCCTGTGCTCACGTGGATTTCCCCCGGGTTCCCAAGTTTCCTCCCATCGTCCAAAGACATACGTTAACTGACTAAAAACCAAATTGGCACCACAGATAAGATCTAGGTCAGCAGTAAATCTCTCCATAGCAATCTCTAATTCGTCATTATCCATAAACAAGCAGGGGAATTCTCAATATCTACCTGAGCTCAAACTGCCCTCTCGCTTTGCAAACGGGAGGGAGCCCTAGGCTCGAGGAACTTATGAGCTCAGGGCTCTCTCCCAGGACAACATGCCAAACACACTTTATAATCAATCATCAGCCAAGTGTGAACTCTTGAAATTATGTGAATCCAGGTTATACGTCAGAAGCACTTCACTTGAGAACATAAATGATGCGCATTCAAGTTATACATCAACATTGCTTTACTTGATGATGTAAAGATGCGTGGGGGTAAAGGTAATCACTTATTTGATGCAATTATTGTAGATTCAGAGTTTTTTTAGCCGGTGTGATGCAAGCTGAACGTTCACCCCAAAACTATCAATGCATCAAACCATGGTGCACGTGAGGCTGAGCACTGCTAGTACTTGTAAGTGCACTTGCATTTGTAAGAGAAGCAGCTCTCACAATGTTTTATTCATCTCTGAGAGCCGCACAGAACAAGCCAAGTCCTGTAGGCATGTGCCAGCCGAGCAGACGGATATTTTAATGTCTCAGGATCAACAAACGCATGTCATTTAGCCATCTGATCCTCTGATTACCATGCATTTCAGTTAACTAATAGATAAATGTTCATTTCGGGAGATATGTGAGTGTCATGAAGTTAAATGTTTTCAAATAACTATCTGTGTGTCTGTCTGTCTATCTATCAAGCCTGAGAAGTAGGCCCAGGACTTGTTAGAGTTTGATTTTATTAAATGGGATAGCCCCTTAAGATGAACCATCTCATTCTCGAGGGGGTCCCTAAGAAGTACATGAACCAAACAGGGTACAACATATAATAACAAACATACAGCTAAACAAAACAAACAAACAAACAAGCAGCACACTTCACCTGAAACACTTCCCACAGTAAAGCTTAATCAAACAAAAACATATAATCAAAAGTACAAACGATTGGATATTCAAATACATAACAAGCATTCATTCATTTATTCATTCATTCATTTTCTTTTTGGCTCAGTACTTTTATTAATCTGGGGTTGCCACAGCGGTAATCTGGGTTTATTAATCTGGGGTTGACAATTTAGCTTCACCAATTCACCTATACCACATGTCTTTGGACTTGTGGGGGAAACCGGAGCACCTGGAGGAAACCCACGCAACCACGGGGAGAACATGCAAACTCCACACAGAAATACCAACTGACCCAGCCAGGGCTCGAACCAGCGACCTTCTTGCTGTGAGGCGATCATGCTACCCAATGTCACCTTAACAAGCATTTAAAGAACCAAAATTTAGAACATTGTGTTTCCAAAAAAGATAAGTTTAATCCTGAAAGGACCAAATGTCTTAATTGATCTAAAAGAAGAAGGGAGATTAATCCAGTCAAAATGAGCATTGTTTTGACAGTATCTACGGCCACTTTCTGTTGTAATTCTTGGAACAAAAAAGTAATTCTGTTGCAAATGTCGAAGAGAATATGAAGATGTAAATGAAACAAAAAACTGCTTTTAAAGAAGGTAAAACTAAATAAGGAACACTAAAACAAACACATTTAAAAATAAATTAATACCAATGATATTGTCTATGGGGCGCCACGGTGGCCGAGTGGTTAGCACGTTCGCCTCACAGCAAGAAGGTCGCTGGTTCGATCCCCGGCTGGGCCAGTTGGCATTTCTGTGTGGAGTTTGCATGTTCTCCCAGTGGTTGCGTGGGTTTCCTCCGGGTGCTCCGGTTTCCCCCACAGTCCAAAGACATGCAGTACAGGTGAATTGGGTAAGCTAAATTGTTCGTAGTGTATGTGTGTGAATGACAATGTATGGATGTGTTTCCCAGAGATGGGTTGTGGCTGGAAGGGCATCCGCTGCGTAAAACAAATGCTGGATAAGTTGGCGGTTCATTCCGCTGTGGTGACCCCGGATTAATAAAGGGACTAAGCCGAAAAGAAAATGAATGAATGAATGATATTGTCTTTGGAACTTAGGTTGAAGCAAAGCAAGTGATTCATATAATATACATCCATGGGTTCTATACAAACATCTTAAAATAAACCTACATAAAGAGTTGAAGACAGTATTTTAAGGTTCAAATTAATACCAGATGTATTGTTATAAATAATATCAGCATAATCAATTAAAGGGAAAATTAACTGAGAAATATTTTTTTTCTTGAAATAATAATAATAATAATAATAATAAAAATAGAACGATAAAGAGAACCAAAGCACTGATATGACTTTTTTAATATATATATATATATATAAATCGTCACCTTAGAATTCTAAGGTTCTATCAGACATTTTTGTCAAAATTGAATTATTGACATATTCTTATTATTTGAGCACTTATTTACATTATGGGATATTAGTTTTATATAAGTTGTTTACATTTTTTATATAAGTTGTTTACATTTTATTTAAAAAAACAAATGTTACACACGTACTGTTTGCTATGGGATGCAAAAACTTTGAAGCTCAATATCTCAAAATCATTCAGAACGCAGATAGAACCTTATAATTCCAAGGTGACAAAATATGAGATTTAAAGGACAATTCAGTATCGAGCCAAAGATCTAAATATTTAAATTCTTGTTAGCAAAATAATAAAGTATGTTAGCAGCATAATACTAATCATAAATACTGAAGCGATATATTTGAAAATCTTAACCACTTCTTCTACAGTATCTTCTATCTATTGTATGTATCTCTCTGTCTGATTTACAGTATGATTTTTAATTTAAGCGTAAAATTTCAATTTTAAGCTTTTCAAGCTACTTTGTATCCAAACTTTAACAACTTTAAACTCCATACAATCTAGCTTTTAAAACTCTTTTAAATATTCATGTCAGGTTTTCTGAAGTCAGTCTAGTTAAATAATAATAGACATTTTACCAATGCCTGATTATTTTTAGGAGGAATCTTAAAACCATGAAATAGACTTGTATTCTCCGCCCCCTTTCAAGTCACAACTGAGGATAATTGCTAGTGAAGGGTTCGTAATTATGCACAATGTGAAATCTACTGCAGAGAAAATGACTGCAGAAAGATGGCTGATTCAAACCCAACTGCATGAGAACATTATGTAACATTTCACAGTTCTTTTAGTCCAGCAAAACTTACAGTACACTCTCAGAAAAAAAAGGTGTTACTGGGGTGGAAACCTTTTCAAAAGGTACACATTTGTACTCAAAGGGTCCATATTGGTACCTCATAAGTATATATTAGTACCTAAATAAGAGGAACATTTTTGTATTTTTAGATACTAATATGTACCCTTGATGTATTAATATGGACCATTTAGGTACAAATTTGTACCATTTGAAAAGGTACCACCACAGTGACACCTCACGTACCTTTATTTCTGAGTGTAGAATGACTTGACTTCACTAATCAGTATGCAAAGAACAGTGTAAATGCATACATATTGCTGCAATATTCAATATAACACCTTAATTTCCCCTTGCCTTGATTAACATACACTGTAAAACTCAACAATCAACTTTATCAAATGAAATGTAGTGTAGTTAACTCAAAATTTACAGAAAGTTTCTCATTTGAAAACTTAAATGGAGTAAGTTCACAGTTCTCATATAGATTCTTTTTTTTTTAACTCAAATGTCTTTTAGCAATCGATTTCCTCAAACGGTTTCAGTTGCCTTAACTTACTAGGTTTTACAGTACTCGGTTGGTTTGAGTTCTCATCAATTACTGCCCACATAGCAAAATATCTCTGGCCCAGCTCTGGCCCACACAATCAGCTTTTGCTTGGCCCACATGCTGCAGTGAATTACGGTACATGACTGGACCAAGTCTAGCTTCCAGACAAGGGCCAAACATGGACCATATCTGGGCCAAGACTCAGCCAAGTTAATAACCCATAACTGGGCCTGAACTGGGCCAGATATGTTGGTGTGTCACGACTGCAAGGAAATTGATAAACCCATGAATCATTGCGTTTTACACGTGCTATAGGTGTGCTTTTTCTTGAAGTGACCAGATTGGTAGAATTTTATTTCTATATTTGAAAATAATAAAAACATATTTTAAATGTGGGTCAAAAAAGGCAAAACTTATGTGGCCCACATATCAATTAGTAACATCTAGGCCAAATATTTACATCTGGCCCAAGTCTTGTGTGCCGCCTTAAAGACGGTGCCACCTCTGCCAAACCAGGACCATGTTTGGCCCACATGCTGAATGCCAGTGCCAGATGAATGCCTGCTGTGCCAGGTTTATGCCAAATCTGGGCCAGAATTCTTTGCTACCAGGGTGGGTTTCACTGTGCTCAAATTGCTTCATTTACGCGAATGGATTAAGTTCACAGTACTCATTAGGATTAGTTTTCGAACTTAAATGATTTGTTGCAATCGGTTTCCTCAACTGGTTTGAGTTACCTTAACTTTTTAGATTTTACAGTGAAGTAGTGTAAGTCATAATGATGACATAATGGCTTCTAATAGAAGCAAGCATGAAAGTCCTGTCCTGAAAAACCTAACCTTCAATGCGCCATAAGCAGAATTATGTGAGAATATACAAATATGACTATAATAAAAACTATAAAATAAAACTGTAAAAACTACGAAGTGTAGTCTATCCCAGTTCATCTAAATGGCAGTTTCATGTCCTCACTGAAGTAAACATTTAAAATCAGTCAATACCCGTTCACAACCATTTAGCTTTGACAGCTTACAAAAGATAAACAACAAGAATAATGTATAACCATAAAGAATTTAATGCATAAACGATTCCTTCAAAGAGTACTGATGCCAGACACAAAACTGCCATTTAGATAAACTGTAATGGAGCCATCACAGACCTCCTTTAAAACACCTTTGAGCTTAATATAGTGCAGTAAATCCTGAAGGCAGAATCGTGTGCATCCACTGCACTACAAAGCCAAGTACATAACATTGAATTACTGCAAGAGACGTGCACTTTTAACCCCACGTGTTGTCTAATAGTGAGTCTGCTTGACAGTTGAGTAACAGTTGAAAGGGGGAACACCTGCTGATGTCTGACGAGAAACAGACCGCCAGACAGTCCAGATGCCCTCCGCAGCTCTGAGGTCACTGACAGACACACTTTCTAAAACCATCAGTCAGCTATTTTTAGCCACTATTTCCCAGTGTTCTCATTAATTTTTAAGCTGTCCACGTGAGATAAAGTGGTCAAAATGTCTGACGCAAAACTACAAAAACAAGAAATAACAATATGTCCTAAGGACGGGATCTATAAAAAACACCACACTAAAAATCTTAAAGATTTGATACATTATGCTAACTCATTTTATTGGAAACATTGCAATTTCAAGAGTGAATCTGTAAGTGAATTTGTCAGACAAATATATTGTATTTATTCATTCATTTTCTTTTTAGCTCAGTTCCTTTATTAATCTGGGGTCACCACAGCGGAATGAACCGCTAACTTATCCAGCATATGTTTTACACAGCAGATGCCCTTCCATTTAACTTATTCAATTCACCTGTACCACATGTCTTTGGACTGTGGGGGAAAACCGGAGCACCTGGAGAAAACCCACACGAACACGGGCAGAACATGCAAACTCCACACAGAAATCCCAACAGACCCAGCCAGGGCTCGAACCAGCAACCTTTTTGCTGTGAGGCAGATGTGAATTGTATTAAGAATTTATTAAATGCTCCTGTTTTACCCCTTTAAACAGATGTAAGAATAGTGTCTCCAGAATGTGTCTGTAATGTTTCAACTCAAAATACCTATCAGATTATTTATTATACAATGCAGAATATGCCCATTTTGGAGTCTGAGGGCAGTGTAGCTGTTTTTGGAGCCAGTACCTTTAAGTGCAAATGAGCTGGTTCTCATCAGACTCCGAAACTGGCGTGTTTTAACTTGTACAACTTATTCAGCTGATCACAGAGAGTTGTTACAGATATTTGAATCCCAGTTTCTTTGCAAATTCTGTTCTGCGGACATTTTTATATGCGTTACAACAGAAACATGTTAATATGTGGCTGTTAATCAATTCGGTGGGTGGGGAAAACCACCCTACATCATGTGGGCCTCAAAATCACTGGGGTTTGGATCTAATTTAACGTCAGGAATTTTCAAAAACCGACTCGTGTTTATATCACTCCAATATGACAGTGGACACACCAATTCACCAATAACTACACACAATTCTGTCCAAAATTTGGACAAAACCTATACCACATGTCTTTGGACTTATGGGGGAAACCGGAGCACCCGGAGAAATCCCACGCAACCATGGGGAGAACATGCAAACTCCACACAGAAATGCCAACTGACCCAGCCGAGGCTCGAACCAGCGACCTTCTTGCTGTGAGACAAATGTGCTACCCACCTTGGCGCCCATGTGTGCCCTTTAATGAAAAATTTAAGTTTATGCCACGTTAACAAGAGAAGGGAACTTTATTTCATTGTATGTGGGAATGTTCAATGGTCAGTTGTTTTTGGGTTAAAATACTGAACATTGTAAGTCAAATCATTGGTAAAGTAATTTCTCTCGATCCAAGCTTGTGTATATTGTACTTTGATGTGAACAAACATGAAAGATTGCTGTTAATTCTATGTTTGCTGGAAGCTAAACATGTATTGCATGCTCTTGGAAAAAAAAGAAGACAGTCCTGGTGTATCTCAGTGGATAAAGGGGATGACCTCCTGCCTTACCTTAGAAAAGTTAACCTATTTTTTGAAAAACACAATTCATATATTTTGGTCAATTTGGAAAATATTCTATGACATCTAAAATGAACCCCATCGATACGCTCAGATTAAATCTTCACAATGAGCTTTAGTTATTTATTGATGTTTAAAAGGTCTCACCTTCAGATTCGGGTGACGGGCTCTGCTGCTGAGCGAGGACTTCCTCCAGGCTGTTGATCACACTGTTCTTGTCTCTGAGACGCTGGCGGTAGGAGGCGCGCAGGGCCTTCATCTTCCTCCGGTGCTGCGCTCGGTGTCTGCGCAGCTGCAGACGGTACTGATCTGCCTGCTGCTGCAACTGCTGCAGGTGCGAATACTGCTCCAGGAAGCTCAGGAGGTGTGACATCACAGACAGCAACGGAGACTCAGATACCTGCAAAATACATTTGATATGTTACTAAATTAATTAAATACGGAATTATAAAATGTCCAGCTAGATAACTAATCATTTTTGAATTCTAGGGTTGTCCAAGTTCACATTTAAAAAAGTAACCATTATTACTGGTTTTGTGGTCTAACGTCACATTTGTAGTAGACAAGTGTGAAATTATTTTGGAGTTCACCCATCCATCATACACTACAGCCAACTTAGTTTATTCAATTCACCTATACTGCATGTGTTTGGATTGTGGGGGAAACCGGAGCACCCAGAGGAAACCCACATGAACACTGGGAGAACATGCAAACTCCACATAGAAAGGCCAGCTGACCCAGCCGGAACTCGAACCAGCGACCTTCTTGCTGTGAGGCGACAGTGCTAACCACTGAGCCACCGTGTCGTCCAGCAATGCATATCATCAATCTAAAATTATGTTTTGATAAATTTAAAGTAGTAAATTTACAAAAAAAAAGGGCGCCACGGTGGCGTAGTGAGTAGCACGTTCGCATCACAGCAAGAAGGTCACTGGTTCGAGCCTCAGCTGGGCCAGTTGACATTTCTGTGTGGAGTTTGCATGTTCTCCCCGTGGTTGTGTGGGTTTCCTCTGGGTGCTCTGGTTTCCCCCACAAGTCCAAAGTCATGTGGTACAGGTGAATTGGGTAGGCTAAATTGTCCGTAGTGTGTGGGTGTGAATGAGTGTGTATGGATGTTTCCCAGAGATGGGTTGCGGCTGGAAGGGCATCCGCTGCGTAAAACAAATGCTGGATAAGTTGGCGGTTCATTCCGCTGTGGCGACCCCAGATTAAAAAAACTAAGCCGAAAAGAAAATGAATGAATAAAATGAATTTACAAAAAATGTTCATGGAGCATGATCATTGATAAATATTCAAATGATTTTTTGACCTTTAGGAAAAATCTAGAATTTTGACTATTGCTCAGTGAAGTTGTAGGTGATCTTTGAAAGGTGAGGTTTTGTTTGTTTATTTTAATACCCCGATTCCCGTGTCTTTAGTATTTATTAGCCTAAATAACCACAACCTAAATAGCTCGGTTCATCACGTTTTAAGGGTCCCCTTGAAACATTTCCGCTGTGTTGTGAGAAAATGCAGCACGTTTTCATAAAATGCTTGCGTTTTGTGAAAATGCAGCGTGTTTTTTTTAATTGTGTGTGGCGATTTGCTGCACGTGCTGTAAAACTGATGAAGATCTTTTCTGAATTTGCTGGAGTTTTGCATGTGTTTTCTTAAATTGCAGCACGTTAAGCTCTCTCAGCCACAGTACAAAATATTTAATAAAATGTATTTAAATGTATGCTACATAATTACATAATTGTCTTTGCACTGAAAGTCTAAATCAAAATTTATTTGGAAAAAAATAGGTTAGGAAAAGCTGTGTCTCTTGGCAACTGTGCTTGGCTACACGTATGCTTGTACGTATAAATATTCGACAAAAGTACTGAAAATGTTTGAAAGTGATGCAAAAATCCTTGTTTTGATATAATGTAATTTTAAAATTAATATTTTTTCATATTTGGGATTAAGTGCTCATCCCAACTGCCAAGTTTTTAGATAAGACAACAAATAATATGAAACCGTATGAAAATTCTGGAATATGAAGCTATATTTCTAAATGTTCATTAGGTTGTACAGCAGAGTAAATAGCAACTGCTTTTAGACTCTTCTAGACTTATTTCAGCTTTCTTAAATATATATATCGTGTTGTGTTATATATATGTGTTCAACAGATTAAAAAAACTCATAAAGGTTTGAAACCACCATTTTTGGATGAACTATTTCTTTACGTAAAAAAAAGAAAAAGAAAAAAAATCTAATAAAACCATTGTCTTGTTTTCAGAAAAACAAGTCTAAATTAGGTCAGTTCTTCATTAAAACAAGAAAAATAATCCACCACAATTGTTCCTGCTGAGATTTACATATTTGGACTAGAAACAAGACAAAGCCTCTCTTTTTCTGCTGCAGTGTTTGAAAATAGAACACCGTGCATCTCACCAAACTGCAAAGACAGAGGTAACCTTCAAAACTATTAAACGAAAAAGCACAAAGTTAAAAATACACAGAGCTTGTGTTTGTTTGAGGGAGCTCCTAGTGTATTATAGCCCAATACGTCCTCTACGCTCTATTAATTCTGGACAATTGATTATTCCCAGAATATCAAAATCAACTGTAGGCTGTAGATCTCTCTCATATCTGGCACCTAAACTCTGGAACAGCCTTCCTAGCACAGTTCCGGAAGCAGACACAGTGTAAACTAGATTAAAGACACATCTCTTTGCATTAGCATACACATAAAACACAAATGCTGTTGGAATCCAAATTCTCTAAAGGATTGATAGTCTGCATTATTTAGGGCAACCGGAGCCGGGAACACATCCCAAAAGACTAATTTGAATGGCATCTGCGCTTATGTTAGTCTGTTTTTTATTATTCCCGAGGTTTCCATAATCCTGGACCAGGCCGTATCCTGAGCAGCTGCTGTGGTGGTTATGGAGGAGTGGAGAGTATGAGACCGATCCCTGTAAGAGACAGACGAGTCGTCGCATTGTTTCTGAAGGGCCAGCCTGTTCACCAGCCGATGACCCCACCTGCGGTTTCTTCACGATGGACGCCCCGCGTTCTCCAGCCTCCGGCGCCTAGACTGCAGCTCTACACAAGACGTCTGGCCATAAGAGAAATGGTCGTTCCCAACTGAGCCTGGTTTCTCTCGAGGTTTTTTAATCCTTCACTTTCGCCAATTGGTGAAGTTTTTTCCTCGCCGCTGTCGCCGCTGGCTTGCATGGTTCGGGACTTGTAGGGCTGCGCATCGATGGTTTACTCTTCAGTGTAAGTGAATATACTCTCAGCAGTGAATATTAAACCACACTGAACTGAACTAAACTGAACTTCAACACTGAAAATCGGACTGACACTGTTTCAATTTTTTATAACGCATGTAAAGCTGCTTTGACACAATCTGCATTGTAAAAGCGCTATACAAATAAAGATGAATTGAAGTGAATTCGTTTTTTCAGATATCACAAACTATCACTATCACCAAACCCCCACCACCATCAAACATATAGCGAATGTGAATGTATTTCAGGTCTTCACCTTTTCACTAGGTTCTGCAGGAGAAGTAGTGACTCTTCGCTTTTCCGCCTCTTGCTTGAATGACAGAAAAGCTGTTAATGGTGTTTTAGCAGGTAATCCATGACCTTCGTCAAACTCATCGTCTTCATCGCTAACAGACGTCCCATCACTATCACTGCTGCTGCCTGCAATTAAAAAGCGAGTTTAAGCTGTACAGTCTATGCCAATTACACAACACATTTTGTATTTGAAATCATCATGTAAGAGAATAACATCACTGTATGTACTCATTCTTACTTGAATCAGCCAGTCTTGCAAACCCCCTTTTGCCCAACCTGGGTGTGTGGCTACCCTTCCCCTTGCTCACTGTTTCCATGGAAACATGGCCAGGCTCCTGTCAGTTACATAGGGTGATGAATGTGATTATTGGAAGGTGTTAAAGGCACCTAGCGAGGACATGTGATACGTGACTGTGCATGCGTGCATATTCCAGTCGTCATCTGAATGAAAACACTCATGTTTATGTGTTGACTATAATATTCTTACATACAAATATATAATGTAAATTTATTATATTCAACAATATATATAATAATAACATAGTTAACATACAAACAAGAGTGTTTTCATTTAAATGACGACTGGATTATGCATATATATGCACAATAATTTTAGCAATAATTATTTTAAATAATTAATGAAACATTTAAAATATTTAAATATTTTTTATTTTATTTAAATACACTTAAATAAAAAAAAAATCTTTATTTTGCCTATTTTTCTCTCACAGTTTTGGTTCAAGATCTGTTTGCATGCATTTTAAGCAGACAACAGGCAGTGCATATATTACCACATCTATCGGCGTGTGTCACTGCGGCCGCACATACCTCAGGGGATTCTCCAGACGCCCCCTCGAGCGCTGCCTCCTCCTCCTCTTCTTTTTTGAAGACTGTGTAAAAGATGTAGACCAGCAGAGAATAGAAGGCATACATGTTTCCTTATGTGCGGGTGTTCCAATGACAGCGGCTGGAATTACACTCTTTGGCTTCGCAGCATCCCTCTGCTCTTCTCGCTCTGAAACACAAACCAGACAAGTGTTATTAAACCCCTACTCCAGATGCAAATCCAGCATGGAAGACATTCCCACTGTTGTCATGCTCCACAAAACGATGCTATTGCAGCCTCACCGTCCGAGGTTGATTCCACAGTGTCCGCATTCTGCTGTAATGATTTCAGCTCTACATGGTGATGCCGCAGGAGTGGTTGTGTCTGTTCGCCAGTGTTCTGGGGGTCTGGATGGCAACACTAGCTCTTGATTCTGCACATCTGTCCAACCTGCTATTCCTGGCTTTCTTTTCCCCTCCTCCTTCTTCTTCTCCTCCTCCTCTCCTAATATCCTCTCTCTCCTCCCCCTTCCTCTCCCTCTCTCTCTCTGCTGTGCACTGCAGTGGTGGTGAGGTGAAAGTGAAGGAGGTTGATAAAAGAGGAAGAACAGGAAGTCAGGTGCTCGACAAACACTCTGATATCACTATATTTAAAGTGACGTCCATTTTATGATGAGGAATAACGCAGAGCAGCCTTTTACTATTTCATAGATTCTACCACAGCAGGACTGGGAATTAACACAAACTCTGATCGAGTCTGACGATGATGATGATCTTTTAGACCGTGGTGAAAATAATTCGATTTCTGATATGGTTTTGGAATGGTGTTTAGAGGTGCAAAAACTGGGATTTAGGGCATAAAATTATATAAAATACAAATGAAGACATATAGCAAAATGATTTTCTCATATTAATTTTTTTATGTTTTATTTTGACTTTTAACATTGTTTTTAACATATTAAATAAAAAAATTCCAGTGTGTTTACTCACCCACAGGCCATCCAACACATACAGTTGTGCGTTTTTTTTCTACAGTAGAATGGTGATGGTTTTTCAGATTAAAAGTAAAAATACAAATAACGAAATAAACATACAAATGAGCCCAAAGCATGGCTCCTGGTGACACAATGACGTCTTGTAAAGCGAAACGATAACAATAAACTCTCTAAGGAATTGAACATTATTAATAATTTTAACATAATTTACAATTTTAATACCTTTAATCAAAAGCCTCATCCAACAGATCACAAAGCAATGGCGGAATATAGTTTGTCTTCTTATGCTTTAGTTAAAACAGTGGGATGGTGTGCACTTGGTGGGACGTCAGTTGACACATTTTGTTAATAGATATTGATTAGAAATGCTGGTTGTGCCCTTCTGTGCCTCAGCTGCACAAATGTGCCGTTGTGATTTCACATGCTGAGTAATGTCGTTTTTTCCACCGTGTCCGACATTAAAATCAATACGACACACCTTGCAGAAAGCGTAGGCATCGTCAAGGTGGCTTCTAGACAAAAACCTGTTGTTAAATTTAAAAAAAACCTGCTGTTAAATTTACATGTATATATTTTTTTCTTAGCCGAAGCACAACCTGACTCTTTTCCTTCCATCATGTGTATTACTACTGACGCAGCTGCTTGTTGCTACTGCCACCGTTCAAGTCCCGCATCTACCTCCTGCACAGAAATCAACAGCGCAGTTGTAACGTATGTTGCCAGATTGAGGTAAAATATGTCACAAGATTTGAATATGGCGTTAATTGTGTGAGGTAATGAACTTCATTCAAGATTTGGCAACTTGACAAATAAGAACAAAAGTGCTTTTTTGGAAACTGCATTGGGACTTACAAATTACCAGAGTTTCCCCGAGAGAAATAACAAACCGTGAGGGTGGCAGGAGATGGATGTGAAATTCGGGAGACTCCCGGGAAAAACGGGAGTGTTGGCAGGTATGATTTAGGGTGCTGTTTTTCAGCATGTTATTGTGTGGTTGATTATTCTGCGTGGTCAACAATGTGTTCTGGGTAGTAATTATAAGTCATTTGGTACATAAAAAGCTATAAAAGCTCACTCATTGTCACGCTAAGTGGTCTATAACAGTGGATGAATGTAGAGAATAGTCAATGAGGATACATGGATGATTTTGGATACAGCACAGATGTCTGCTGGAATGTTCTGGATGCTTGCTATTGGGGCTATGTATGGTTTTCTGGTTGCTTTCTAAAGGCTAGGAATAGGCCTAGGGTGCTCTTGTGGTTAGGTCTTTGATACAGTGTTGCAAACATTTCCTAGGTGTTTGCATGAGTGTTCTGTAAAGTTGGAAGTTGTTTACTGCAATGTTCATAACCAGGGGTTTTCAAACTTGGGGGATCACAATGATCTACAGGGGAGTGTTAGATAGAAACATACATAATGTAAAAATATAGTAAATGTAATGTTGTAAAGATAAATAAGCAAGCAGATTATACAGGGGGGAAATACAAGTTTGATTGTGTGTGTAATTAAAGAGTGCTGGTTGCTCTGGGATAGATCTTTTACTATGGAGCTGCAAGCTATTTGCTATTGTATTGTTTTTGCTATTTGCTATTGTTTATTGTTTCTGGATGTTGTGAATGCTTTGCTAAGGTGTTCTGGCTAGTCGGCTGAAGATATGTTTGCTGTTGAAAATGCATGCTCGGTGTTTCCTGCTATGTTCTTTGTTGTCTGTACAGTACCTACTACTCTCTCACTGTGGTGTTTTGGAAGACTCGTTGGCAGATAGCGGAATGAAGAGCCTAGCTATAGCTATTTTAATGTCCACTAAGCAAAATGACATAAAAAAAATTCTGGGTCAGGTACTAACAGTCAGTACATTTTGAAGAGTATGAGCAAAATCTATTTATTAATCAGTTGTAGGAGTAAAAGCAAAAGCCCCTCCATCAGCTAGCACCACTAACCAGAGTGGTAAGAGGGTTTTTTTGATGTAAAGGTATTACACATTGCTGATATTAGTTTAAAACAAATGGGACACTTTATTGATACCCTGCTCTATGTAATGATTAAACCTTTGCAAAGTGCCAGTAAACATCATCAGTCAGCGTGAATAAAGTGCCTTATGCTCAGGCCCCAGGGCAGTCAAATGCTGACTGTAATGGCCAATCCTCATCATGTTCCCTTTGGTTATTTCATGTCATAACTCTGAAGATATAAATGTTTTATGGCTAATAATGAGAATTACTTAAAGTTTTGTATAGTGTTGATCTGCTGGCACTAAATCTAGGTGAGAATACGCATAATTAAATTTCTAATTTGCCAAGGAGATGAGGTAAAATGGTTCTTTTTTTAAATCTAGTGGCCATTGACAAGTACCGAATCAATCTTCAACTTTGGATGGTGACATAAATCATGATATTGGAATGTTTTTCATGCTGTGGTGTTAGTCCTATTTATCGTTTACCAGGTGCAAGGGATCAGTTTTAATGAGTCAAAATACTTGAAGAGATAAGGGTCCCCTAAACTGAAGACTCGAAACACGAGTAAGCAAGCTCTTGATTTCAGGCAAAAGGGATTTAGGGAATGGAGTGGCCAGCTCAATCCCCTGATCTCAACCCAATTGAAAGTTAATGGGGTGACATTAAAATGTAGTTTCTGAAGCAAAGGACAAATAAACAAATAAATAAATCACTGGAAATATGCAACATACTTCGTTCATCTTGGGTGGAAATACCTGTTTCTGGGTGCCAGATGTTAGTTGACTCAATGCAATACAGATGCACGGCAGCTATCAAAAACAATGGCTTAATTAAAAAAATAACAAGATTTAAAATATTGCTTAAAAGTGTTTCAGTTTAAAGAAAAAAAAATGTTGATAGTCCTTTATTTTAACAGATTAATATTAATTTTCTTTGCCTCCTGACACAAATACACAGATTTCATAAACTCTTTATATTTTGAATTAGCATTGAATGTGTAATGCTTGTACTTTTAAAAAAATATATGAAAATTAAAGGTATCTAACACACACACACACTGAACCATTCTTTAAAGGACTGTTATGTCTCAGGATGTATTTGTTTTTGTTAGGTACTTCCTTTCTTTCTTTTTCTGCTCTACTCTAGTAGGAGATAATGACCATTACATGTTGCTAATGATAAACTGCTGATTGGAGGACGAGAAGAACAGTGGACATTTCAGCACCATCTCTTCGCTAGAACAGTGTATTTTGTGTGTGGAGGCTCTTTTGTGAGGTGTTACATTTTTGATCATTTACAGTCAGTGGTTCTCAAACTGTGGTAAACGTACCACTAGTGGTACACAAGCTTTCTTCTAGTGGTACGTGGAGGAATCTCTTAATAATTAAAGTAAAAAAAAATGAACACACTTTTAACCCTTTGACGAGTACGATAACACTGATGCGATCAGTAAATTGATTTTAATAGGCTAAACCTTTTATTTAAGTGGCTGACAATAATAAATGTTCTTAATTAGAAGAATTAATCTGCCTTGTTTTTGAACTTTGCTGTGATGTAGCTGCTTAATCAGGTCTATTATGCTACTGTACTTCAATACCAGTTATTATGGTGGTACTTGGAGAGACTATTTTTTTCTGAGGTGGTACTTGGTGAAAAAAGCTTGAGAACCACTGATTTACAGCATTATCTGTTGACTAGGAGCTTTAATTTGTTCTGTTACTGCTGTTGTCAATCCTATGTAGTTTTTGCTTCAGAAACTCTTTTTGGTTGTGAGTTTACTTTTGACTTTTCAATACTACTTTGTTATCGACCCTTTACTTTGTTTTGTTAATTTGGAATCTGGTTAGTAGAGAGGGGCTGCCATTTTTCATTTTTTTAATACTTTTTTTCCTCCTGTTTATGTTAGCAAGAGAGTGAGGGTATTTTAATGTATTTTTCTTTTGATAGATTTAGTTCCTCCCTTTCTATCAGTTAGAGAAGTTTTTGTTTGTTGCTTTGGCTTAAAGTCCCTCTTGAAACCATCCCTTAGTCATTGAATAAATATTGTGTTATTCTCCATTCAATTTGCATTATGAGTTTTTCTCGTAATTTCTTTCGTCTGGTCTTTTGGAAAGTTGCTCATGGGACCTCATCGCTGACACACACACAAATCACACAAACATTCGGTTGTGTACCTACATTTCCCTAGACAGAATTAAGGGAACATAACCAGGACCATTTTTGTAACATAAATAACATTCCCCAAAAATAACCTTTTTAAAAAGCCCCTATTATGGGTTTTTGAAAATGAGCTTGCATGCAGTGTGTAACACAGCTCTAAGTGAAGTGAAATGTCCAGCTAAGGCTTAAATCTGAAAGTGCACAGTGGTTAAAACTATTGATTCATCTATAAAAGAGTGGACTCATAGTTCCTCAAACGAATCGCCGTGCTTTCGAGTCTTTAGCCTTTTCGGCATGACGTGAACACGAAACATAGAGCCCCGCCCATTTGTGCACGCGCAGCCCCAGGAGATTTGAAACCCCAACCCAGCCCACAAACAACAGTGGCAAGCAAAGGTTTGCATTTGATTGTGCAGGTAAAAACATTTTGGATAGGGTTTGGACTGGAGTCAGCTACATCTGGCAACACAGAGCAGAGCACTGTACTCGGCTGGATATTGGAAGTGTGCAGATGAACCAGAGATGAGACTGTGAAGAGTCAGTGGTTGAGGTTTATTTTTGCAGAAATGCCTCAGCATTATAGCCCAGCCGTGTGCTGTGTTCCCTCTGAGGAGTGCTTCTGAAATCTACATCCTTACAACGGGGGATTCGTCGGGCGTTTATTAAAAGGAAGGATCAGAAAAGATGTATGCAGGGGGGGACTGGCCATGGGGAGCACCGGGACATTTCCCGGTGGCCTGACGTGGCCTGCTATACAACAAGTAAATAAGTGCGATTAAAACGGTTGCCTCATTGTTTTCTCTAGCTTGTAAATGATGCATTTAATTGTGTTTTGTAACTTGTAACCGCTTGTAGTGGATCTGGTTAACTTGTATTATCATATCATGTCTAAAGCCACGTTGTAAACGCGTGTTTACAGATTTGTGAGCTTGCGTTTCACTGCTGTTTGTCGTTGCTATGGCTACATCAGCTCTCCTACACACGTGCAGCAGTCCTCTTTCGTAATGGTTCATTAACACTGAATGTGTGTCACTGTTTTTACTTCTGGTTAAGAATAGAGTGATATGCTGGGAGACCGGGGGGGTTTCGGGGGTGAGGTGTCTGAAATACGGGCGACTCCCAGGAAAAACGAGTGTTGGCAGATATGCTCACGCACACACTATAACTACTTCAATATTGATAAGCCATAGTGGGCATTCTCTCGCGCTGAATGATGTCAACCAATTGCAACATACTGGGTCATCGGTCCAATCAGCACAGTTTAGCATCGCGCTAAGGAGGGGTTATGGAACAAATGAATCGCTGAACGATTCATATAGGAGTTGCTGGGATAATGAGGTAAAAATAATGCAAATTATAAGACAATGAAAGTGTTTTTTGACCATGCATGCATATTAGCCTGCTGTTATGCCCTTTTTCATGTAAAATAGGGGCTCTTTAAGCGATGGAAGCCGAATGTTTTTCATAGAAATATAAATACCAATAAACAACCTTTATTTTTAAGAGTGTACCCAAGATGTATTTATTATTATTATTTTTTTTTTTGTGATCCATCAATCCAAACTACATAAACAGGGTTATGTTGCAATTTGACATTCAATGAAATTAATAAATGTTATGCAGTATGTAAATTTACCATGGGCAACCTGATTATAATATGTGGTCATGGCAACACTGGTTTAAACAGAGTCCCATTCTTTCTTTACAAAGGGCTGTATTGTTCATGATGCTGAACTATTTATTCATTGCTAAAGGTTTTTACAAACCATCAGTGTCACTGTAATGGATTTCATAGGTTATAAGCAAACTCTATTATGTGTAGTGTAACATACAGTCCTGCAACATTAGCTTATTATGACAGAAGGCCCTTACATGCAACAGTATCACATTAGCAGTGCGTATATATGCTAATAACCTGAGAACAATGAAGAAATGGTCTGTTGTCTTTGGAAACAATTGCTTCCCTCCCAAGTCAGTCCCAGCTTTTCAAATCAAGCAGGAATTTATTAAGAGCTTTCCTGGTAGTCCAGCAACCCAATGCCATTATGACATTAAGCGTCCCTCTGAGGAGTCCTTCTGTAGGCAACACAAGGAAACCCAAATGTCCAGATCTGCTCCTTGGGGAAACTAACAACGGAAGACTGAGGGAAACACTTCCCACTGCCCCTGCAACATTTTCAGCAAAAGCACACACTGTCAGCGAACAGGAAAGGGTGGAAAAGGCCAGGCAGCGGGACATAATGACCAACCCATCTGACGACAGCCAGTCGGACAGTATTATGAAAAAACTGGAGCCAATCAGGAGGATGCGGGCTGTGATGTGGTCGTCGCTCAGCCACAGAAGGTCAAATGTAAAAAACACAGGTCCCAGTGATTCACCCGCCCATTCCAGATCTTTCCGGATGTTTTGGTTACTGGGAGAAAAGAATGAAAGAATGGAGGAACAGCCAATCAGGAGAAAGCCCAAAGATGATGCTCTGTGGTTCTGCAAATAGAAAAAAAAAACACTTAAATCTTACTATGGAGTAGTACTCTTTTTAAAAATTATGGTGTTGTTATTTCAAAGCGTGTTTTTTCTACCTTTAGGTATTATTAAAAATGTGGAATCTAAAGTAAAACACTTCATTACCCATAATGCAATACAGAAAATTCCATCAGAAAGATGCAGTGAGCAAAACAAGGCAAAACAGCTTTTTAGCTCCTCGTGCTACGGTATCATGGAGAATTAACCCTTTCATTGCAACCACAGGTTTTTTCAGTACATATTCAATAATAATGATACAACAGCTACATTTCAAACCTAAACTTATTTGGACAAACTGTATATCATACGCATATATCATTTATTAATTTTCTTTTCGGTTTAGTCCCTTTATTAATCTGGGGTCGCCACAGCGGAACGAACCGCCAACTTATCCAGCATATGTTTTACACAGCGGATGACCTTCCAGCCGCAACCCATCTCTGGGAAACATCCATACACACTCATACACTACGGACAATTTAGCTTACCCAATTCACCTATCCCACATGTCTTTGGGCTTGTGGGGAAAACCAGAGCACCCGGAGAAAACCCACGCGACCACGGGGAGAACATGCAAACTCCACACAGATATGCCAACTGACCCAGCCAAGACTCGAACAAGCAACCTTCTTGCTGTGAGGCGATCGTGCTACCCACTACGCCACCGTGGCGCCCGCATTTATCATATTCAATAACATTTTTAACTGTGAACTCAACAAATGGGGTGACAGTTAAAGTGATAATTCGCCCAAAAATAAAACTTTAATCACGTTTACTCCTTAAGTGGTTTCAAACCTTTATGAGTTTTCTTTTACACAATCTTTTGTAAAAATTCTGAAAAATGTTACAAACCTGTAACCATTGTCACAAACTATGGGAGTAAATGACTACATTTACATGGACATCAGTAATCAAATTATTTGCCTTAATCTAAATAAGACAATAATATGATTAAAGTGTTTACATGAGTTGCTTTTTGAATGTTCTTTTCATGATCCCGTTCTTATGTTATAGCTAGGGCCACACGGAATCTGCGCATGCAGAATTCCGCAGATTTTTAGCCCATCATTGATTCTGTTTATTTACTTGTGTAAATGTATATTTAATCAGTTTTCAAATGAATTTCAGTAATAATATTGAGTAATATGAAAATATTCATGTGATTTATTTACAATACAGTTTGTAAAGTAATATTTTCAGTGTTTTAGTAGATATTTTATATGAGAGACTTGCTTTGTTTACCAAATAAAGTGGATTTTATATATTTGGTAATTTTATATATTGAGGTTTTAGTTACGATACTCCCAAAATCATTCCGCATGAATCCGCAGATTTTAAACAAAATACTCCGCAGAAATGGGAAAAAATGTCTGCAGATTCCGTCTGGTCCTATAGAACATAATTTGATTAACATCATTTAACATATTCACACCACGCCATTCACACTTCCTCTGGAGTTTTATGTAATTCCGGGTGTTTCCTTTTTAATTTGTTGACTTTAACTTCAGTTTAGCACTTTAATTCGGGAAAATGTCATGCATGCTCCTCGTGACAAGATATTGGATGCGAGTATGAACTGCTGGAAGAGTGTTGTTTTGAAGGAATTTGATGCCGCATGTCGTATGGGAAAACAAAAACCTCTGCATTTTGTGATGCACGTGTCTGTGGTCCTTTGCTGACTCGATAGGCGCAGAGAATAGTGTCAAACATCAGTCTGTGTACAAAATATCCTGTCACAAAACATGATGAAAAGTCCTACATGACTGTAATAGTTTGATTAAGGTGTTTACATATTTGCACGGGGGTGCCACGGTGGCGTAGTGAGTAGCACGGGTGCTCCGGTTTCCCCCACAAGTCCAAAGACATGTGGTATCGGTGAATTGGGTAGGCAAAATTGTCCGTAGTGTATGGGTGTGAATGGGTGTGTATGGATGTTTTCCAGAGATGGGTTGTAGCTGGAAGGGCATCCGCTGTGTAAAACAAACGCTGGATAAGTTGGCGGTTCAATCTGGTGTGGCGACCTCAGATTAATAAAGGGACTAAGCCGAAAAGAAAATGAATGAATGAATGTTTGCACTGCACTACAATAATGCGAATAAATTGGCATACAACTCATGTCTTAATTTGATTTCTGTTTAGTTTGATTATGACCTTAATCATATTAAATTAACCAAAAATCGCTGTTTACATTGTAGACTCTTAACCAGAGTATTGTCTTAATCGTATTATAATTGAATTATCTGTGTCCATGTAAACATACTCAATGTTACAGGTTTCCAGCATATTCAAAAACCTATTTTGTGTTAAACTGACAAAAAAGAAACTCAAAAAGGTTTTAGACAAATAAGGGTTGAGCAAATGACACAATTTTCAGCTTTGCATGAACTATCCCTTTAGTGTTAAGTGTTTCAGCAAAAATCCTGCAATTAAACACAATAGTTTTAAGAATAAGATCAAAATAAATAAATAAAAACTGTGTCCTTTCTTTAGTTTTGCCCCAGTTTTAAAAATAAGATCAAAACAAATAAAAACTGTGTACTTTCTTTAGTTTTGCCCCATTTCTAAGAATAAGATCAAAATAAATAAATAAAAACGGTGTCCTTTCTTAAGTTTTGCCCCATTTCGTTTCTTTTCCTGCTCTGTGCTATTTATAATTCATTAAAGGCACTGAAATTATATTTACCTTGAACAGCCAATACGCAGCATTGAGTGATGAGACAGACAAAATGATGTGTGTCACAGCTGTAGTAAACTCTTGTATAAAATCCATCAGTGCCCTAAATACATAAAACATATTGTCAAATCAGTAAACAAAATGATCCAAACATGATGTCACATATATAACAACATATTTAACATAAAGTATAACCATGTATGTCACACTTTACAAAAAGGTTATTCAGTACTATCATGAATCAATGAAGAACAATACTTCTACGTCATGAATTATCATGCAATACTAAAATCAAAAGTTGTGCTTCTTGGCATTTATGCAAGAACTAACAATAAAACTTTATTTCCATTAACTAACACTGAGAATGATGAATAAATACTCCCAATAAGTGTACTGTTCATATGTTAGTGAGTACATAACTAATGCATAAGTGTTACCAAAACACAAAGCGAGAAATTACAATGAAAGAATAAAATAGGTCTGCAATTATCACAACACTTGCAAGTAAAACAGCCGTAATAAAAAGAGCACGTGCTGTATATAAACATAAACAGACGCGACTACAAACTAAGCTACTAGTTTATGCCTGGAAGCTGAACTAACTGTATCGGACAGGACTGTCACACCCTACCTGAGCAGAGAAGTCTCATTGTTCAGCGTGTAATCGCAGAGACATGGCAGACTACGGATCGTCACACTATTGATTTAGGAGTTAAATAAAAGTGTCAGTCAATCTGTTCAAACACAAAACGCCAGAAACTGTTTTTAGCATGTGCTCGCTGTTTATCAACAACTCGGGCGAGCACAGGAAGTGTGTCCAGATTCTGCGTTTAGCCGACGGCGGAGTGTGTTCCGCCCTCTAGAGGACGAGACAGGAACAGCATGGTTGCAGACTGTGGTGGCCATTTTTTTGATAAATGAAAAATATTTATACTTGTTATTATTCTTATATAAAACTCTCTCTTTCTCTCAGTTTCCCAGTGTAAGCGCTTTGCCACTGGCATGACAAATATTTTGTGCGTTTATTGGTTAAGTAAAAAATGAAAGTAATCAAACAAAATGAAGAACAAGACAGAAATAAAAACTGATCTAATTCGTTTTTACAATATCAGATTCACAAGTAGAATCAATTAGAATTGAATTAATTAACGATAGTACTGCAATAAAATAGAGAAGAGCATTAATACATGTATTCAATAAATTTTTATTACATTTTATTACAAAAACTTATCTTGACCAAACATCCACATTCATTCATACACTCTCATTCACACACAGACACTACTGACAATTTAGCTTACCCAATTTACCTACAGTATAGCACATCTTTGGACTTGTGGAGGAAACCCACGAGAACACTGGGAGAACATGCAAACTCCACAGAAATGCCAACTGACCCAGCCTAGGCTTGAACCAGTGACCTTCTTGTTGTGAGGTGACATCGCTACCCACTGCGCCACCGCGCTGCCCTAAATATACATATATCATGTATAATTTTAATTGTGAACTCAAAATTTCAAAATTTCATGCAGCGACAGTTTGACGATGTTGTTCTGGTCCTAAAAATCGGGACTGAAGCTCTGGATCATATATGGCAATAGGACTTGCTCAGCTCTTGGTATTGGTATGGTCATTCTTTCAGATGAGACATTAACCCGAGATCCTGACTCTCTGTGGTCATTAAAAATCCCAGAATGTTCTTCAAAAAAGAGTAGGGGTTTAACCTCGGCATCCTGGCCAGATCTGCCAGCTGGCCTCTGTCCAAATATACATGTATATTTATTTTATTATTATTTTTTTTTTCACAGAATTCTGCATGCAGGTTTTTAACTGGATGAATGCCCCGTATGATTTTATTTTCTTGTCAGTGGACCCTACTGAGGACAACTGGCAAATTATACTATTTTCAGTCAAATTCCAAGAGGTCTCGACTGTGCAATCTTGGTAGCTGTAATGGGATTTTTGTAGGTTAACACCACACTAGGTTTGGTTCGGATGGGTAAAATGTTTTATGCTTTATTTTTATTCTCATTTTGATATTTATTTAAAAAAATCATTCATTCAGAACTAAAATGACAGGTATGGTAATAACTTCACAAGTAACTGAAATGAAGTTTTTTTTGAAATTCAAAAACATTTCGACAACACGGTGGCTCAGAGATTAGAAGTCACCTCACAGCAAGAAGATTGCTGGTTCAATGTGAGAGTGTATGGGTGTTTCCCAGTGCTGGGTTTTAGCTAAAAGGGTATGCATAAAACATTTGCTGGATAAGTTGGCAGTTCAATCCGCTGTGGTGACCCCTGATAAATAAAGGGACTAAGCTGAAAGAAAAATTAATTAATGAATGAATGGATAACATTTTAAAGAAAAAAATTCAAAGAGAGGAAAAAGATCAATACTGAATACACCACCACCACCACTAAGAGAATCACACAAAGAATATCTTTAATATACAATCATCGGTCCAGCTAAACATATTAACCAATAGTCAAATTTGAAGTTAGCATTTTCTCTAAAAATTAAATGCTCACTACAGACAATAAAATCACATCTGTGAATTATAGACCAGTACAATAAACCCAAAAAATCCTAGATTATGATGGTCTCTGTCTATAACAAAAGCAGTACAGTGTTTTTAGCCAAATGCAGGCATGAACCATTTTTGTGTGCCAGTCCGGATGTTAACAGCACCCAAGAATTCTCTAACACACCACTTCAACATGACCAGCACATTTGACAACACTTTCAATCTCCCTTTAAAACCTACTGAGAGTGAGTGTGAATATTTTGCTAGATTATGAGTATGAACAACAATTAAAATCTTAAAAGTAAACTCACGAGTGGATGACTTGTCCTTTTTTTTTATTTTTATATAATTATTTTTTCAGGGTTAACTTTCATTAGATAGGACAGGAGAGAGAATTGACAGGAAAGCAGAGAGAGGGACAGGATCAGCATAGGACCACAAGGCAGAATTGAACTCGGGTTGCCATATGTCAACGCACTACCACTGGCACCAACAACTTGCCCTGTTTTTAACTTCTGTAGTCTCGTAGCTGCCTGTTACAAGCTGCTTCTTTCAAAACGCATGAAAAAATCTGCTAATTTTTTACATGGACAATAAACTATTTTATGTATTTACAATAGAAAGTGGCTAAATCATGCAAATAATTAGGAGTTGTATGTACCCCTTAACCCCACCCCTAAACTCAACCATCATTGAGTGATAAGCAAATTGTACTAAATATAATTGAGATATAAATACAGGGTGACACGGTGGTTAGCACTGTTGCCTCACTGCAAGAAGGTCACTGGTTCGAGCCCCGGCTGGGCCAGTTGGTGTCTCTGTGTGGAGTTTGCATGTTCACCCGGTGTTGGCTTGGGTTTCCTCCGGGTGCTCCGGTTTCCTCCACAGTCCAAAGTCATGCGCTATAAGTGAATAGGGTAAGCTAAATTGTCCGTAGTGTATGTGTGTGAATGAGTGAGTATGGGTGTTCTGGAAGGGCATCCGTTTCGTAAAACATATGCTGGATAAGTTGGCGGTTCATTTCGCTGTGGTGACCTCAGATTAATATAGGGACTAAGACGAAAATAAAATAAATGAATGAATAATATAATATAATCAACATTCAATTTCGTGAGTTCTTCATATAATATAACCAAAATTCAATTTAATGAATATGAGTAATTTCATTTTATGGTAACAATATATTTTAAAATATAGTTAACTTAATAGGAAGTCCAGGAAATCAATAAAAAAAAATTGGTTATAATAAATGCATTTAAATATTTCATAAATGAAAAGTTTCCCAGTACTGGGTTGCAGCTGGAAAGGCATTTGCTGTGGCAACCCCTGATGAATAAAGGGACTAAGCCGAAGGAAAATGAATGAATGAATGAATGAGTGATGTGAATACAAAAAAATTAAAATATGCCATGAGACAGCTTTGAAAAATTATGTGTTGCTGTACATATAAATGATGATGTATTTTACACTGTAGAATAAACATTAAACTAATATTATCCATGAACCTAAACAGACATTTAACCAACAGCCCATTCAAACATGTATTAATTAGAGTGGTGAAATCAGTCATTCCTCCGGCTCTCTCCTCATAAGCATCTACTGTTCTCTGGGTTGTGCTATAACTGTATATGGCTTAATTTTAAGAACCACGCTGGCAACACCTCGCAGTTCAGGGAGTGGCTCTTCTTTACTGGCAGGGAGAAACTTGAACTCTCGCAGGAGGTACGCTGTGAAGAGAAACATCTCCATTTTGGCTACCGCCTCTCCCAAACACAGTCTGGCGCCTCCTCCAAAAGGTATCAGGGCACGAAGGGACCCTCCACCACCTTCCAAAAAGCGTTCTGCAATAAACCAGATTGACTGTCGCAGTTAATGAGCACTGTGTTATGCATGTAAACAACCAAACTGAAAGTCAGACAGTATGTTTTGTAGGCCTACCTGGTTTGAAGCTATATGGATCATCCCAGACTTCTGGATCATGATGAGCACCATATAGATTAGGGATGATTATTGTATTCTTAGGGATGAAATGCCCTGCAATGCTAAACAGAAGACTAAATTATTTTCTTTCAAAAATAAAATTAATAAATTCAGTACACTTGTCTAAATAATGGATTGACCTCTTATAGGCCAAACTGTTTTTTTGCGTGCATTTTTTATTTCTCCTTGCTATTTTGGCTTATTGGAACCTAATAAGAATAAAACCTAAGTATCATCTTTTGATATGATGTACTTTAAGAGAAAAATTATGTCCATATATGTGGACTTATGGTTAATAACACATACAGATATATTTTTTTAAACATGTTTTGACTATCAAAGAGTAAAAAATTTTTTTTTTCCCATTTTGGACAGTTAAAAATAGTGTTTGGGACATTTCATATGCTACAAAACAGTTGCAGGATGTCTGTAACAAAATATAAAACATTCAAAGTATACAATTGTGGACATGAGAGCTAAAATGTGCCGTTCACATCTGTGGCCACTGAGCCCGAGGAGGTTAAATATGAAAACATGGATAATTGAAACAGTTTCCCATAGTTTCCCTTTGTTTTGTTTTTTAAGTTAATTTCTGCTTTTGGGGGGACTTGTGGGGGAAATCATGCAAACATGGGGAGAACATGGAAACTCCACACAGAAAAGCCAGCTGACCCAGCCAAGGCTCGAATCAGCGACCTTGCTATGAGGCGATCGTGCTACGCACTGCGCCACCGTGACACCCTCAGTAAGTTCATTCATTTATTTTCTTTTCAGTTTAGTCCCTTTATTAATCTGGGCTCACCAACTTATCCAGCATATGTTTTACACAGCGGATGCCCTTCCAGCTGAACCAATCTCTGGGAAACATCCATACACACACATTCACACTCATACACTATGGACAATTTAGAGCACCCAGAAGAAACCCACGCGACCACGGGGAGAACTGACCCAGCTGAGGCTCGAACCAGCGACCTTCTTACTGTGAGGCGATCGTGCTACCCACTGCGCCACCGTGGCGCCCCATCACAAAGTAACGGGTAACTTGCCTTAGATGCTGTAAATAAACTCAACAGCTCTGCATGAATCAATTCAGAGAAGCAAAGTTTTTGTTTTACAAATATATTTATCAGATTAATTGTATTATTCAACAGAGGAACATTTGATTTATCAAGATCATTTTAAAAGAATTACAATTACAAAAGAATAATTTTATAGAAGTAACTTACTTAGCAGATTTTGTATCTATTATATATATATATATATATATATATATATATATATATATATATATATATATATATATATATACTTTTCAAAACTACCAAAAAAGTTTCCATTAAATTATTAGAGTGGCTAATGTTATAACTGGTAACTTATTAGCCTAGCAACCAGAAAGACAAGATCATCGTTCAATTAGTTATGTTAAATTATTGTTCATCATGTCAGAATTTCAAAAAGTGTATTTTCATCTATGATTATTTGAAACTCTTTCAAATACAATTATTACAAATCAAAAACAACCTCAAGTGAGCTTAATTTTTCTTTCTCAAAATAAAAAAGCCATTCAATCACTAGTTTCTGATCCGATAATGAGGGTGAGTAAAACATAGATATAAATATTGGAAAACAAATTTGACTTGAAACCCAAAACTCAGCTCGAGCTCCAAGTTTGAAGTCCCTATGAGAATATTTCAATTTTGGATGACTAAGGGAAGAAGAGGGGCTTATATACATATCTATTAATGATTGATGTCTGAATGATTAGGCTCCTCCTAAATGTTTTTTTTTTCTGTATTTATATTAATGCATAACAATTCTTATGTAATATAGCTCTCAGTCACTGACTGAAAGTGACCAATAACCTTTATAATTGGTTGGAGGCAGAGTTTACATGAAAATGTTTTGTGTAAAAAGATGTCAGATCAAGTAAAACAATTCTGTGCCAATTGAATTTCCTCCCATGTTACCAACAACAAAACTACAGGTATAGAAGAATCAGGGATAGTTACCCCATAGTTACCCCATGTTGTGTTAACCAAGAACTTTTGCCAAACTCAATTTCTAATCCTTAGTCCTTCCCATTATAGGTCTTTGAGCTGAAATAAAACAATGTTTTGTTATCTGTTAAACCTATTTGCACCTTCTGGAATGATTACCGCTGATGAAATCTCATATAACGTATGAGCTATTGATGACATTGGATGACGTGGGAATATACAGTAGTAGCAGGGTCTTATTAGGGAAATATTTTCATCCCTACCCACTTCAAAGGAAAGGTGAAGGGAAATAAATAGTTACTGTTAATGAAAACCAAAATAAATTGTTGTATTCACAAACTCTCAAATAGGCTTTATTCAACTTAGCAACAATGATGAGCTTAACTGATTCCAATTATGAGTAATCACATCACTGTAATTTCACTTGATGCTCACCTGCTGTTTCGTATAGCTCTGTGTGGCACCGCGAGGGGAGCTACAGGCCGCAGTCGTAACATCTCACTGATCAGAGCACACAGATATGGCAGTTTGTGTCGGTCACTGTACTGAGGATATCGCACATCCAGCACACAGCACAGCTCCTCATAAACTTTATCCTGAACCTGAATGACGAGAGAATGGGAATGTAATGTGCTTAGTTTGAGCTGAATGGTCGTACATAGATTTTTAAGTCGGGGAGTCTAATTCTTTTCATAGTTTATTTAAAATCAGGCGTAAACACACTAGAATCGAGGTAATCAGAAACTTATCATCCTATCTAAATGTCGCCCTAAGCATCCTCAGTTTTCCTTGCACACTTTTGTGACGTACAGTACAGTAATGCTGCCTTGATTGTCTGGTGTAGAGCTCAGCGTGGTTTCAGTAGAAGTATGCATTAAAGGGGCCATATAATGAAAATCTGGGTATTACAAACCAGACTCATTGGAAAAATGTGCCCAGGATTACATTTTTTTTCAATCTCAAACCAGGTCTGCTCCACATCCCAAGTACAACACCGTAAGAGGCAAGTTACCAAGGCACTTACCAAACTGACTGCTTTGGAGAAAACCAGGTTAGGATTAGGGTAAGCCAACCCAGGCTAACCCTGAGGCAAACTGTAAACATCAGTAATGGGACATGGAACAAAAGTTATCGGCGTCATCCCAGTTTGTTTCAACCAATACTGAAGGTAAACGTATATTTCACAATAATTTAGCCCCGGGCATGTATTTCCAATGAGCCAGGGTTGGCTTATTCCTAGGCATAGCTGAATAGTAAGGGTTCAGTACATAGAAATTATGTATTGTGAGTCTTATGTAAATTATGTGAGTGTAGTATCCTAATGAAAAACAGGCCAATCAGAAAACAACAACAACAATTCACCTATTTTTTTCACACTAGATAATTAACCTGTTATGCATGCCCAGGAAGCGTTTGATTGGTCACAACATTTCCTTGTGGGATTACAACAATGATAATTTCCCACTAATTTTGAAGCTTATCTAAGCTTGTATTATACATTCCATGCATGTGTTACTCTTACTTTGAAAAGTGGAAGAGTAAGGAGCTGATCACACCAAATGTGATTTTCTGTTCAGAAAATGCGAGGTGCACCAAGAAAAAGTGTGCTGCGCTTTTTATGTCACTAGATAACCATTTATAGCCCGTTTCCATTGAGTGGTACAGTACGGTACGGGTCGGTACGGGTCACCTTTATCAGGCTTGCGTTTCCACTGCAAAAGGGTACTCTTTTGGTGGGTGTGGTGTACGACAGAAAGTTTCAGTCGACGTCATTTTCGCTCGAGGAAATGTCTACAGTAAAGCTTTACGGGCCGTTCACAAATCATACGAGAAGAACTTGTCACAAAACAGAGGCTTTATTATACACATAAACACTGGTGTATAAATGTTAATTACTGACTGAACATGATCTGATTATAACTAGATCAATGATGCGAAATAGCCTACTGTCTGCGATAATATAAAATAAATAAATAAATGCAGCATATATGAACACATACAGCCTCTTACAATCTCCGATATGCTACCAATTACAGAAAAAACTACACACAGCAGACATTTATAACTTATTTAGGTTCAAAAACAATACGAAATATAGCCCCCAGTCAGTGCAAACCTCTCATCTGTATCTTTAATCTTCACCAGCACATGTAGCCTCTCGTTAGAGAGTAATTTCGTCATTCCGAGTTCATAATAGTCCAGTTTATTCCAGTAGTTTCTTCACGTTGAAACAATAATTTGCTCCTTTGTTTTTTCCGGCTTCTCCTTTGTTTTTGCACACGTCAGTCTCATGTTAGTCTGTTTCTGAAAGGATCGGGTTTCAAAAGCATGTCAATAATCAAGCGCACGTCATTATCATCAGCTCAAGAAGTTTTTTATTTCAAATATTGACGCGCACACGGGCGCAAGTGAGAAAGCGAAACCACTCGCACTTAAGACGGGCTCGTAAAAACTAAGGGCACAGGGGAGAATCTACTCTTCTCTTGGCTTTGTGGCTGTTCATCAAGACGACGACAAGGTTTGTTTGAGCTCGGGTCGACCATGATTCGTTATTATATGTTTATATTATTTCGGTGTTTTGTCTCTCGGTTGTGTATTAAACATGGCGGGTCCTTTGTTTTCATTCTGGCTTGTTGCGCGAGCAAATGACGTATCTCTGTAAACCAATAGCGTTCAGCTGCGCGTATAGCTCCGCCTTTTGGTCACCCTTTGGTACCCTTGGTATCCTTTGCAAAGGGTGACCAAAAAGTGGTACGGTACGGTTCGGTACGCTTTTAGACAGTGGAAACGGTCTTAAAAGAGTACCGAACCATACCGTACCGTACAGTACCACTCAGTGGAAACAGGCCATAAGTCACTTTGTGGAGTCATACAGCTCTGGATGATTCAAAACAGCACCAATCTTTAAAAGTCACAGAAGTCGTATTGGCAACACAAACAGCGCTGTCACCTCAACGGAAACCCCACCTCTGGTTTCATTTGATTGGACAATGGAAAAAGACGTGACGTTTTTTTATGCTCAAAGTTGACTTTGTTTTTCAATTGCAGGCACACACAGCGCATGCAACAGCAAAAACGTGAGACGCAACAGGCGGTTATAACACGGGGAATGCAGGGAGCAAAAGCAGCTCATCGCCATTATAAAACCATTTTAAAAAAGCACCTCTGACTGCAATAACACGTTTGATGTGATGAGCTCCTAACGGAGCAGTTTTGTGCAGCAGGCAGCCATCATGACCATAGCATTTTCACAGCTTGTCAAAACCTAAAATGTGCACTCAACAGACACAAATACTGTACATTGTAGCCACTGCAACTCTACAAGCACTTAAGGATGGGCCTTCTAGCATCTTCAACTCTGCAGGATGCTCACCCTCCATGATTAGGACAAGACACGCCTGAAGGTAAATGGTACTTATTTATTATAGTAATATATGAAGTTACCTCTGGCCTGTGTAAAAGGAAGGCCACAGTCCAGTTAAGCAAGGCAGCAATAGTTTCTGTCCCTCCAATTAGCAGATCCACCGTGGTCATGTGCACATGAGTGTCTGTCAGAATCTGCATTGAAGACAACAGCATTTTACACTTACTGTATTTAGAACTCAAAATATTTAACACTTTATGGAATAGATTTTTGCCCAATACCACATTCTGAGTTCATGAACAGGTGACCACCAGTATGTGAGTCAACGTATTTTTCTTAAGGTAATGTCACGTATTTGACAGAGACCAAAAGCAGACGAAAAGGATCACAGCACCATCACACCAAAGATTCTTCAGTAAAGAGTATGCAGAGTTCAGGATTAATGTGAAGATAAGTTAAACTTGCTTTCATGAATACACCTCTGAGCATAAATTAAATCTTGATGGGGAACTTGTTCCTGATTGACTCTTTGAAAGGACAGGATTTAATTTATTAATTTACTTTCGTCTCTGATTTATCAGAGGTTTGTCAGATTTATCCCGGAGGAAACCCACACCAACACGGGTAGAACATACACACATAACTGCCCAGCCGAACTCGAACCAGCGACCTTCTTGCTGTGAGGCGACAGCACTAACCAGTGTGCTACCGTGCCTCCATGTACTAATATATGCTAAATTAATTAATGTTTTATAGCATTTTGAGTCTCTACTTTAGTCAAAAAGTTCCAAGCAAAGGTTCCACTGCTCACCGTGTGATTGGCTGCCCCTTGTTGTGGTTCAAGACACTTCAGGAGTGATGAAGTCAATGTGCCACCTTCTTTATGCTCACTTTTCTGCATACATATATCACTTGATTAGATGCCACGTGCCAGTTTAAGACAACTCTATGTTATTATTATTTGTCTTACCTTAAACTCCTCTATGTGTTTCCCTATCAGCTCATCGCGTCTGGCCACCTCCTTCATTAGACGAGCGAATGGGGGGTTGGGAAATTTCTGTAAAGAATTTATTATTTATTATTTATTTTTTAAAGAGTGCAAATAAAATGCATCCACACTATGGATCAAAAGGATTCTAAATACTAGATAAAATCAAACATGTTACCCTGAGCAGAGGGAAGGAGTCCAGGGCTGAGATCCAGGGTGAACCCCAGAGAGACACAATCTCATTCAGACACTCCTGCAGCTTCTGCAGCTCTGCTGAGCTTTTATCATACTGTCACAATAAGACATTGCAAGTTTGACGATGAGTAAAACTGGAAACACTTTTGAGGATATTGTGGAGAATAGTTTTAAAGATTTACAGCTTTGCTGAAGGTCAGTGTTGTGATGACATTACTCGAAGCCACAGTAAAGTCCTCTGATAAATCCACAGCCTTTCCACTGTAGTCCCGCAACACCTGTTTCAAAAGCAGAAAGATACAATTTGATTTAAAACAACACATCTAACTGTCTGTCTATCTGTCTGTCTGTCTGTCTGTCTTTCAATCTGTTATTTTTTATTTAAGTTGATTATTTGTTTGCTCATTCAGTTCATATGTTTGTTTTATCTATCCATCCATCCATCCATCCATCTATTGATTGATTCATTAGCGTGTTTTATTTTCTGTGAATGGCTGGGTTAACTTTTTTTTATTTATTTTTTATGTATCCGAGTATAAATCACATTTTTGCTTTTAATGACTAAAATTAAAGAGCCCCTATTATGGGTTTTTGAAAATGTGAAGTGAAGTGAAATGTCCAGCTAAGGCTTAAATCTGAAAGTGCACAGTGTTTAAAACCATTGATTCATCTATAAAAGAGTCGACTCATAGTTCCTCAAACGAATCGCCATGCTTACAAGTATTTTAGCTGTTTCGGCATGATATAAACACAAAACATTAGCCCCGCCCATTTGTGTGCACGCAGACCGGGGAAGATTCTAAACCCCCAACCCTGCTCACAAACAACAGCTGCAAGCAAAGGTTGCCAGATTGGGCGGTTTTGAATTTGATTGTGCAGGTAAAAACCTTTTGGATAGGGTTTGGACTGGAATCAGTCAGCTACATCTGGCAACACAGAGAAGAGCACTGTAGCAAACGTGCTCAGCTGGATATTATTGGAAGTGTGCAGATGAACCAGAGATGAGACTTTGAAGAGCCAGTGGTTGAGGTTTATTTCTGCAGAAATGCCTCAGCATTATAGCCCAGCCTTGTGCTGTGTTTTCGCTGAGGAGTGCTTCTGAAATCTACACGCTTACAACAGAGGATTCGTCGACCGTTTGTTAACGGAAGGATCAGAAAAGACTATTGATATGCAGGGGCGGACTGGCCATAGGGAGCACCAGTACATTTCCCGGTGGCCTGATGGTGAATCTGGCCTGCTATCCAACAAGTGTGAGTAAGTGCGATTAAAACGGTTGCCTCATTGCATTCTCTAGCTTGTAAATGATGTATTTAATTGTGCTTTGTAACGTTTAACCGCTTGTAGTGTATCTGGTTATTTGTATTCTCATATCGTGTCTAAAAGCACGTTGAAAACGCGATGAGTGCAGCTTTGTTTATGGATTAAAAGGCATTTGTGAACTCGTGTTCCTCTGCTGTTTGTCGTTGCTATGGCTACATCAGCTCTCCTACACACGTTTGGCAGTCCTGTTTCATAATGGTTCAGCTTTTGCCATTGTGTGCATTAATACTGAATGTGTGTCGCTGTTTTTACTTATGGTTAAGAATAGAGCTGGGAATATGCTAGGAGACCGGGGGGTTAGTTTTAGGGGGTGAGGTGTCTGAAATACGAGTGACTCCCAGGAAAAAAGAGTGTTGGCAGGTATACTCACGCACACACTACTTCAATATTGATAAGTCGTGGTGGGCATTCTCTCGCGCTGAATGATGTTGACCAGCAACAGACTGGGTCATCGGTCCAATCAGCGCAGTTTAGCACCGCGCTACGGAGGGGTTTTGGAACAAATGAATCGCTGAACAATTCAAATAGGAGTCGCTGGGATAATGAGGTAAAAAATAAATGCAAATTATAAGACAATGAAAGTGTTTTTTGACCATGCATGCATATTAGCCTGCTGTTGGAGACCCCCAAAACCAAAATTTAACCCCTTTTAATGTATAATAGGGGCTCTTCAATATTTATTACAGCCTGATCTCATATTTTATGTTTTGTCAGTTCAGTGGCTGATTTGTACAAATTTGTACGAGTTCAGTCATATGAAAATGTACAGTTTTTAACAAGGAGGTATGGCACCCAACCCCACCACTGAACTCAACTGTCATTGGTGGATGAGCAAAACATACTAAATTGCATGAATGAGATTGTTTGATTTCATACAAATTAGCCACAAAATCAAAAGGTTACAAATTTCTGTGAGATAGCATTGCTTGTTGATGTTTTTTTTATCCATTTAGTAGTTAACTTTTAGCTAAAATAAAACTAAATAAAAGTGTACTCTTTAGCATTTTATTTGAACTGTTTTATGGTTTTTATTTTTGATTGGATATAATCATGCTAATTCTTGCCTGTCATGCAGGAGACCGAGGTCTTATTCACGGCCAATGCAATTGCTGTTTGGGCGTCACAGTGGTGTAGACCAGCATGATCGCTCACAGCAAGATGGTCGCTGGGTCAGTTGACTTTTCTGTGTGGAGTTTGAATGTTCTCCCTGTGTTTGCGTGGGTTTTTGTCCGTATGTGTGTGAATGAGTGTGTATGGATGTTTCCCAGTGATGGGTTGCAGCTGGAAGTGCATCCGCTGTGTAAAACATATGCTGTTTATGTTGGCGGTTCATTCCGTTGTGGCCACTCCAGATTATTAAAGGGACTAAGCCAAAAAGAAAATGAATGAATGAATACTGTGGTGAAAATGAAACCCACACGAACATGGGGAGAACATGCAAACTCCACACAGAAATGCCAACTGATGCAGCAGGGGCTCGAGCCAGCGACCTTCTTGCTGTGATCCGATCATGCTACCCACTGCACACGCCTTCCCATTCTCTCTTTATTTATTTTCTTTCTACTGTCCTTGAGCGTGTGACCTGGACACCAATCAATTTTCGTCACATTTGACACACGAGTCAGTGTGTGTCCTTTACCTGACAGAGATGTTGTGCTTGCTTTTCTATGACAGAGTGCAGGGAGTCAGCGGTGCAGCGCTGCAGAGCACTGTGGGTCACACGTCTATGAGCTTTCCATTCCTCACTAAAATCACCCAAAGAAATGGTGCGTCCTCCACTAGACACTATATCACCTAGGATTGAGAAACAAGATATAACGATATATAATAATATAGGCATTCTTGAAAATAATGACTGGGCCAGTTGATCACTGAATTACCGGTGTATGAATAAGGCCTTCCAGCAAAGTCGGACCATTTTTTAACCAGAGCCTCACGAATAATCTCACTGGTGTTTAATACCACCATAGCTGCAAACAAGCAGACAAACAAAACAATAAAGCACATGAATAAAATGTGTAACAATAAAATGACAAAATTTAACAGTAAGACTTAATACTCAAAAAAGCTTGGATGCTTAAGTAAATAAGTAGACTAAAGAAAGAGAAAAGATATGAAAGAAACGAAGATATGAAAAAAAAATCAGGTCTGGTTTATTTATATGTGTGTAAGACGATACAAGTGAAATCTGATTAAAGTGTCCTACAAACGTAACCTGACCTGATTTTATGGAAAAGTAGTTGTAAAACCACCAAGGGATGTCTTCCTAGACTTTTTCCTCAGTCACTTTGGTACACTTCTCAGATCAGAATTGAAATTCTCAAATCTGCCTGTACAATCCTCGTATCGTTCTGTCTCTTGTGCACATCAGAAAAGCGGTTTCTCATTCCTTTGAACACATTGCAAATGTTTTCGTTCATCCATGCAAATGATTTTGTGCAGTTCTCTTCTGTTTCCTACATTATCGATAGCTAATGTCATGTTGGTCAAAATGTATTATTTTGATCTCTGTTAGTTTCACCCCCAAAATTCAATCACTCGTTCATGGCAAAAGACTTTACATGCAAAATGGCTGAACAATTTGTCATAATAGGTTGTCATAAAGCATTTTTCAATATATTTCTGTTATATAGTTCCTGCACAATTGGTACATTTTTTCCCAGGTGAATCTTGACTTTTTATGAATGTGCATCTCAAAGAAGATTGCCCTGTGTTTACATTTCTACCTTTTTTTTTTTTAGCTATGCTGTGCTTTCTTCTCCTTTCTGTATCACAATGCCATGATCTGTAAACAAATTACAGTACAAACCACAAAATAATAATAATAATAATAATAATAATAATAATAATAATAGTAATAGGCGACACGGTGGCACAGTAGGTAGTGCTGTCGCCTCACAGCAAGAAGGTCGCTGGTTCGAGCCTCGGGTGGGTCAGTTGGCATTTCTGTGTGGAGTTTGCATGTTCTCCCTGTGTTCGCGTGGGTATCCTCCGGGTGCTGGATAAGTTGGCGGTTCATTCCGCTGTGGTGACCGCAAATTAATAAAGCGACTATGCAGCAAAGAAAATGAATGAATGGATGATGATAATAATAATAATAATAATAATAATAATAATAATAATAATAATAATAACAATAACAATAACAATTATAGCCATAGTTTAGATCAGAACACCCCTACATCATAATGTACTCTGTTATATTGACAACACACACAATGACTCGAGGACTTGTCATTCTGATGGCACTGACATGTTGAATGACAAAGAAATGTAGTTTTGAGAGATATGTTTTGAGAGAAGATTTTGAGCAAGAGACTGGATTTTTCAGTACTCCATGGTGTTCTATTTGTATGCAGTGTTTTGAAAAATGCACTTACTCTTTTGCAAATTTCAATTCTGATCTGAAAAATGTACCAACACGACTGAGAAAAACTAATACATGTGCATGTCACAAAATGTCATTTTTGTAATTTACATGTAGACATTAATTCTACTGTTCAAATTCTACTGTTTTTAAAACATCATTTTACAGCCCCTTAAAACCCCACTTTCATGTCAAATGAGCAAAATGTTTTTGCGTTTGTAAATGAAAAGAGTGCCCTGTGAATTACTCCCAAGTTTCTTGTTGCATTCACTTTTGATTGCCTAAAAAAAGCTACAAACAAAACTTAAGCAACAGATGACAAGCACTGTGAATTAGCAAACCTAAAAAAACAACAACAAAAAATAGAACCAGCATAAAATGTTTTTAGTGCAAAATATATAGTAAGCAAAAATACATACTCTACAATCATGCAAACATATAAAAAAATGAAAAGAATCAAAAACAATAACAATAATAATAATAATAATAATAATAATAAATGCAATTGCAAAATGCATCTAATTCTTAAATGTTCAAGTATATATTTGTGCCTTAAAAGGTGCACAATGGTACCTCAAAAGTCCATATTAGTTCTCAAAAATGTAAAGAGGTATGTACTATTTAATATAGGTATTATTGTGCACTTGAAGATGTATCCTTTATGGATAATACAAATGTGTGTACAAATTTATAAAAGGACAGTATTGATTAATTGATTAATAATTAATAATAGATTAATAAGAATATATTGACACTGAAGATTTCTTCGATGAAGAACAACCAAAGAATGTTTCCATTCCAAAAAGGTTCTTCGTTGTGGTAAAATATTCTAAGGATCGTTTAAATGCTCTTCAATGGAGGATGCGTTATTAACAGTTTATTTGAGGAAGCAAGAAATGGTTCTTCTTTGGCATCACAACCAAAACCTAAAAGTGTATTTATTGATGTATAAAATGTATCTAATGTACCCAGCATTTGCGATGTTTTCATGAAATAGGTTTGGAATGAAAAGAAAATTTACTTGTGCTGCCACAGTTGAGCCGATAGATATTTCCATAGCGTTCTGCCAGTGCAGTCAAGTGGATGGGCAGATGTTCTTGTGCGAGGTCCAGCATGTTTCCCAGCAAAGGGAGAGATCGGGGACCAGAAAGAGTAGGAGAAGCAGTACTAAAGAACAGCTTATAGAACGAATGCAGGAGTTTGGAAACCACAGCTATAGGACAATTGAAAGAAACACATATTAAAAGAAAACTCTTTTTTGTTTGTTTGTTTTCGTAAATAAACTTATTTAGTCAACAAGAGTTGCTTTGCTATTTTTTAAATATACTTTTCCAATCACGGGTCTTGCAGGAGCAAAAAAAAAAAAAAGAACTTAGATCATTGAGTCGGATTAGACAATTAGCATCTTGTTAAAAAAAAAAAAGTTTAATTAATTTACACATTTTAAAGTCACTATTCTGTAGTTACTGTGCATTGTGTTTTAAAACCATTGAAAAATGAGTTGTTATTTTCTAGGTGGATATGACTAGGAATTATACTCTCATTCTGTCGTAATAATCAAGGAACTTTGCTTATGTTTCATGGCTGCAGAAAACAGTGCTACATACCAACATTTGCTGCAGATATGGTGCAGGAAATTATTACGCCAGAATGAAAGCATAGTTCCTATGCCATGTCGACCATGAAAATAGAAAATGTTTATATTCTGCTGGTCTTAGTGCACAGTGAACTACGAAACTACAAAAGAGTCAAGCTTTACAAAACTCTTTGGCCACTTTTAAACAAGATGCTTACCAACATAGCAAAATATCTCTGGCCCAGCTCTGGCCCACACAATCAGCTTTTGCTTGGCCCACATGCTGCAGTTAATTACGGTACATGACTGGACCAAATCTAGCTTCCAGACAAGGGCCAAACATGGACCATATCTGGGCCAAGACTCAGCCAAGTTAATAACTCATAACTGGGCCTGAACTGGGCCGGATATGTTGGTGTGTCACGACTGCAAGGAAATTGATAAACCCATAAATCATTGCGTTTTAAGCGTGCTATAGATGTGACCTGATTGGTAGAATTTTATTTCTATATTTGAAAATAATAAAAATGTATTTTAAATGTGGGTCAAAAAAGGCAAAAATTATGTGGCCCACATATCAATGGCTAACATCTGGGCCAAATATTACATTTTACATCTGGCCCAAGTCTTGTGTGCCGCCTAAGACAGTGCTACCTCTGCCAAACCAGGGCCATGTTTGGCCCACATGCTGAATGCCAGTGCCAGATGAATGCCTGCTGTGCCAGATTTATGCCAAATCTGGGCCAGAATTCTTTGCTACCAGGGTATAGTCTAATGGAGTGATTCAATGATTCATGCAAAGCTAAAAGGGTTCCACAAGTAGTATTCACAAATAGTAAAACTCAACTGGGTCACACTTTATTTTGATGGTCCGTTTGTTGCATTTAAGTTACATTGCAACTAATTCTCAGTAGATTATAAGTAGACTGTTAGGTTGGGGTTAGGGGTAGGGTTAGTGTAAGTTGCACTTGCAAAGTTTAAATGTCTGTTGAATGTCAGTATCAACAGATATTAAATAGACAGTCTACTAATACTCAAATGGACCATCGAAATAAAGTGTTACCCTCAACTGTTTAACTCAAGGGGAGTTGCAAAAGAAAAAATGGAGTGTTTCATTAAAACAAAACAGAGCTGTTGTTATCAATGAAACTATTCTTCAATTTATTTGCCCCCACAGTTCTCTGTAAAATCAAAACCTCCTACCTTTTGGTTTGTTGTTTTCTTTGGCACCGCCATCAGTTCGTCTGTAACTCTGTCCACAGAACTGGACCACAAGCATCCACAAAATGAACAGCAATAGCACAACACTGACCACAGAGAAACACATGCTGTTGATACTTTCTGAAGCTAAAGCTTTCTGAATGCCTTTCTTTTACTCTGACCCCTTTTATCATCTTCCACCTTGATGTATCCTCTCGTCAAGGATAGGTAAATATTATCTTGATCTTTATCTCAATGTTACTCTCAAACCACTAACATAACGATTTGATGAATGACATTACAGGATACCAAATGACCATTTGGTTTTTGACCAACAAAGATTCTATTGAGTCAAAAAAGAGAGTGCATATAAATAGTGGAGCCTAACACTAAGTTACTGTGAGTGCTATTGTATATCCTTTACTGCCGAGCTCCATGCTGATATATTGCCGCAAGCCGTTGGATGGAAAGACCCCATTCATTGGAAATAAAGCAGTGATTCAGCATTAGCTCAGGAATATAGTGAAATACAGTTACCACCCGGCAAAGCCAGTCAAAGAAGTATAGTGTCAGGTATGGCGGAATCTAGTCTGTAGCCAAACCACAGTCTTAATCCTTCAGCCCTGCGACAGGAATGGAGTCACTGTTTAACAAGTCTGCTTCGGCTGGCATTTCAGCTCAATGTAGACATCTGGAAGAGAATTTGCCTGTAAAGAGAAGTTATGGTTTGATAATTCACTGATGGTTCAGTTGTGCTAATCCTTTGAATCTTTATATAATGGGGTTTTAAGCATAAATACTTAAATGAAAACAAGCGAATACATATCATTTTGTTTACCATGATTATTCTTGTCAGGAATATTTACGATTATAATCTGAATTATGATGACTTATTAAAATACTAAAATTAGTGTAAAAATTTGATCCTTTGCCAGTATTTTTAAACAAGGTTTTACCTATTTACCAATAATTTAAAATATAATAAATTTATTTTTTACTAATTATTTTAATAAGTACATTTAGGACTAAGCACATTGTTTCAGTTTTTCTTATCTGTTAAGCTAAAAGATTATCTAAAATTATTGAACTCATGTTATTTTTGACATTTACACAAGTTATTTTAATCATTAAAAATATATCACTTTGTGTATACAAAATAATTTTGGGCTGTCTAAAATTACAGTATATTTTATAAATTATTTCAATAACAGCACACATATGAAATAAATATAACAAATTATACACTCTAAAAAATGCTGGGTTGTTTTAACTGTGCTGATAACCCAACGTTGAGTTAAATTTTCAATTAAATTTTAATAATAGTTTTTTTTCAGTGTTGAGTTCATCCATATTTGATCAAACATTTGGTTAAAACACCTTTTTTATACTACTACTACTACTACTACTTCTACTACTACTACTACTGCTACTAATAATATAAGCAAAAACTCACTTTCTAAACCCATGACTGATTAGTACATTGTTTTATTCATTTTGTCTACACATCTTGAAACAACAAAAGTAAAAACAAATTCATAGACAGGAGTTGTCAACTAGTGATCTAAAGAAACTTGAAGTAACAAGAAGCATCCAAAAAAAGTAACAACAGACCAAAACAGTGCAGTTATTTCAGCAGGGGAAATGGTAAGATCAGTGATAGATAATTTAACACAAGAACACTGACATGCATAAGTCTAAATAACATGTTTGAGAAACATAAAGTGTTATACGATGAAGAATGTGATTTGCAAACCTACACGATAAAGTTATAAAAGAATTGTATGCATGTTGTCAACTTATATACAGTGAAGTAGCAGTGTAGAAGTTTGTACAGTGTATTTGCACTTTGTGCATTATTCACTCTGCAGGTTTAACCTTGGATTGTTGGAGTTGTTGAGGTTGTTTGACTGAAATCGGAAGGTCGAAGCTTCATTTCGGTAAATGGGAGGGATGCATCTTTGCCTTTCCAGTCAATCCACACTACACCCTAAAAAACAAAACAAAACAAGCATGAAAAATTTGTACACAACTTGAGACTACACCAGGGGTGCCCAGATTCTATGCTGGAGGGTCATTATCCATAAGACTTTGGCTCAAACCACAGTTAAACAAATCTACGACAGCTACAAATATGTTAGAAGCTTCCAGGTAACTGTGTTTAAGCAAGGACAGTGGCCATTCAAACTAAATTTTATTTCAGCCTGATCTCGCAAGAAAATGTAAATATTTTACATTTTGTAAGTTTAGTTGCTATTTCATATTAATTCATATGAAAATGTAGGATAGGGCGCCACGGTGGCCTAGTGGGTAGCACGTTCGCCTCACAGCAAGAAGGTCGCTGGTTCGATCCCCGGCTGGGCCAGTTGGCATTTCTGTGTGGAGTTTGCATGTTCTCCCCGTGGTTGCGTGGGTTTCCTCCGGGTGCTCCGGTTTCCCCCACAGTCCAAAGACATGCGGTACAGGTGAATTGGGTAAGCTAAATTGTCCGTAGTGTATGTGTGTGAATGAGAATGTATGGATGTGTTTCCCAGAGATGGGTTGTGGCTGGAAGGGCATTCGCTGCGTAAAACAAATGCTGGATAAGTTGGCGGTTCATTCCGCTGTGGTGACCCCGGATTAATAAAGGGACTAAGCTGAAAAGAAAACGAATGAATGAATGAAAATGTAGGATTTTAAAAAGGAGGCATGGCACCCAATCCCACCCCTAAACCCAACCGTCACTGGGGGACGAGCATATCGTACTAAATTGTACGAATGAGATCATATGAATTCATACGAGTTAGCCACTAAATCAAAGAGTTACAAACTGCCCTGAGATTGTGTTGGATATTTTTACTCTGAGATGATAGTGAGTTTGTCAGATTCAACATGTCCTTCAACTCATATTGTAGTACTGTGTAGTTTGTTTGTGACCCCTGAAATAAGAGATGTAAGACTGTTTATAAATAGTGCGTAATCTGTAAGCCATAACTCAAATGTGTGATTTCATCCATGCTAAAATGTGAAGCTCACATGGTTTTTCTGTGAGGGTTGGATGATGCCAAAATTGTACCAGTATTGTTGTTCTAATTCTAAGATACATGAGCATTCCCTTTAGTCATTTAGCAGATACTTTTGATTTTCATTTTGAAGTTAAGTGATCATGGGAAATATGCGTGGGAAATAACAGTCACACTCCCATGTTCAAGCTACAGAAATGCTCCAGTTTGCAGCTGCAGTACCTTGTTGTCTGAGTAAGAGGCGTAGAGGCCGTTGAGATTCGCCTTGTAGCAGTTTTTATACCACCATCCTCCCATGTAGGCCTTAGCGCAGTGGATGCTAAGCGTGTCTGGGTCTCTGTCCTTTGTAGAGAATGGACGGCCTTTGTGATATTTCATGGAATTACCTAGAAAAAGACAACATCTTATTAAAATCTAAAAAACAGTTAGTTTTTCCTACAAATTTAGATTTTTTTTCTCTCTTACCAGCAGTGCCTGAGTATCCGGACAGGTCAATTGCATAGTGATTAGCCTCCGAGCTAATGTTGAAGTCTGCATAATGAGCAAAGGCTGTGTCGTTTCCTGAACGCAGGTCAATCCGCAAGCTCATTGCTGCAAGACTGGTGAGAGTGTGAAGGACATCATTTCCTGTGGAGAGGGAAAGATATGTTAAGCTGATATATTTGTTTTAAGTGGAAATACCTTAGGTAGCCTATTTTAAAAATTAAAAATGTGTTGGGTTTCTAAAAAATAAAATACAATCTCAGTGGAGAATCTCACCCAGCCAGAATTCTCCACTTAGGAGACCAAAGCCTTTACTGTAGTCTCTCCAGCTTCTAAAGAAATCAGTGGATCCATCCATTCTTCTCTGGAAAACCTGAATTTGTAAAACAACAGTCTTACTCAAATCCATGTGAACATGTAATACACATGTACATGATATGTCACAAAGACATTTTCAGGTGGACATGAAAATTCAGGTGGACATTCTCATTTAAATCAACATATTAAAACGATTACATTTTTTGGTGAAAATTATGTGCAAATAGACATAAAACCAAACAAATACCACGGTCACTTTATAGTGGAATTGGTGAATAAACTGTCAGTGTCCAAAACATTGAAAACAATACTTTAGAGAATATCATTGAGAGTGTGAAGATGACGTAATTGTATGGTCATCTGCTCAAAGTACCAAACGAAATAAGCTTTATTTGATTCTTTTGTAATTGTTTTATAAAAATATCAGGAGAGTTTGATGCTATGACAGCACTTAGAAAGTGTTAGATATTATTTTTTTCCTTAACAGCTCTCTCATTTTAAATAAAATACACACAAAAATGGGTTCTTCCACAGTTCTTTTATGGTGGTTGAGATGCTACTTAGGCCCCGATTACACTATAGCGTTTTAAAATGCATACGTTTTGCTACGGTTACGCCATCCGTCCACACTATGCTGGAGTTTTTGAGCCCCGAAAACGGAGCTGGAAAGCTGGAGAGGCCGATTTCATTCTAAAATGGTGCTTCTCCGTCTCAGTGTGGGTGGGGCCATTGCGTAACCTTCCCTTATTCGTCAAGCCCCTATCACATGACTATAACGCCACCGGAAGACAGTAGACCAGCCTTCATTGTAAACAACATGGACACAGAAATGGGAGCGCAATTGTGCAGTTAAACTCTGCCTTTTTTTACTACAACAGCTGCATATATTTCCTAGAGGCAAGCTATTGTTCGAGCACTCGCTAATCGCTTGCGTTTCAAGCGACGTAAGCCCTATTTAGAATGCAGAGCGTGACACATGCTTCCTGTTTATACTTGAACGTGCATGCTCAGAGTGCACAAATGGTCAAGTGATTTGGTGGAGTAGTGTGGACGGAGATATGTTCAAAAACGCAGATCGTTTTCATGCTAAAACGCCGTTTTAAAACTAAAACGCACTAGTGTAAATGACCCCTAAATCGCAATTTGGTACTTTGGCTCATAACCATAGCCTCTTCTGAATCCTTCATCCCATTGATCTGTACCTCTGAGCAGTCTGTGGGATATGGATGTGGAAGCTGGGATATATGGGAAGAGGTAAGAAAGTCAAATCTCTGAAAAATACAACACCTTCAAACCCTCCTTTTATAATTAGTGTGTCAGGGTTTTGCCACTCCAGTCTTGTAAATTCTTGTTTTGGTGGCAGAGTGCAAGGTGAGCGTTTTCATTCATCGTGTACTTGTGTCTTGCGTTCAGTCCTCTGTTGTTGTGTTTAGCACATGGTGCATGTTTACATATACCGCGTGCTTTCATGTCGTCACACGAACACGCAGTTAATGAGTTCTCTCAGTGGCTGCGTGCTCTAGTCTTTATGTGAGCACATGGCTCGTGGTGTTTGTCATGTGCTCTCCCGTCTATTGTCTAGTCCCACCCTCCTTGTTAACCCATTATTAGTTGATCATGTTCTCCTGTCTGTCTGTTAATTATTTCTGCTTATATTCGCCTCATGTCTGCTGTCCTGTGCCAGTTCGTCGTCGTTGATAACCCCTGTCCTGTCTTGCTCTCCTGTCCTGATCCTTGCCAACCAGTCTAGTTTGTTTATGATTGTTTATTTGTTTTGTTAATGTTTCCCCTCTCGGGGTTGTTTAATTTGCCTTTTTATTTTATTCTTATAATAAATAAATTCCCATTTCATTCTGCAATTGGGTCATTATCCTTTTGCAGAATGTACAAAAAAACTGTAAAAGTAGTAAGAGGCGTAAAGATTTCCTTTTCAGCAGTTTCTATATATCACCATATTCTTGTGTGCCACAGCTCAGTGGACACTAAGGATTAACAGCTCTCTCATTTTAGATAAAATACACTCAAAATTCGGTTCTTCCGCAGTTCTTTCATGGTGGTTGAGATGCTACTTAGTCGCAATTTGGTACTTTGGCTCATAACCATAGAAGAACCACTTTAAGTGCTTTATGGTACCAGTTTTAGTTCTTCAGTTCTTAGAAAGGACCATTTTTAGTGCTATTTAGTCCCATTTTTATTTTATTGTATATAATCAGTGGTGGAAAGAATACTGAAAAATCATATTCAAGTAAAAGTACCATTGCTTGCCCAAAATGTAAAGTATCTGTAGTAAATATTACTCAAAGTATGAGTAAAAAGTAGCCCTTTTAAAAGTACTCAAGAGTAGTGAGTATTACACTGTATTACACTGTAGAAAAGTTGATGCGTTTACAGAATGTTATGTTTACACATCCCTGCACAAACAACATGTGGTGTATTTAGGGATCTTATTACTTTCGTTCGTTCCTTCCAACCTTCCTTTAATTATTTGTTTGTTTCCTCCTTCCTTCCTTCATTCGTTTGTTCCCTCCTTCCTTCGTTCACTTGTTCGTTCATTCATATTTTTGTTCCTTCCTACATTAGGTCCTTTTGTTCATTCATTCGTTTGTTCGTTCCTTCCTTCCTTAGTTTGTTCGGTCCTTCCTTGAATCCTTCCTTCATTTATTTGGTTCTTTGATCCTTCCTTCCATTACTTGTTCGGTCCTTCCTTTTATTTGTCTCTTCCTTCCATTCTTCATTTGTTCCATTTAGTGATTAAGGCTGTTTGGTGATTTCAGTCATCATACAGTCGACATCCATGATTTTCAGTGACAAGCAGTCTATAAAAAGTCTGTGGGTCATTGTGTGTAAAGATTTTGAACATCTTCTTGGACATTTTTAATGTTTCCAAAAGGTTTGCTGCATTTATAAAGCGACCATGACTTGAGGTTGTTCAGTATGATGTGATTTACTTTCTATGTGTGATTTAATTGGACAGGATTCACAGGACTGATGTGTCTACTTTAGACAATGACCATAGACAAGAAATAAATAGAGTACTGACTACAGGTTGAAGGAAAGTAGTGGAGTAAAAGTACCGATACTGCACTAAACATGTACTCAAGGGAAATAAAAGTACACATTTTTAAAACTACTCAGTAAATTACAATTCCTGAGAAAAACTACTCGATTACACTAGTTTGAGTATTTGTAATTAGTTACTTTACACCACTGTATATAATATAGTGTACTATATAAAAACAGGCGTAAATGAGTCTTTATACCCCACAATACGCCTGCATTTAAAGAGTTAATAAAAACTAAAACACTTTTGGCTATTTAACGGATTTAAAACTGGTTCGTCAGCGGATCTTTGTTATAGTTGACATTCTTCGGCTCATATAGGGGAACCAATCTCAGTGCTATACAGTACCAGTAATGGTACTTTAGTGGTTCTTTGGGGTGGTTAGGATGATACATACAGTAGCACTATCTTTAAATATATAGGTGTGCAGAACTTTAAGTGGTTCCTCAATGATAATGAGCTTAAAAAAAACATTTTAATGCTATTTAGCATATTTTTTTTGAATGACTTTTGTTTCTTACTGTCCAGCCTCCTCCATCTGTCTTCATGTCACAGTACACCCTGACTGGCTCTCCATTCTTCCCTTCAGGGTAGATCTCAGCCTCTCCTGACTCCTTCATCCCATTGATCTGCACCTCTGAGCAGTCTGTGGGGTATGGATGTGGAAGCTGGGCTATATGGGAAGAGGAAAGAAAGTCAAATCTCTAAAAAAACACAACACCTTCAAACCTAGAATTAAAGCAGTTTTAAAACGAACATTACACACCAGTTGTAAATTCAGAAGAGACAAAACTGATGTACTGCCCGTCTCTTTCCCCGTCTATTTTCACAGTATAGTTTGAGAAAGCCACCAGTCCAGTCAGCTCATAATGAGTCACAGATGGATTTAAAATCAGCTCCTGTTAATTCAAAGCAGGGGTCCGGTAAGCTGTGAGAAGGCTGCTAAATTTGTCTCAAGTGTTACTGATGTATTCACCTTGACCTCCTCGTTGAGCTGGTATGTGATCCTATAGCTTTTGAAAGCTACACGGGGAGCCTTCCATGAAATCACAGCTGAGTGAAAGGTCACCTCATCAGGGCTCACTACCTGAAGCTTCACTCCTGGAAAACATACAGACATGGAATGGTGGACAGAAGGACTTTCTTTGACAAATAATTTGTTTTGACCTCTTAATCAATGAGTATAAGTACAGATATAAGGTGATTTTGCAAAGCTTTTTAATATATAGGAATATAATGATTTAACATTTTTATTGCATGTAATTTTCACATCTTTAAATGAAACAGTAAGAGTTATCTAATAAAGAGTTATCTAATACTGTTTACAAAATGGCTCTGGATTTTAATATTAGTCATTTTAGTGGGCACTTTGGTACCACAGTAGAAAATGGTTCCATTAGTTAAGTGAGGGATAAGGTACACCTAGAAAGCCAGACATGCTGTTTAATACCTATTAATGAATAATTAGCATAAAATGTAAAAATCAGAAACAAAACATTGTTATAAGCTGTAATAGTTGAGCAATTTGTATAACTAAACACAAAGCTGACAGAAACGAAAACGGCTAAACGGAGCATACAATAACCTATTCATTATTCAGTCCCAAGACTGCACCAAACAGTGTAAAATCTAAAACTGTGGCATGACAGATGCAATGTAATGTTGCAACATAGGCTCATTCTGAAAATGTAATCCTATTTGGATTTCAGGAGATCATGAATTATGCAGCCAGAAGTACGTATGGCTGCATTTCATTTTTTAATGAACACTACAGGACAGTATGATGCTGTTCCTTTTCACGCTTTCCAGCTGACTGCTTAACTCCGAATAGATGGCTTTCCGGCTGTTACCAGTTTGTCTAGTTAGCTCACCATGTACATCGGTGGACTTGAGACATAGAGAGGAGATGACCACGGCGATGGGGTTTGAGTCCAGTGAATAACCGTTTCAGAAAGTGGGTAAGACAAAAACAGAAGGCAAAAAAATAAAAATAAACAAGTAATAACAGGGTAAAACTGTGGTAAAAATCACACCATGGCTTTTCTTTTCTGAATTGGTTTTTAAATGTGTCGTTTGGGTTTAGGGAAGTGGGTGGGCTGGTTAATCTGTGCTTTTTAAAATACTATTGTTTGGGTTTAGGGAGGAGGGGGAGGGTGGGTCAGTTGATCGGTCAGTCATTCAGTCAGTCAAACTCAGTTGACAGCGGCCTCTGGTGGATTTATGAGAGAACAGTGGACGCGTATGGCTCTCGCGAGAGAAATTTGAATTCTCAAAAAGCTTAAACATCGGCCTCTCAGGGATTCGCGAAAACAAAAACTGAAAAAAAACCAAAAAAAACGTAGCTCTAGCGATGTATTTGACAGTCTCCAGAAATGTATATAGAGGTATGTTTTCAGAATGAGCCTTGGATGTAATTATGAATGTGGATGAATGTATATGCATGTGAACATATTCACTGATGGTCAAGATTATTCAAAATAGTCTTGAGGAAAAGAGTCTGTGGTTTTAGTTTCAGAGGTTGTTGTAGGGGAATAACATACCAATCAGAATCAAATATTCCAGACAATCATGTAATAATACTAGTTAATGTATTTACTAACATGAATAACAATGAACAATACAAATTATTGCAGTATTTATTCATCATTGTTAATGTTAGCTAATGAAAATTGTCACTAGTTGACGCACAGTGCATTATCTAATGTTATTCATGATTCATCAATGCTGAACAAGAATTGTTCATTTTTAGTTCGCGTTAGTAAATACACTGACTAACTAATGAAACCTTATTGTAAAGTGTGACCAATACTTTTTACTTTTACAGTGCTTTTAAATAGCATTATGCCTGTTTACTCACCACTTCCTGTTGTGAAAGCTGTGGAGACTGAGTTACTCTGGAGCCTGTTGACTTGACTTGTCATTTTCACCATGTATAACGAAGATCTATGAAGTGCTCTAAGCTGGTGCTTCACAGTACTCCCAGATAAAGTCACTGTAATTGTCACATTTGGAGCTAGAAAGCAAAAAACTGAACTAGTCATGACAGTTCGGTTGAGAACCAGCAATTTTAAAAAATTACATTCAACTTCACTTACACTTTGTCGTCCCGTAACTGAGGATATAGCTGTCCAATTTTGCTTTGGATGGTTTCCATACCAGCAAAGCTTTAGTGTCTGTGATGTTCACGACCTTTAGCTCAGTAGGAGGATCTGGCACTAGGATTGAGCGAAAAGTAAAATAGTAATCAGTGAGTGTAAAAAAAGTTTGCCCTTCAATCACCATCTGGTTCGGCTCAGCTGCCAAAACCGACCTCTGTAGACTACAGCGAATATTCCGGACTGCTGAACGAATCACTGGCACTTCCCTTCCTACACTTCAAGAACTGTACTCTTCCAGAGTGAGTAAAAGGGCTCGCAAAATCACCCTGGATGCCTCGCACGCAGCACATTTCCTGTTTGAACTGTTACCGTCTAGCCGGCGCTACAAAGCACCAAGCACAAAAACAGCCAGACACAGGAAAAGTTTCTTTCCTCAGGCCATCTACCTCATGAACAGTTAATATTTTCCTATTGTACATTAAATGTGAAATACTTTCTCATACGCATTTTTACACAGCGCCTCATAACAATACAATGCAATACTTTTTACGCATCTGTACACGGCACCTTATAACAATATACAATGCAATTACTTATGCATTTGTAAACAGCACCTTATAACTTGTATATTTATAACAAATCTGTACATACATCTCAACATCCAGATCTTTTGGACTGACTGCATCTCTGTTTAATGTCTATCGTCTTTTTCATATTTATTCTGTGTTGTCCCTTGTCACTTTATGTACACTGGAAGCTTCTGTAGCCACAGCAAATTCCTTGTGTGTGGAGCACACTTGGCAATAAAACTGATTCTGATTCTGATGATTTGAAAGGACACACAGTAATATAAGGTTGAAAATACATCAACCAAATCCTGAACTCAAAGCAATGGCCAGCAGAGACAGCATTGTGTTGAGACACAGATCTGGGGATGATTAAAAAAAAAAAAATTGATGCATTGAATGAGTACGAAAAAGGTAAACGAAAGATGATTGGAACAACCAGGACTCTTCTTATTGCTTGTCTCCTGGCCAAACTGAGCAATCAGCAAAACTTACAGAAGGACAAACATCAGCACAACATTACAGATCTGTGGCCAGACTCAAGCTTCTCCTCAGTGAAAACATTAAAACCTTTTCATGAACATTGCACACAGAAGAACTCTGAGGCAGTGACAAACAACATTCTCTGGCTTGATGAAGGTTCAAGTGTCATATGTGAAGAAAACAAGGCCCTGTTCAACACTTGCATAATACAGTCTCAAATATAAGGCATGGTGATAGGGAAGAAGGAAAGGTGAATGAAATTCAGACTGGCTGAAAGTGCATACTCTAAAAAAAAAATGTTGTCTGCAAATCTGTTGTAAACAATTTATTTGTGTTGAATTCAAACAAACAAATTTAATTTAATAATGTTTAGCTTAATTTGTTTGTTTAAATTCGGCCCAAATCCAAGGACTCGTTTTTGATTTTTTTTTTTCAGTGTAGTTGAGCAGGACAATCACACTAAGCAAGAGTGGAATAGTGACAGCTCTATGAACGTCCTCTAGTTGACCAGCCATTGGTCAAACCTGGACCCAATCAAATATCTCAGGACAAGTCTAAAAATGGCTATTTGCAACAATCCCCATCCCTGATCCAAGATCCAATCTGAGCGCATCTACAGGGAATAAGGGCAGAAATCCATCAAATGCAGATGTGCAAAGCTTGTTCAACCGTGCTTTAAATAAGTAGTAATTTATAGAATTAGTTCAGCAAAAATAAATAAATAAATAAATAATAATAAAAAATAAAAATAAATAAAAAATAGGATTCTGTAATTAATTTTGGTCACACTATATTTTGATGGTCTATTTGTTGAATTTAAGTTACATTGCAACTAATTCTCTATCAACAGATATTAAGTAGACAGTCTACTAATACTCAAGTGGACCATCAAAATAAAGTGTTACCCTAATTTTGGTTTGAAATTTCATTCAGAATACAAATTAAACAATTTTAAATGAACCAAAAAGCTCCCTTATCCTCCATAGATAGTCATGTGACACAATAATCCATATGAAGAACCAAACATTCAAAGCATTCCATGGTTCCACTGTAATCATACAAAGCTCCAAAAACTTTAACGTGTAACTAATGAGTAATTAATAACAGAATCCTATTTTGGGGTGGGGGGGTGGGTGAACTAACCCTTTCAGTCCACTAAATTAATACTTACGCAACATAATTATTTTAGTTTTTCCCCCTTCAATGAATAGCTGTTATGAATTTCATTTTTGCTTAGTCATTATATGCTATACATTGAAGATTCTCAAAAGATAATAAATGATTTAAAGCTGATTAACACAGACTGCATGAAATGTTGAAACATTTTTTTTTTTGATACCTTAAGGCAGGCATACACGAACTCGGTCCTCGAGTGTATTAGCTCCATCTTGACTCAGCACACCTGCATGGATGTTTCTAGAAAGCCTAGTAAGAGCTTGATTAGCTAGCCCAGGTGTGTCTGATTGGGGTTGGAACTAAACTTTGCAGGACACCAGCCCTTCAGGACCAGGTTTGGACACCCCTGCCTTTAGGTATATCCCAATGTACCATTAAATCATAAATTATTGACTGTTGTGCTAACTGACACAGTAACACAAGTTGTCAAATTCTTTCCATATTTAGCTACTAAGTACCCAATCTTGTACCCTTGTCTTATTGTTCAACTTTACTTTCAATATTTTTTGTATCGAATAAAAGTTTGTAATGTTTCTGTTTATAGCTATTTCATGCAATATTATACAAACCTGTGGTGATTGAAGCTATGACTGGCTCGCTCTCGAGTGTCTCCAGGACTGAGCTCACAGTAATGTCATAAGTGGTGCCAGCAGAGAGCTTAGACAGGAGAACATGGGACAGCTGGGAGTCAACAGACATGGAGCCACTCTCACCTGCAGAGAAATGATAAGGCATTTATCATGCATAATAGACGCTTTTCAAATTTTCGAGTTTGTCAGCAGTGGAAGTCATCATAGTGGGGTAGAGCGCAGTGAATGGGAGAGTACCACAAATATATTTGAAGAGTTTGGTTTGGAGTTTGGGAGTTTGGAGTTTGGATAAATGCAATTTTTTGAAATTTGGATTTTATTATTGGAAATCACTGTTCAGATGTACCTTAATCTAAGTGTGAATTGCTGCCATTGATACAGTTTAAGAATAAATGTTTTAGGCCTTCTACAAAATGTATTCTTTCACAAAACACGATATCCGCCAGACCAGTTTCTGTACAAAGTGCGATATAACAGTTCAGGGTGCTGCGCGAGCTCAGCATCCGATGGGAAGAGAGTCACCGCCGGCGATGGGTTCTGAGTTTGTTTTTTGATTTAACGAGAATATCAAAACAAAAAACATATATTTAAAAAAAAAAGAATTCAATAGGCTAACTAAAAAACGTTTACCGTTTAATTGTTTATACAGAAGACGAGCTGTCAGTCACGTAGGCTACGTTACTGATCAACAGCTGTCTGTCAGAGAATCAAAGCTTCAGAGTAAGGCTAACCTCATGGATTTCGATGATGGATTGGAGCCGGTCATTCCAGCTGCATAATAATGATAATAATAATAAAAATAATAATAATAATAATAATAATAATAATAATAATAATAATAGCTTATTTGACGGGACGAGCTTGTGTCCTCGGATTCGGTGCTACAGGAACTGTGCCATCGCGGCTCCGTCTGCTCTGATCATACAGGTTTGGTTTTCAGCAGCGGTATGGAAGGAGCCTCCACTCTTTCTAAAACAAGCTACAAGTCGTTTATTTTAAACTTAATCTTATCTAAGTTATAACTAATCACAATTAGTCCGAAGCTGTTTAAGGATGGTTGAAACGATTAACGTGCCATAGTCACATTATGTTTATTATGGCATTTTGTTTTTGAATATTATGAATATTTACGATCTATTGATAAATTATTGTTAATTTTCCTACTGATGATCCAAAAGATTTCTTCAAATGCCACAGTGAAGCCTGCTTAAAGCCAAAAAAATATATATATAATAATAATAAATGATGTAATATGTTATAATGTGTACGTTCTGGCCAAAACTAACTAACTCAGAATCTTATTATTAATAATCAATCTTTGTATATACTGTTCCATATTTTTATGATGTATTGTTTTTAAAAAAAAATTTAATCAATTTAAGATGTTTGCCAATGTTAAGATAAATATGTTGCATTTTGGCATGCTTTTTGACTTATTTATGAACTATTTACGGAACTAAATTAAACAAAAAAAAATTCCTGGATTTAAAGAATATTGTGTCCCTGGCCTTCACTGAGATCAAGTATTAGTTTAACATACAGAAATTGTGAATGAACTTGTCAAATATGTCAAATAACCAACATTTCTCAAAATTGATATATCTCGTTTTGCAACAAAACTCTTCATTTACTGTCTCACCCATTAGAAACACCCCACATTTAATGCAAAGAGGATATAATACAAATTATAGCTTTGTAACAGTACTTATATTTTAAATGCAAATATCAACATTTTCAAAGATTTAACAAAACTGATAACTGTTAAATGTGTTATCACCATCCTATGAAAAGGGTTCATTTAAATAGATTTACAGTACCAGTCACAGTGTTGATGTATTTGACTTTAAATTCTGCTACTATGCTTTTAGGTTTTGCCCAGGACAGTGAAAAGGAAGTCTCGGTTATGTTGCTGAACACCAGATCAGTGGGCGGCTCAGGACCTAAAAAAGAGGAGAAATATAGCAATGACATATTTTAAAGTTCTGAAACATTTATATTCTTAGGTAATATTATATTCTCACCCAAGTAATCAATTGGTGCATTCACTCTTAAATAGATTTAATGTAAAGCATCACCATTCACCAATACACAGCACGCATCATTAATTTTAGCACTGGAAATTCTGTTACGACGAGAGTCAAAGTAATTCAAAGGCTGTTTTGTACTTGTGCCTAGTATTTATGACTTAAATAGAGAAAGCAAGTCTTGCCAACATCAATATTTAAAATGTTTAAGGTACTATATTCCATGTATTTGTTAGAGGTTTGAGCATGCTCAAATACAGCCAATGCACCACTAGAGAGTAAATGCTCTTCGCTGGTTTATATTAGAGTAAACCAAAGCAGGAAGCATGGGAACCTACCTGTGGATAATGTAAGGCGGTGAATTTTGGATCGTATGCCAGGAGCAGAGCCAAACAAGGAAATCGAGTACTGGGTTTGAGGTTGAAGGCCTTTGAAATGATACGATCGAGCTGTACCAGCTAGAACTTGCGAAAACTTTTTCACAGTGTTCACTTCAGATTTGCTGCTGTGTATTTTAGTCAAGGTTCTGTTTGATCCAGGCCTTTCAGCATATGTTACATTATCTACTGCTTCATGGAATTTCTCAGAATCTTCATTTCCTGCTTTGATGTCCCTTCTTGTGACAGTGAAGTTCTTGTATTTGTCTCGAGGAGCTTCCCAAGACATGATGAAGCCTGTAGAAGTGATGTTATGAACCTCAACTGACCCAATGACAGATAATCTGCTGCTAGTTTTGTTAAAATGCTTTATATGAGTTTTGGATTCAACAATCTTATCAATTTCATGCTTATCAGACCTCTTCTCAGCTTGAACTGTTGTTACATTGCCATGGAACAACTTCTTGTCTTTTTCAGTAGAGACAGCATTGATCTTGCTTTCTTCCCCTTGACCTCCTGCAGTTCTCGTAGAGATCTTTGTCTTGGACCGAGTTACATTCGTTGACCCTTTTAACAAATTATCCAGAATTTTGGAAGTTCCATTACTCTTTTTAAGATATCTTTGAGTCACATTCTGAAAGACAGGCTCATCTTTCGGATTATGGTTCTTGTTGCTTAGATCAGTTTGTGCTTGCTTGTTTGAACCCAGCTTTATGACTGTTGTTTTACCCTTTGTTTGTTCTTGAAGTTTCATGCCTTCTGACTGTTTCCCAGCAGTCTTAATAATCTTGTCTTTCTCTGTGGAATGGGACAAGACCTTATCTGTGGAGACGGTGGGACTTGGCTTTATTGTTGGCTTGGCTGTAGTGTGTTTCTTTGGGACCTTTGTAACTGTCTCTTTCACAAAAATTGTCTTGTCTGGCCTTGTCTTCACAGTTTTTGTGTCTGGTATGGCAGTGGGCATCTTCATAGTCACAGTTTCAACAGTTACTGTGATCTTCTCGTCAATAGCTAGGAAAAATCATTTAAAGTGAGACTTGCATTCTTAATTAAGAGTTTAATCTGTAATTAAAATGTATCATACCCTCCTGTAATTACCACATTATGATTTCCTTTCCTCCATGTAACAAATGAAATATCACAGAATCAATAATGTTAATCTTTGTATCTACGAATACCTTTCTCTTTTCTTTACAATTAAACTATTTTGGAACCGTGAACTGTTAAGCATTAAAACTTTAAAAACAACAACAATAAAAAAAACACAGAAAGAAAGCAGTTTATCCTATACAGGCTCATTGTGAAAACGTAGTCCCACAAACATTTCTGGAGACTGCACGTTACAGGGTCAGAGGTACGTATGGCTGCGTTTGATTTTTTTAAACGGACGCTACGGGGCTGTGTGACGCCGTTTCTTTTCAGGCTTACCAGCTGACCGCTCGCCTCGTGTGGACGACTTTCCCGCTGCAACCAGTTTGTCCCGTTAGCTCGCGGTGTTCGTCGGCAGACTAAAGACACAGAGAGAAGGTGACCATGATGACGGGGTTCGAGACCGGTGAGGAGTGCTTTAAGAAAGCAGGTAAGACAAAAACAGAATCCAAATAATAAAATAAACCAGTAAATAACAGGGTGAGAATGTGGTAAAGTCTGAAAATGTGGTAAAAATGAGACGAGGGCTTTTATTTTATTCTGGATTGCGTTTTTGAAAGTTGTTGGTTGGGTTTAGGGAAGTGTGTGGGTGGGTCAATCAATAAAATTTTGGTTGTGTTTAGGGAAGGGGGAGGGTGGGTAAGTCGATTGGATGGTCAGTCAGTCGTTCAGTCAGCCAGCCAAACAGTCAGCCGACAGCAGCCTCTGTTGGGTTCACACGAGAACAGCAGGCGTGAACAGCACTCGCGAGAGACATTTGAGATCTCAAAAAGCATCTGCAGCGGCCTCCCGTGGATTTGCGAAAACAAAAAGTGCAAAAAGATGTACCTGACGGGACGTATTCAACGGCTTCCAGAAACATACTCAGGACTACTTTCTCACAATGAGCCTGGCTTGAGTTTATCATACGGTTTGTACAAAATTCTGTTGGTTCCTCACATTAAGGTTTTGGAGGTACTGTAGATTCAACTGTCTCTGTTAGCTTTTTTTTTTTCATTGTAAGGAAAACTGCAAAATGTCCCCTCTTATGTTATATTGATGAAAGACACAATTTCCAGATATTCAGTTGTGAAATAAAATTAAAATTTTAATATGTAATGGATTCTTTTATGCATATAATACAGACTTACCTTTACTGCAGCCTAGGGCTGTATAACCTGCCTGGCACACACACTTCCCCTTCACACACTTCCCTTTTTTGTTGCAGTTAGAGGGGCAGGCTTTACCACTGCAGTCTGAGCCACTGAAGCCCTGGAAACAAACACACTTTCCTTCTTCACACTTGCCCTGGCCACTACAGTTTTTAGGGCACTGCTCTCCTGAGCATGGAACACCTGAAGACAGATACAGTGTAATAACCAGTTCATTCAGTTCTAATGTATATACATTGTCATAACACATTCTTGATTGGTAACTTTGTAAACATTTCCAATAAATGTGCAGTAAGTAAATTCTCATAAAATTGAAAAATTGAAATTAACAAACAAACAAACTTAATATATACAAGCTGAGTTTTTTTGTGTGCATGTTTGTGTGTGACCGTGCTGAAAGAATTGTGTTTGTACATAGTACTGGTTGTCACAACAATCAGACCAAGCACTTCAACAGTCTTGTGGCAAATTATAAAATTGGGGGATATTGGGGGAGAAAGGAGAGAGAATAATTTGTATTTTTGTTTTAAAAAGCTTTGTTCACTGGTCATTCACATATTGTGCACATATTTATGGTCATCTTAAAGGATCTTGATGAATCGGGGAATGATGCGCAATAATCCAGAAGACCAGTCAGAGAGTGATTGTAGATAGCACTCTAAGGCCCCGTTCACACTAGTGCGTTTTAGTTTTAAAATGCTGTTTTAGCATGAAAAAGATCCTCGTCCACACTAGCGTTTCACCCAGTGTTTCTGAACAGATCTCCGTTCACACTACTCCACCAGAAACGTATATCACGTGACCATTAGCGCACTCTGGGCATGCGCGTTCGAGTATAAACAGGAAGCATGTGTCTCGCTCGGCATTTGGTTATTGTTAGTCAACAAACGCTGGTTGAACGATGAACGCGATGGCAAAGAAAGCAAGAGAGGTCTTTTTGAGGACAGACGACGAGGTCGAGTTGTTACTTAAAGTAACAAATGAATATAAAACATCCATGGCTATCGAAAATACAGTGTTTACAGTGAAGGCTGGTCTGCCGTCTTCCGGTGGCGTTATAGTCATGTGCGCTTGACGAATAAGGGAAGGATACGCAATGACCCAAAAGCCCCAATCACGTAGCGAATCCCAGCAACCACGCCTCCGTTTTCAAATGTCTCCGTTTTCCCACATCCACACTGAGATGAAGCAGCAGCGTTTTAGAATGAAAACGGCCTCTCCAGCGTTCCCAAAACGCTCCGTTTTCGCGGCTCGAAAACTCAGGCATAGTGTGGACGGATGGCGTAACTGTAGCAAAACTTATGCGTTTCAAAACGAAAATGGACTAGTGTAAATGGGGCCTAAATCCATAAATACAGTAGTTCACTATTTGATGGAGCAGCCATTTGTAATAGTGTCTGAAATCATAGTGGACGTTCTGAAGGTCAATCTCAAATTAATCGACCTGCAAAGCACAATTAAAATGTTATCCATTCTGGTACACTCAGCTTGAATTGACTGACTCATGTTTATTCACTCCTTTAAGGGGAGTGGAACTGTATTAGTGTAGTTGTCTGGGGTATAACGAATGGGGGTATAAGGGGCAATTTCAGGTCCATCTACACGGAAATGGTACACCAGTAATTGCAAAAATAAAAACAGGGTTTTTAGTGTTTTCAAAGCGCTCCTTTTTCATGGGTTGAAGATGCTGGAGTAGTGAGTACAGAAGACGTACATTAAAAAATGCACTAGTGTAAATGGCAAATGAGTTTTAAAAGAAACTGTCAGAAGAAGATCTCTAGGAAAAAGGGTTACGGTCAGACCAGAGCTAGCAATAATATCTGAAAAAAATCAGAAAGAGAGCGAAAATGCATGAAAACTCTTGCAAATGATAAGTATTTAGCTATGTTGCTTAGCATGTATGTTAAATTGAGGTTCCAGCAATGAAGGAAGGGTTTGGCTAGGCCTGGTTCAAAGCTAAGATTGATCATTCCCCCTTTGCCCTGCTGAATTGTGTTCACACAGTGGTGTTTGTGTCATCATACATATAAGTACATCATAAATAAATTAAAATAGCCCTTTTGGTGCACACCAAGGATTGTTTGAAATCAGAGTTTGGTTCGTTTGGTAATCTGATTTACTTTTTTGTGAACCTTCATGTGAATTTGTGCACAATACACAACACCTTTTTAGGTAGTTCAGAAATTGAATCCCACATTCCTTTGATGTCAAATGAACAAGGTTGCATCCCAAAGGTGCTCGTGTCAAACTGGAAACTTGTAACCTTTGACTTGCAAAGTATTTGTTTTTCGACTATGGAAGCCAACGATTACAGGTTTCGAGTTTTCTTCAAAATCTGTTCTTTTGTGTTCATCAGAATAAAAAGGTTTGGAAACATTTGAGCATAATTAATCACTAATTAAATTACATTTTTTGGGTGATGATCCCAAACATAAAAAAAACATTCATGCTTGTACTTACACATTTGTTTAATAGCCGACATTTCCTTTTCAAGTAACTCAATTCTTTCCCTCAGTGCAGCCATGTCCGTCTCACAGCCTCCATTGCAGGTTCCTTGTACCAGGTTGATTCGATGAGTCATAACCAGTGGAGATCCAGGATTCAAACTGAGCTCTGTTTCTCTTATATTAGTTATGTTACCTACATCTCCCTGAGACTTCCGTTGAATGCAACCCTCGGTTATAACTATTTTAATTGGTGAACTCTCTGCAAGTTTGTCTATATCGGGATTGTGTATGCCATCCATCACAGGGTTTGTGGATGTGACAGCCTGATTAATGTTGTTAGTTTTTGACAAACTAGTCTTAGTTTGGTTTTTTGTTTTGGCGTTTGGTGGTGTAGTTATTGGCTTTGTTGCATTAACATCAATTGATTGAGAAGCTGACTTGACGGTAAAAAAAAATTTCTTGCCAAGGTTGACTTCATCCACAACAGGCTTAGTGGTAGATGGCGGAGTCTGATTGACGTTGCTTGTTTTTGAAGATGTTGTTTGAGTTTGGTTTTTCGTTTTGGTGTGTAATGATTTATTTACTGGCTTTGATGCATTGATATTAATTGTTTGCAACCTTGCCTTGACAGTGGAATTTTTCTTCATTCTATGTATGATTTCATCCACAAGTTTTGTGCTGAATGGAAGAGTCTGATTGACATTTACTTTTGAAGTAGTGGGATGAGTCTGGTTTTTCAGCTTAACATTTAACAATGTAGTTAGTGTTGGAACATTGTGCCTAATAGTTTGAGCTGTTGACTTGGATGTGGAATTTTTCTTTGCACTAAGTGTGTCTTGTAGAGCAGACCCAAGTGTCTTAACATCTACAGCAGGCTTTGGTGTGGATGAGAGAGTCTTATTATTGCGAGTAGGTTTTGAAGAAGCGGAATGAGTTCGAACTTTAGTGTTTTCAGGCTTTGAAGCATTGGTGTTAATATTGTGGCTCAGTGACTTGGTGGTAGTGTTTCTTTTCTCACCAAATGTAGTTGAAGAAGGAGACACAGGCTTTTGCACAACATCTACAGCAGGCTTAAGGGAAAGTGGAGGAGTTTGATCTTTAATGATGTTTTTTGTAGAATTAGAGAGAGTTTGGATCTTCGTTTTGATTTTCAATAATGTACCTGCTGGTTTGTGAATATCAGCAGGATTGTCTGTTGACTTAGTTGTAGAATTTTTCTGGTCACTGTTTGTGTTTTGTACACTTTGGACAGGTTTCTGTATGGAGTCCACCTCAGACATTGTAGAGGTTGAGAGAGTCTGATTTACTTGACTTGTTGATGTAGAAGAAGACTGAGTTTGTCCTTTCAGTTTGGTCTTCAATAATGTAGTTACTGGTTTCTTAACATTAATAGTGTTGACTGTTGACTTAGTAGTAGAATTATTCTTGTCACCAATTGTGTTTTGTAGACTCTGTAGTTTCTTGATACTTTCCACATCAGGCATTGTAGATGAAGGGAGAGTCTGATTTACTTGGCTGGTTATTGAAGAAGTAGATTGATTTTGGTCTTTAAGTTTGGTGTTTAATTTAGTATCTGGTTTATGAACGTCAATAGTGTTGACTGTTGACTTAGTGGTAGAATTATTCTTGTCACCAATTGTGTTTTGAACACTCTGGACAGGTTTCTGTATGGAGTCCACCTCAGGCTTTGTAGAGGTTGAAAGAGTCAGATTTACTTGACTTGTTGATGAAGAAGTAGATTGAGTTTGTTTTATCAGTTTAGTCTTCAACAATGCAGTTACTGGTTTCTGAACTTTAATAGTGTTGACTGTTGACTTAGTTGTAAAATTTGTCTTGGCACCAATTGTGTTTTGAACACTTTGGACAGGTTTCTGTATGGAGTCCACCTCAGACATTGTAGAGGTTGTGAGAGTCTGGTTTGCTTGACTTGTAGATGAAGAATTAGATTGAGTTTGTTCTTTCAGTTTGGTCTTCAACAATGTAGTTACTGGTTTCTTAACATTAATAGTGTTGACTGTTGACTT